>CM075978.1:11387471-11674255 GCA_038087875.1 Malacoraja senta
ATATAAACCAATTCCTCTATTACATGGGACAATAGGAGACAAAATGCAGGGCTAATATTAATGAATTCCAATACTGCTGCAAAATATGTAAACGGAATAAAGAAGATTTGGTTGCTGTCAGATATTTCTTTATTGCTGTTCTAATACATACATTATCCAAAGTATTTTCCTGGATGTTGACAGGAAAATTAGATAGTTGGCATATGGGATATGTAATGTGTATAAATGTGGCAGAAGCTCCAACTGTGGGCTAATGATTTAACTAGCTAAGATTCGCAGGACGGGGAAGGCTTAAATTCCCTTCTGCTTCTTTCCATCAGGGCAGGCGATAATATTAATTGAAGCTTGGATTCCTGCATTTCTTGGTGTAAGTGAATGAGGCTTCCAGCAATACCTACCAAAGTATCAGCAGTTATAAGTAAGTTGAGGACTAATAATTACACACAATAGGAATCGAATGTTACTCTGGAATTTTTGATGAAAGCGTGACAATGGACCATAACGGAAGATAGATACAAAAGTACTGGAGTAACTCAGCAGGTCGGGCAGTATCTCTGGAGAAAAAGGATGGATGATGTTTCAGGACGGGACCCTTCTTCAGAGAGGGTCTGAACAAGGGTCCCAATACAAAACGTTATCCATCCTTTTCCTCCAGAGATGCCAGCTGATCCGTACCAGCTTTTCACTTTATACTGGTGCACTTGACAAAAAACAAAACTGTAACTGTACTCCAGCACTTTTTGTCCCCTCTTCGGTACCAACCAGCATCTGCAGTTCCTTTCCACACAATGGACTGTAATGGTCATGAGAACCATGGAAGAACTGGGGAAAGTTGGGATCACAGTTGTCCATCTGATCTTAATAATTGATGGGGAGGTCCATACATTCAAACACATTTTAAATGTATTGAGGGGAGTTACTTCCGTTTCAAGCAATGAATTCCAGTCCTGTGTGGGTGGGAAATGTTTCTCGCCATTGCCTCTTTCATTCTTCCACCAAATATTTGCATCTGATTTTTCACCCATTGGTCAAAGTTCTGTTTCTCAACTCCCCACAAATCCTATACTGTGGAATCACAAACTCTGGTTTTGCTCTGGAATCTTCAAACTCCACTGGTAAATATTATTATATATATTATTATATTATTATGTATATTATTATTATAAATATGATTATATATATTATGTAATTATATTATAAATAATATTATATTAATAGGACTGGAATTTACTGCTTGAAACGGAAGTAACTCACCTCAATACATTTAAAATGTGTTTGAATGAGTGCTTGAAGAGCTGAAGACCAGGTGCTGAACATTGGGATTAAACTGGGTATATCCTATGCAACCAGCACCAACATGATGGGCCAAGTGCCTTCCTTCTGTGTCAACAATTTGCCATGGTTCTATCACTGCCATCGTCATAGAGTTATACAACATGGAAAGAGGCCCTATGGCCCAACTTGCCCACATCAACCAACAAGTCCCATCTACACTAGTCACACCTGCCTGCTTGGCCCATACTCTCTAAACCTGTTCTTTCCATGCACCTGTCTCAATGTTTCTTAAACATTGCAGTCATACCTACCTCAACTACCTCCTCCAGCACCATGTTCCATACACTCACCGCTCTTTGTGTGAAAAAGTTACCTTTCAGGTTCCTATTAAATCGTTCCCCCCCTCACCTTAAACCTACAGTATGTCCTCTGGTTCGCAATTCTCCTGCTCTGAGCTCGAGACTCTGTGCATGTACCCAATCTATTCGTCTCATGATTTTGCACTGCCTCTGGTGTCCTTTCCCATGGAATGAAAACATACACCTGCCCACATATTCTTTGTAGCTTTTAAAATTAATTTTGCTTAATTTTACGCTGTCTGCACTTAATGCAGCGACACTTATGCAAGAATATTTATTTGCGAAGAGGCAAAACTGGAAAGGGTAAAGTAAAGTTGAACATGAAGTGAAAGCCACAGAGTAGCCTGGATAAAATTAAAGGATCAGGCATCAGTAAAGTAATAGTTTTGTTACATAACATGAGCAAGTTTATGTTTTCTCACGGGACGAAAGGCTACCCAACTGATTAAGTGTAATGAAATAAAGTACCTCAGCAGTCGTGCTACATAACATGAACCAGCTGATGCCTGCTACTGAGAATCAAGTTTATTAAGTTCAGAAAATAAGATAAAAGGCAACAAACTTCTAACAATAAGATATGCAATGTACAGGTGTTTTCAGAAGTACAGGAAGGAAATGATGAGAATAAAAACCTGTCAACTAAAGAAGGGCGAGGTCTGCTTCGCTGAAGAGTTTTTTTTAGTCGTCAACTAACTGCTGAGACATTCTATGTTGGTACACACTGCTTTACCAAGTTTTAGTGCTTATTTCTTAGTTTAGTTTAGTTTGGTTTGGAGATACAGCGCAGAAACAGGCCCTTCAGCCCACCGAATCCGCGCCGACCAGCACACACTAACACTATCCCACACACTGACACCATCCTACACACACTAGGGACAATTTATAATTTTACCAAGCTAATTAATCTAAAAACCTGTACGTCTTTGGGGTGTGGGAGGAAATCGAAGATCTTGGAGAAAACCCACGCAGGTCACGGGGAGAACGTACAAACTCCGTCCAGACAGCACCCGATGGGTCACGATGGCACAGTGGTGGAGTTGCTGCCTGACAGCGCTTGCAATGCCGGAGACCCGGGTTCGATTCTGACTAAGGGTGTTGTCTGTAGTCAGGATCGAATCCGGGTCTCTGGCATTGTCAGTCAATAACTCAAAACGCTGTGCCACCATGCCGCCCGGTGACATCAGTTAATCACCAATTGTGATCTGAACCTTACCCTCCAGGTGATATTAGGTTTTTAGAATAAAACCTGTTTTTTGGCAGCACAGCGGCAGAGTTGCTGCCTCACTGCAACAGAGACCTGGGATCAATCCTGTTCATGTGTGTTGCCTGTGTGGTGTTTGCACGTTATCCCTTTGACCACATGGGTTTTCTCCGTTGCTTTGGTGTCCTCCCACATCCCAAAAGGCATGCGTGTTTGTACGTTCATAGTGTTCAGTAAATTGTTCCTACTGTGTATGATAGAACAAATGTATGGGTGATCGATGGTCAACATGGACTTGATGGGTCGAAGGGCCTCTAAACTAAATTGGTTGCATCTATCCCAGCCTGGAAGCCAGGATGATGCATTAACATCATAATAAATGTTAGTTTTCTTTAGTTTAGAGATACAGCATGGAAGCAGGCCCTTCTGCCCACCGAGTCCACACTGACCATCAATCACCCGTTCACAATAGTTCTATGTTATCCCACATTCCCACTCCATACACAGTAGGGGCAATTTATAAAGGCCGATTAACCTCCAAACGCACAAATATTTGGGATGTGGCAGAAAACCGGAGCACCCGGAGGTAACCCACGTGGTCACAGGGAGAACATGCAGACTCCACACAGACAACACCCAAGGTCAGAATAGAACCTGGATCCCTGGTGCTGTGGGGCAACAGCTCTGCTAGCTGCGCCACTGTGCCACACAACCCAACTGGATATGTATTCCTAACGAACAACCAAGGGCTGATTGTGTTGAACTACCCTAGTTTACTACATCAAACTCCAGCATCTCCAATAGCTCTTCAGAAGAAAATATATCAAAGTAAACTCTTGAAAACATCACAGTTTGGATTTTGTTGCAATGCTAATAGTGAAACTACTGAGAGTGAAATTCTCATGCTTTGATCAATGAAGTCTAAGTAACTTATAAGTTCTGAGCCAAAATTATTATGTAAAAAGGAACCTTGTCCCAAATTGCAGCTTTACCATTTATCGTATATTTCTCTTGTAAAGTATTACAGAAAATACTGAAAATTTAAATTATTTTCTTTTAAATATGGTGTGATTATGGCATCTTGATTTTGACCTTATTCAAACATGTATTCTGATTTCTCGTTAGAAAACAGTACGCAGTTTCTTTCTGGTTTATTGACTATGAGTGGCCTCTTAAGCAATTACTGCTGAGACAGACTGATGGCTTCACCGTTGCTGGCTGTCAGGGATGCTACAAAGCCGAGTTCAGATTAAGTAGACGACTTCAGAGGTCATGAGATCCCACTTTCTTCAGTTTCAATGATGAACCCCACTGCTCTAGTCGAGAACTGTAAAACCCTGTTCAATTAATAAAGGTGAAATCAATGAAGAAGCTCTGAAGAATGGTCTCGACCCAGAACTTGACCCATTCCTTTTCTCCAGAGATGCTGCCTGTCCTGCTGAGTTACACCAGCATTTTGTGTCTACCTAAGATGATCTAATGATGTCTGCACATCACTGTTGGTTTAATATTTGCTTTGTTGCTTTACAGCTAGCCATGCTTTATTTATTCCCCCTGGAAATCACACTTTAACTGCTGATCCAATTAGCGATGCTTTTTAAAGCCACCTCTATTTGTGGGGGGCGGGGGGGGGGGGGGGTGGAGGGGAGGGCATTTAACAGCAAACAGCCGCAAGACTTGTGGCTGTGATTTTTTGGGAAGAAAAAAATCTGATTTAAAAAAATATTGAAATATATAAAAAATCAACAACTATTAATTTGAGGAATGTTCAGATGATTTCATGGAAACCTTATACTGTACAACGATTCTTCATGTATTCAGGCATTTAGAAATCCCAGGCAGATATTAAATTCTGCTGACTCTCTGGTGCAGTGTGCAGATGATTCTGTGTGTTGCCTGAAGGGATATTGAAGCCAAAGGTTAGAAAGCAGAAGGCACATTCCCATATGCTCTTTATTTAGATTCCTGGTCAGAATGACAGTGGTCACGACACCTCCTCATGCTGTAAGGAATAGTTTCTAGATTATTGTTCAGCTGTCATCAATGATAAAATTGCATAAATTATATATTACAGAGCTGACTGATCTTAGCTTCACGATATTCTTTAAGCATTACCATAGTGTTATTATAGAGCTGCCGACTTGGAAGTTTAGTTTAGTTTAGTTTAATTTAGTTTAGAGATACAGCGTGGAAACAGGCCCTTTGGCCCACCAAATCCACGCCGACTAGTGATCCCTGTGCATTAACACTATCCTGCACACTAGGGACAATTTACAGAAGCCATTTAACCTACAAATCTTTAGAGTGTAGGAGGAAACTGGAGCACCCTGAGGAAACACACGCGGACACGGGGAGAAAGTACAAACTCTGTACAGATAGCACCCGTAGTCAGGATCGAACCGCGATCTCTGGCGCTGTAAGGCAGTAACTCTACCGCTGTGCCACCGTGCCGTCCCATTTGTTTTCAGTTATTTATTTCAGAAGCGATAATGTTTTTTATGTCGAGGTAATTTGGATGCATATTCTTGCAATCATAAAGTTTATCATAATCATGATTGGTTTATCATAAAGATCAAGATGGAAATACATTTCAGCATGATCCTGAACAGAATGCATACAAATGCATTAATCTAATGTGGTATTGAGCATTCCTCAAACCAAGTGAGCGTTTGCTCACTGTGTGAAAATGGGACACCTAAAAATATCTCCGTAATGAATAACACATTAAAATGGTGCAAAAGCAAGATGCTGCGAATGCTCGGAATCTTATATTGAAACAGAAAATGTTGGAAACCCTCAGCAGACCAGGAAGCAAGTGATGCAGAGGGAAACATAGTTAATGTTTCGGTTTGATTACTTTTCTACAGAACCCCAAATAGACGATTTTCATGACCATAATGTGCCGCGGTAGAGTTGCTTCCCCACAGCGCCAGAGGCCTCGATTCGCTCCTGACAATGGGTGCTGTCTGTACGGAGTTTGCACGTTCCCCTTGTGCCCACCTGGGTTTCCTCCAGGTGGGCACAATCTCCTCCCACATTCCCAAGACATGCAGGTTTGTAGGTTATTTGGCTTCTGTAAATTGTCCCCAGTGTGTGTAAGATAGAGCGAGTGTACGGGGTGATCGCTGGTCGGTGCGGCCAAAATGTCTGAAGAACAGAGAATGAGAGGGAAGACTCAAAAGACTTTATTCCTTGGAGCACAGGAGGACGAGGGGTGACACGAGGAACTGAAGATGCTTGTTTACAAAAGAGTCATAAAGTGCTGGAGTACTTTAGCAGGTCAGCCAGCATCTCTGGAAACATGGATAAGTGACATTTCGGATCGGGACCCTTCTTCAGATGATTGTAGAAGGGAGGAGAAAGCTGCGTTCTCCAGTTTTAGGTAACTAACCAACAACAACCCTTTCAACTTCCCCCATCCCCTTCTATAGATATCCTTTCCCGGACTTCACAATTTACACCTCTTCTCCCCTCATCTCCCTATCACATAGTCAAGTCAAGTCACATTTATTTATATAGCACATTTAAAAAACAACTCTCGTTGGCCAAAGTGCTTTACATTTGTTATAAGAATAATATAAACAAACAAACTACATACATATATACATATAGCCCTCGCTCAGAGGACGTCAAGAAAGGCTTGGGAGTATAGATAAGTTTTTAGTCTTGACTTAAAGGAGTCGATGGAGGGGGCAGTTCGGATGGGAAGGGGGATGCTGTTCCACAGTCTAGGGGCTGCAACCGCAAAGGCGCGGTCGCCCCTGAGCTTATGCCTAGATTGCGGGATATTCAGCAACCCCAAGTCGGACGATCTGAGGGACCTGGAGGTGGAGTGGTGGGTGCGAAGACGTTTAATGTAGGTGGGGGCAAGCCCATTGAGGGCTTTGTAGACATAGAGGAGGATCTTGAAATGTATACGGAACTGCACAGGGAGCCAGTGGAGAGAGGCCAGGATCGGGGTGATGTGGTCCCTTTTTCGGGTGCCCGTCAGGAGTCTCGCTGCCGCGTTTTGGACCAGTTGCAGGCAGGACAGGGAAGATTGGCTGATGCCAGTGTAAAGGGAGTTGCAGTAATCTAGGCGGGAGGAGATAAATGTGTGGATGATTTTTTCGAGGTCATCAAAGTGGAGGAATTGTTTTATTTTTGCTATCGTCCGAAGCTGAAAGAAGCTAGCTTTTACCACGGCATTGACTTGTTTGTCAAATTTCAGTGCTGAGTCAAATATCATGCCAAGGTTTTTGACGTGAGGTTTGAGTAGTGGGGTAAGGCTTCCAAGGCTGCCTGCTATCATTTTGAGATAGCAGGCAGCCTTGAAGGACCGAGAAGGATGACCTCAGACTTACTCTCATTTAGTTGGAGGAAGTTCTGGGCCATCCAACACTTTATATCCTCGAGGCAGCGGGTAAGGTTAAGCAGATTTGATTGGTTTTTGGGCTTCAGGGGGAGATAGAGTTGTGTATCGTCTGCGTAGCAATGGAAGGAAATGCCGTGCCTTTCAATGACTTGGCCTAAGGGGAGCATATACAGGGAGAAGAGAATGGGGCCAAGGATGGAACCTTGTGGAACCCCACAGCAGAGATTAGCTGGGGAGGAGAAAGAGTTGCCTATGTTAGTCGAGAAACTCCTACCTTTGAGGTAGGAGATGAACCAGCTCAGGGTAGTGCCATCAATACCAGCCCCATACCAGAGACGGTCAATTAGGATGGTGTGGTCGACAGTATCAAATGCTGCGCTGAGGTCAAGAAGGAGCAGGATTGCACAGTCGCTGGAGTCAACGGTGAGCAGTAGGTCATTATGTACCTTCAACAAGGCAGACTCTGTGCTGTGGTGAGCCCTGAAACCTGATTGGAAAGTTTCCAAGATAGTGTTTTGGTGAAGGTAAGGCATAAGTTGACAAAATTACCTTTTCAAGGGCTTTTAAGAGGAAAGCATAGCCTTTAGTCTTCTCTGGCCTTCCCATCTCTGACCTTTCCCACACCAGAGGACAACAGAGGAGGAGGACTGAACTTTGGTGCCTTTCCTCACAATGGGAAACTTTGATTCCGCTGTGTGGGGATGTCTATGTTAAAGACTATCGTGTTCTGTGCTCTTTATTATTGGTATGGCTGTATGGTGACCACACATTTCACTGTACCAATTGGTACATGTGACAATACATGTCTCTTGTCTCTTGTCTTGTCTATCTGCCAATGAAAATCTGCCCACACATCAGTATCCACCTTTCACTTGCTAAAGTTTGTCCCGCCCCCACCTCTCTTCCAGCTTTCCCCCTATGACTATATTCAGATGGAAGAAGTATCCCAATCTGAAACGTCACTTACCACGTTTTCCTGAGATGCTGCCTGACTCGTTGAATTACTCCTGCACCGTGACTATCACGAGCAAAGTGGGTCATTAAACTTGGCCCGAAGGTTCACCCATTCCTTCTATCCAAAGATGTTGCCTGTACCGTTGAGTTACTCCAGCCTTTTGTGTCTATCTTCGGGTCATTAAACTCATTGGCTTCCAACTTGGTGTTGAAAATTTCAAAAATCTAAATCATCCTTTCAAAAGATAACCATGATCTACATCATGTGTTGGCTTCAAGGGCCAAACGCCAATCCCGTGTAAGGAAGGAGGACCATGGGAAGGAAAGTGATGAGGCAGAGAGATTTTCAAACGGTATTCTACAGCTCAGAGATCCAAAGATTGAAGGGGACATAGATAAATTAGTTTAGTTTAGAGATAGAGAGTAGGAAAAGGTCCTTTGGCCCACCGGGTCCACGTCGACCAGCGATCCCGACACACTAATGCTATCCTACACACACTAGACACAATTTACAATTTTACCAAAGCCAATTAGTCAGGATCAAACCCTGGTCCCTGGCGCTTTAAGCAACTTTACCACTGCGACACCACCTTATTCAAACTTTCTGCAATTCAAACTTTGATCTCCCTGCCTCTGGCTTTCAGTTTACCCATAATGGCTACTGTTTATAAGCAATCTCCGTCGCAGAGAGGAATGGGCAATGATGGACAGGATGCATGCTTACTATTGTCAGAATTCACAGTATAACAGCTGGAGAGAATATAATAATCTTAAAGCTCACTAGAACAGATATCAAAATTGCAGAGGTTATGCCACCCAATTTCGTCGAGAAACAAGTTAATTTTGTCAATGAAAACTGGGATATGAAATACAAGCAGTATTTCTGGAATCATAGACATAGAGTTATACAGTTACAGTGTGGAAACAGGCCCTTCGACCCAACTTCCTCTTAGCGACCAACATGTCCCATCTGCACTAGTCCCACTTGCCTGCGTTTGGCCCGTATCCCTCTAAACTTGTCCTATCCGTGTACCTGTCTAATTGTTTCTTAACTCTGCATGCAAAAACGTAAGCTGTATTCCCAATTTCCGGACGTACTCAGTCATTGGAAGAAACTGTAATTCAGGATCAATTATTCAGGAGCATCATTGTTTGGATTGGGAAAGATCATTAGGACCTTTAATATTCATTTTATATACAAGACAAAAGTAGTAGACAGGGGAGCTTGTTTTATTTCCTGAATTATTCTGGGAAGAAGAGACGTATGGAGGAGATTTACCTTGCAAACTATAGGATATTTCTCTGTGTCTACCACAATTACTAGCTTCCTACTTGCTCGGAGGCAGCTTCAAATGTCATCACCTAACCATAGCCAGGAAATCGCTGTTTCAATGATTAGCCTTCCAATATCCATGTGATTAAAATATATACCTACTGGCAATAGAGAACAGGAGATTGTACTACCAACTATATGCTGCAAGGTAATTTTAGCTTCCTTTCAGAGCTTCATGATACAATTGCGATGGAGATATATCTGCAGCTCTGATTACGTAGTCTTAAAGATACATAATTCCTTAAAATTAATTTGGGGCGGCACGATGGTGCCGTGGTAGAGTTGCTGCCAGGGACTCGGGTTCGATCCTGACTACGGGTGCTGTCTGTGCAGTTCTCCCCGTGACCGTGTGGATGTCCTCCAGGATCTCTGGTTTCGTCCCACACTCCAAAGGTGTGCAGGTTTGAAGGTTAATTGGCTTGATATATAAATATAAATTGTCCCTAGTGTGTTGAGGATAAAGTTAATGTGCGGGGATTGCTGGTCGGTGCGGACTAGGTGGGCCGAAGGATCTGTTTCCGCGCTGTATCTCCAAACTAAAGTGAACTATACTAAAAAGCAGGATGGAAGAAATACATCCCTCACTTGAAAGCTTTCATTAATATATTTTAAAAATATAACTGAACACTGACATGATCCATATCAATCACCTAAAGTGTGCAAAGATAACAGTAGGAAGCTAAATAAATGTCTGGTGCATTCCAATGGTGCAACATTTCACAGCAACATGCAATCAGTTCATTTACAGAAGTAATGCAATTAGAATATTGAAACAACAGTTCATGTATCAGAAACATTGTAATGTAAGGCTCATGAAACTATTGCAATTAATCCATACCCTACAATGTTGGGCCAAAAGGTCGCCATGAGGAATTTTGCCGATATTAGATAAGATAAATTTTGTATGTTTTAGAAGCTGCAGGGGATATCCAATACCAAAAGGTCCCTGACATTGAATCTTTTGATAGTTATTGCAGTCATAACTGAAAGGCCAACGGGAGGAATGTGGTTACTTGCCAGACAAAACATTAGTTACATCAGTGAAACCCTCATCTCTATTGAACCCGCTTTCCCACTATTTTTTTTTTGTTTGAACAGCTCAGTATTCACACAGGAAATATTTAAAAACGTGTGGAATAATGTGTCTTTTTACCGTTCAATTAACCTTAGCCCTTGAACAGAAGAAGCTGGAAACACAGAGGTTGAAGTCTTAAGGAGGTCCTTGGAGTTAATTGGGAATTACTTCAGATGGCATTTACCATCACTGTAACTGAACTGGAACCATTTTTTTTTCTTTCCATTGCTCCCATTCTTAATTTAAGCCCGTGTTATGATTTCACCTGTCAGAAAGTGGAATAAGGTGGGTGCTCTTGTTTCCTCTCCCCACAAGCAGCATTCTGTTCTGTTGACCTAATCACATTACTTATATTTTGGTATTCAATTATGGACTACTGCTGTCACTTAGGTAAGTTCGATTTCAAAGATTTTTGTAAGTAGCTTTCTCAACTTTGCCTTTTCGGAGTGGAATTAATTATAAGTATCGCAGGATAAATTTGCCTGTTTTGGTGGATTAGCCAACTTATAGAGAAGTTCATAACAGATAATTTTATATCATAAAGGGAATCATTCTATCCAAGGAAAGACAGGTTTGGGACCCAGAAATAACATTGGTTATATTTCCATTTTCTCTGCACAGATGGAAGCCACTTTGCCCCTCATGCTCATGCATGTACTGTAATGATCACAGCTTGTTTAGTTTAGTTTATTTTAGTTTAGAGATACAGCGCATTTTCGGCCCAGCGATCAACAATCTTTGCACACTAACACTAGTTTCATACATACACCAGGGACAATTTACAATTATACCGAACCAATTAATCTACAAATCTGCATGGCTTTGGAGTGCTGGAGGAAACCAGAAATCCCGGAAAAAAAAACCCATGCAGGTCACGGGGAGAACGTATAACTGCATACAGACAGCATGTGTAGTCAGGTTCGAACCCGAGTTTCTGGTGCTGTAAGGCAGCAACTCTACCGTTGCGCCACCGTGCCGCTCGCCTTGTGTTTTGTCAAAAGACAACAATCAAATTTTGCAAACAGTAAAGAACAATTAAGTTACAAATGCAATCAAGCAGGGCATAGGATGAACCTAAATCATCAGTTTAAAGTTACCTCTATCCCTGATGGAACAAATAGTCAGTCAAACATCCCCTCCTGGAGATCTGTCCTGAACAGCAGACTAGAGGTCCATCATTATTCAATGGTCCCATCTGAGGCTTGTACTCTGAAACATCAATAGGTATTTGTCAATTGGAGTGAGTGATGTTAAAATCCCACCTAAGGCTATATAATTACTTATTCTCTTTATCAAGTACCTGTACACAGTGGATGGCCCAATGTGATCACGTATACAGTAGATTTTCTGCTGACTGGTTAGCATGCAACTAAAGCTTTTCATTGCACCTCGGTACATGTGACAACAAACTGAACTACATCTAAACTAAACATAATATAATCCTGGATGCTGATACAAAATGTCAAGCGCCCCAATCAATGTGATCTGACAGTTGTGCAAAAGGGAGAGAGATCTGCTGTGTGGAAAATTGAATATATAAACCAGTGGAAAATTCTGAAGATGTGATATTGTTGTCTGGTAAAACCAATCTTATTACCAATCCTGCAATGTCCATATAACGTGCCTTTCCTCATTCTCTAGCCTTTTCCCCCAACCTCCACACTGTATTCCCACTCTCTATCTTAAACTCTCCTGGTTCCCACTTCCTATTACTTGTCTGGCTTCTTAAAAGTGTCTCCACTCCTTCTCTCCCCTTCTCTCCCCTTCTACCCCCTCTCTAAAGGATGTGGGCAGCTTTCAACCCAGTGATTGAACCCATGCATCCCGCTTCCCTCCACCCCTCCCCCAACCAAGTCTATTTGAATGCGGAGCAGAACAACAGACAGCCAACCATGTCATCTATGATTGCCCGCTCTACCACCCACCAAATGGAGCTCAGGGCCTGGCAGACATTGACGCAGAGACAACAACCTGGATGCTCAACACCCGGCGAGATCTAACTATTCCTTTGGTTTATTTATGTTTCATTCGCAGGAAGAAGACCTAGCTCACAGCTATCAATGGTCTTTTTCCTTTATCATTGTTACTTTTTTGCTTATCTCCCATTCATTTGTTCTATATCTCTCTATATATCCGTTTATATCTCTCGTTTCCCTTCCCCCTCACTCTATGTCTGAAGAAGGGTCTCGACCCAAAATGTTACCTACTCCTTTTCTCCAGAGATGCTGTCTGACCCGCTGAGTTACTCCAACGTTTTGTGTCTATCTTAGTTCCAAACCTATGATGCATAAAATGGTGCAGAGATACTGTAAATTACCTGCGACTGAAAAGCATTGGATCACTGGGACAAATTAAAAAATAATAGCAAGCAGAGTTGCTAGTTTAACAGTACATCTGTGACATTAACTGGAACAGTATGTCTGCCCAGCATCAAAACACTGTACCACTACCTTGTTTTCATCAGCAATCTGGTCATTATCAAATTGCTAATTGTGAAACCTTGCTGCAAGATGTTGCCTTGCTGCTGCTCTGATTATCCAATAGCAACTACACTTCAGATGCACAATGTTAGTTCCAAAGTGCTTTCAGACATCCCAAAGCCACGAGATGTCAATTATCAATTATCAATATAAATGTGAAAGAAAATCTCCATTTCCGTGAGAAAATGTTCTCGTTTATGTTGCAGCCTTTGTTGTAGTGTACCCGCTGTGGCAGCAAACAGCTACAATAAGCTCTTTGAATTAGAAGCAGGAGAATCTGATGTCGAGGAAACAAGGATCTGCCGATGCTGAAGATAGACACAAAGTGCTGGAATAACTCAAAGGGTCAGAGAACATCTCTGGAGAAAACTACATTTCCTCAATTTCCCTCCTGGGATGAATAAAGTTCTATTGTATCGTGTCGTATCATAAAAAGGATGGGTGATCTTTCGGGTCGGGACCCTTCTTCACTCTGTATGAAGGAATCTGAAGAAGGGTCCCAACTGGAAACATCATCCATCCTTTTTCCCCAGAGATGCTGCCTGACCTGCTGAGTTACTCCACCACATTGTGTCTATCTTCAGTATAAACCAACATCTGCAGTTCCTTTCTGACGTTGGTTTACACAAAAAGACACAAAGTGCTGGAGTAACTCAGTAGATCAGGCAGCATCTCTGGAGAATGTTACTCCAGCAATTTGCGTCTGGTGTTGATTAATGGATAATTAGTGGCCAGGGTGCATGTGGTGCCTTCCTTGTTTTCCAAAGCCTGCCGTGGGATCTTTGACTTCCACCAATGGGTACAGTCAGAGATCGGCATCAAATATTTCAACAGGAAAGTAGTTCCATCTCTTAACTGCATGAAAGTATTGGTTCAGTTGCCTAACATAACATTTGATAAAACACTTTTGGATGGACATACGGATATGCAGGGAATGGAGGGATATGGGTTATTTGCAGGTAGCTAAGTGATGAACACAATGTGTTGGAGTAACCCAATGGATCAGTCATCCTCTCTGAAGGACATGGATAGATGAAGTTTCGGGTCAGGACCATTTTAAAGACTGACTAGACTAAGTGGGACGCTTGGGTCCCATTTTCACACGGGAGGGCTGGTCCTCCAATGCAATATTCCACCTCTCCACCAAATCCAACATTGGTGGCCAGTGGGGGCGAGGGGGGCTTTCTGGAGCGCTAGTATGGGTATTGTGGACCGAAGGGACTGGTTTCCAAAGGGCTAGTATGGACATTGTGGGCCAAATGGATTCTTGGACTCACAGTTTGGTCACTCAAGGCTGGTGGACTTACAGTTCAATCACTCACGGCTGGTGGATTCACAGTTCAGTCACTCAAGGCTGGTGGACTCACAGTTCAGTCACTCACGGCTGGTGGACTCACAGTTCAGTCACTCACAGCTGGTGGACTCACAGTTCAGTCACTCATGGCTGGTGGACTCACAGTTCACTCACTCACGGCTGGTGGACTCACAGTTCACTTACTCATGGCTGGTGGATTACAGTTCATTCACATGGCTGGTGGACTCACAATTCACTCACTCACGGCTGGTGGACTCACAATTCACTCACTCACGGCTGGGGGACTCACAGTTCAGTCACTCATGGCTGGTGGACTCACAGTTCAGTCACTCACGGCTGGTGGACTCACAGTTCAGTCACTCACGGCTGGTGGACTCAGTTCACTCACTCATGGCTGGTGGACTCACAATTCACTCACTCAAGGCTGGTGGACTCACAGTTCACTCACTCATGGCTGGTGGACTCATCCACCACACACACACACACATTATCCATCACACACACACACCCTCCATCACACACACAGACCCTCCATCACACACACACACCCTCCATCACACACACACACCCTCCATCACACACACACACACCCTCCATCTCACACACACCATCTCACACACACACACCCCATCACACACACACACACACACTCACACACTCCATTTCACTCACACACACAAACACCCTCCATCTCACACACACCCTCCACCTCACACACACACACATGCCCTCCATCTCACACACAAACACACACCCTCCCTCACACAATCGCACCCTCCATCTCACACACACAGGCCCTCCATCTCTCACACACACTCACCTTCCATCTCACACACACCCTCCATCTCACACACACACACCCTCCATCTCTCTCTCTCTCTCTCACACACACACACACACACCCTCCATATCACCCACACCCTCCATCTTTCTCACACACACACACCCTCCATCTCTCTCACACAAATGCCCTCCATCTCACACACCCTCCATCACACACACACACACACACACACACACACACACACACACACACACACTCCATACCTCACACACAGACCCTCCATCTCACACACACACCATCCATCTCCCACACACACCTTCCATCTCTCTCACACACACACACCCTCCATCTCACACACACACACTCACACACCCTCCATCTCTCACACACTCACACCCTCCATCTCACACACACACACACCCTCCATCTCACACACACACACTCCATCTCTCATACACACACTCCATCTCACACACACACCTTCCATCTCTCTCACACACACACACACACCCTCTATCTCACACACTCACACACACCCTCCATCTCACACACACACACCCTCCATCTCACACACACACGCACTCCATAGCTCACACACACACACCCTCCATCTCACACACACACTCCATAGCTCACACACACACCCTCCATCACACTCTCACACCCATACACAAATAAAAATATTTCTTCCATCGAACGTGTCCAAAGACAGGCAGCTCGATTTGTTACTAACACCTATGAGAGAGAAGCGAGTGTTACCAAACTTCTGAATTCTCTGGGGTGGAACCCTCTCCAAGACAGACGTGAAGCTCACCGTTTGACCTGTTTTTACAAAATTTTAAATGGTCAGCTCGACATAGATTACAAGACCTACACCAAACCCAAACCAATTAGGAGCAGACGAGGGAATTCGATCCAAATTGTGATTCCAGCTACCAAGACAGATGTGTACAGCAATTCATTCTTCCCCTGCACAATTAAAGCATGGAATAATCTCCACCCTACTATAGTTACCCAACCAGATACAGCTATATTAATAGCAAAAGGATAACGAGGGATAAAATTGGTCCATTAGAGAGTCAGAGTGGACAGGTATCTGCAGAGCCAAAAGAGATGGGGGAGATATTGAACAATTTCTTTTCTTCAGTATTTACCAAGGAGAAGGATATTGAATTATGTGAGGTAAGGGAAACAAGTAGAGTAGCTATGGAAACTATGAGATTCAAAGAAGAGGAAGTACTGACACTTTTGAGAAATATAAAAGTGGATAAGTCTCCAGGTCCGGACAGGATATTCCCTAGGACATTGAGGGAAGTTAGTGTAGAAATAGCAGGGGCTATGACAGAAATATTTCAAATGTCATTGGAAACGGCAATAGTGCCGGAGGATTGGCATACTGCGCATGTTGTTCCATTGTTTAAAAAGGGGTCTAAGAGTAAACCTAGCAATTATAGACCTGTTAGTTTGACGTCAGTGGTGGGCAAATTAATGGAAAGGATACTTAGAGATAATATATATAAGCATCTGGATAAACAGGGGCTGATTAGGAACAGTCAACATGGATTTGTGCCTGGAAGATCATGTTTGACTAATCTTCTTGAATTTTTTGAAGAGGTTACTCTGGAAATTTATGAGGGTAAAGCCGTGGATGTTGTATATATGGACTTCAGTAAGGCCTTTGACAAGGTTCCTCACGGAAGGTTGGTTAAGAAGGTTCAATGGTTGGGTATTAATGGTGGAGTAGCAAGATGGATTCAACAGTGGCTGAATGGGAGATGCCAGAGAGTAATGGTGGATGGTTGTTTGTCAGGTTGGAGGCCAGTGACTAGTGGGGTGCCACAGGGATCTGTGTTGGGTCCACTGTTGTTTGTCATGTACATCAATGATCTGGATGATGGTGTGGTAAATTGGTTTAGTAAGTATGCAGATGATACTAAGATAGGTGGGGCTGTGGATAATGAAGTAGATTTTCAAAGTCTACAGAGAGATTTATGCCGGTTGGAAGAGTGGGCTGAAAGATGGCAGATGGAGTTTAATGCTGATAAGTGTGAGGTGCTACATCTTGGCAGGACAAATCAAAATAGGACGTACATGGTAAATGGTAGGGAATTGAAGAATGCAGGTGAACAGAGGGATCTTGGAATAACTGTGCACAGTTCCCTGAAAGTGGAATCTCATGTAGATAGGGTGGTAAAGAAAGCTTTTGGTGTGCTGGCTTTTATAAATCAGAGCATTGAGTATAGAAGTTGGGATGTAATGTTAAAATTGTACAAGGCATTGGTGAGGCTAATTCTGGAGTATGGTGTACAATTTTGGTCGCCTAATTATAGGAAGGATGTCAACAAAATAGAGAGAGTACAGAGGAGATTTACTAGAATGTTGCCTGGGTTTCAACAACTAAGTTACAGAGAAAGGTTGAACAAGTTAGGGATTTATTCTTTGGAGCGCAGAAGGCTAAGGGGGGACTTGATATAGGTCTTTAAAATGATGAGAGGGATAGACAGAGTTGACGTGGATAAGCTTTTCCCATTGAGAGTAGGGAAGATTCAAACAAGGGGACATGACTTGAGAATTAAGGGACAGAAGTTTAGGGGTAACATGAGGGGGAACTTCTTTACTCAGAGAGTTGTGGCTGTGTGGAATGAGCTTCCAGTGAAGGTGGTGGAGGCAGGTTCGTTTTTATCATTTAAAAGTAAATTGGATAGTTATATGGACGGGAAAGGAATGGAGGGTTATGGTCTGAGCGCAGGTATATGGGACTAGGGGAGAATACGTGTTCGGCACGGACTAGAAGGGTCGAGATGGCCTGTTTCCGTGCTGTAATTGTTATATGGTTATATTATATGGTTATAAATATAAGGTAGCTCTTTCTTCCCAAAAACCCTTTCTGGCTTAAGTCCTCCCTCCACCACCTCTCGTTTAAATTCCATTTGTAATATTTTGGAGGATCAAGAAACCAAGAACCAAGAACACACCCTCCATCTCTCACACTCTCACACACACCCTCCATCTCTCTCTCACACACACACCCTCCATCTCACACACACACACCCTCCATCTCTCAAACACACACACACACCCTCCATCTCTCTCTCACACAGACATATACCCTCCATCTCACATGCACCCTCCATCTCTCTCACATGCACAGACACACACACACCCTCCATCTCTCACACACACACACCCTCCATCTCTCACACACACACCCTCCATCTCTCACACACACACCCTCCATCTCTCACACACACACACCCTCCATCTCTCACACACACACACCCTCCATCTCTCACACACACACCCTCCATCTCTCACACACTCACCCTCCATCTCTCACACACACACACCCTCCATCACATACACACACCTTCCATCTCACACACACCCTCCATCTCTCTCACACACACACACCCTCCATCTCACTCACACACAACACACACACTCATACCCTCCATCTTACTCATACCCACACACACAACCTCCATCTCACACATACACTCTCATCTCAAACATACACACCCTCCATCTCACACACACCATCTCACACACACACACCCCGTCACACACACATGCCCTCCATCACACACTCACACACTCCATTTCACTCACACACACACACACCCTCCATCTCACACACACCCTCCATCTCACACACACACCCTCCATGTCACACACACACATATTCCCTTCGTCACACACACACTTTCCCTCCATCACACACACACACACTCACACACATACTCTCTCACACCCTCCATCTCACACACACACTCAAGCACACCCTCCATCTCTCCCACACACACACACCATCCATCTCACACACACACACACCCTCCATCTATCCCTCTCACACACACACATGCCCTCCATCTCACACACACACATGCCCTCCATCTCACACACAAACTTACACCCTCCCTCACACAATCGCACCCTCCATCTCACACACACACACCCTCCATCTCTCACACACTCTCACCTTCCATCTCACACACACACCCTCCATCTCACACACACACACACCCTCCATCTCTCTCTCTCTCTCTCTCTCTCTCTCTCTCTCTCTCTCTCTCTCTCTCTCTCTCTCTCTCTCTCTCTCTCTCTCACACACACACACACCCTCCATCTCACACACACCCTCCATCTTTCTCACACACACACACCCTCCATCTCTCTCACACAAATGCCCTCCATCTCACACACCCTCCATCACACACACACATACACACAAACACACACTCCATACCTCACACACACACCCTCCATCTCACACACACACACCCTCCATCTCACACACACTCACGCCCTCCATCTCTCACACACACACACCCTCCATCTCACACACACACCTTCCATCTCTCTCACACACACACACCCTCCATCTCACAAACACACACTCACACACCCTCCATCTCTCACACACTCACGCCCTCCATCTCTCACACACACACACCCTCCATCTCACACACACACATACACACACTCCATCTCACACACACACCTTCCATCTCTCTCTCACACACACACACCCTCTATCTCACACACTCACACACACCCTCTATCTCACACACACACCCTCCATCTCACACACACACACACTCCATAGCTCACACACACACACCATCTCACACACACACCCTCCATCACACTCTCACACCCATACACAAATAAAAACATTTCTTCCATCGAACGTGTCCAAAGACAGGCAGCTCGATTTGTTACTAACACCTATGAGAGAGAAGCGAGTGTTACCAAACTTCTGAATTCTCTGGGGTGGAACCCTCTCCAAGACAGACGTGAAGCTCACCGTTTGACCTGTTTTTACAAAATGTTAAATGGTCAGCTCGACATAGATTACAAGACCTACACCAAACCCAAACCAATTAGGAGCAGACGAGGGCATTCGATCCAATTTGTGATTCCAGCTACCAAGACAGATGTGTACAGCAATTCATTCTTCCCCCGCACAATTAAAGCATGGAATAATCTCCACCCTACTATAGTTACCCAACCAGATGCAACTAAATATAAGGTAGCTCTTTCTTCCCAAAAACCCTTTCTGGCTTAAGTCCTCCCTCCACCACCTCTAGTTTAAATTCCATTTGGAATATTTTGGAAGACCAAGAAACCAAGAACCAAGAACACACCCTCCATCTCTCACACTCTCACACACACCCTCCATCTCTCTCTCACACACACACCCTCCATCTCACACACACACACCCTCCATCTCTCAAACACACACACACACACACCCTCCATCTCTCTCTCACACACGGCTTGTTACTCAGCCTCGCCTCCGGGTCTTTATTCTCCAGCAGGTGCCGGAAAGGGCATTACATTCATGGTGACTGACAGGCAAGAAAACCAATCTGCTGATCTCACGATTTTTTAAACCATCATAACTTGTGTATAATTCCATCGATCGGAACAAAACTTGGTGCACTTGGAGGAGAGGAGAATGGTGAGTAAGGTGGCGAAAAATCCTAGCGATAAAGGGTACCGTGTTTGTGTAAATTAAAAAAATATGCAAACCGGAAGTGGTCAAGATGAGAGTTTTAGTAATAGTATAGATTATAATGGGATAAGGATGAGAGGAGAAAGCTGGGAATAAGGTGGGGGCAGGAGAAAGCTTGGCAGGTGAAAGGCAGTTTGTGATGGGGGGGGGGATGGGTGGACAAAGGGTAGAGGCAAAACAGAGATAAAAGGGTGTAGGATATGGATTGGAGTGAAATGTGAAACCCGAGGAAGGGATAAAGGTGGAATAGGATGAGGGGAAGGGGAGGTGCAGAATACTGGTAGAAATGGGTGCACACCCAGGTGGGGCAATGGGGATAAAGGGATTGGGGCTATTACCTAAAATTGGAGAATTCAATGTTCATACTGAAGATAGGCACAATATGTTGGAGTAACTCAGCGGGGCAGGCAGCATTTCTGGAGAAAAGGGATAGGGCACACTTCGAATCGGAACCCATCTTCAGACTGGTTTCAACCCGAAACATCACATATGCCTTTTCTCCAGAGATGCTGCCTGACCTGATGAGTTAGGTTCATAAGTTCATAAGTCATAGGAGCAGAATTAGGCCATTCGGCTCATCAAGTCCACTCTGCCATTCAATCATGGCTTATCTATCTTTCCCTCTGAACCCCCATTCTCCTGCCTTCTCCCCATAACTCCTGACACCCATACTAATCAAGAATCTATCAATCTCCACCTTAAAAACATAAATTGACCTGGCCTCCACAGCCATCTGTGGCAATGAATTCCACAGTTTGACTACCATCTGACTCATGAAACTCCTCCTCATCTCCTTTCTAAAAGTGACTCCAGTATTTTGTCTCCATCTTCGGTATAGCCCAGCATTGGCTGTTCCTTCCCACACTGTTCATACTGTTTAGTTGTAAGCTACCCAAGCTCATGGTTATAACCCAATGTGAGGGCTGAACATCATTGTACTTCAATGAGGATTGACATTGGCACCCAGAGCTCCTGACCCAGGAAGCAAGAGTGCCACTAAAATTGAGCCAATGAATTGCATATGTAATTATTGCAAAACTAATGCAGATGATGTTTGAATTTGATCTGATTGTGTGGGGGGGGGGGGGGGGGGGGGGGTTGGATAATGGTTATTATAATTGAAAAAAAGTGTCTCAATGCATTTCATTAAAGTAGATCCACAGGATGATAAACCAAATTGGTTTCAGGAGAGCTTAAAGTTGATCTCCAGCTGTTATGGAATATTTCTTTATTTGTGAAAGAAAAATAAATGATTGCATTAAAGTACATCTACTTCATATCCATATAGAGATAACTAGTACCTTTTGGCACAATGTGAGCTGTTTTGCAGTAGGCAACAATCATAATCAACCCTGATTGTGCTTTAGAATGCTTTCCATTCAAATGCACTTTTTTTTATCCTGCTAGTTCTATGTTGTTCTTAACGCAACACTGGAACGATGATAGACCCAGGAGGGATCACCTGTCAAAATAAGTTTACTAAATGTCCAATTAAAGTCTCACCTTACTATTAAGTCCCTTCTGTACAAATCTACCATTGTGGATTGCTTTTAATTTGAATAATACTTAGTTTAGATAGGAGACACAGCGCGGAAACGGGCCCTTCGACCCACCGAGTCCAGGCCGATCAGCGATCTCACCAATACTATTCTACACACACCAGGGACAATTTATTACTTTTACTGAGGCCAATTAACGTATAAACCCGTACGTGGTTAGAGTGTGGGAGGAAACCGAAGCACTCGGAGAAAAACTACGCAGGTCACGGTGATAACGTACAAACTCCATACAGACAGCACCTGCAGTCAGGATAGGGTATCTGTCGTTGTAAGGCAGCAACTCTTTCGCTGCACCACTGTGCCCACATTTCTGAAGTGTTCATATAATTTATGGATCAAGATAGATATGGAGTTCTGAGCTCCATTCATTTCTGTTAACACACCAGGCTTAATAAATTCTATATTTGTATTGTTAAATTAGAGTGGAGCATCTTTGTCTGATGGAAATCACACACTGGTTCAGAAAGAATAAAGAGAGAGAAGCTGTTCTCATTAGTGGCTAAGTTCAAAGCTCAGGAAATTTGACAATTTGGGCAAAAGATACAAGGGGATGTCAAGAATGACTTCTCTCTCTGAGAGTGGTTATGATCTAAAATTCGCTGCCTGCAAGGGTTGTGAAAAGGGAACAATCACTGCCTTCAAAAGGGATTCGGATGGGCAGTTAAGAGAAGAATCCTCAGAGCTCTGGGAAAGGTTTGTGGGAATGAGATTGACAAAATTGGCCTGCTTGAGTAATAGAGTTGAAGGCCTGTCTCACGAGTCTGCGGTCATTGGCGGCGAAACGGGAAGAATCTGCCGCCATAGACCGCTCACTCGTGAGAACGCACAATTCCGGGGCCGTGCGGCGGTGTTCCCAACACCGCACGGTGCTAAAATAAAACCTACACTGTTGAAAAATATTTTCCTACCGCACAGCCTCCACCAGTGATGCACGAGTGCGGCACGGCCGCCCGCACGGCCGCCGCCAGTGTGGCTCGAGCGCCGTGCGTCAAACTTGCACCACCACAGCCTCCGCCAGTGAGGCACGTGTGCGGCACGGCCGCAGGCACAGCCACCGCTACAGCGCCGCGATCAGGACGGCCGCCGCCACAGCCGCCGCTAGTGAGTCACGTGCGGCGGGCCGACGTCATCGCAGTCGGCCCGCCCTTTTTTTTACTTACCGCAAGCACGTGGGACCCGCCGTATTTGAATCACTCGGCCCCCGCGCAGCATCCGTGCGGCGCTCCCGTGGATAGGCTCGGCGCTCTCGCCGTTGCCGTGCGGTCCACTCTACAGGCGAAGCCGCGCTTCACCGCCGATGACCGCAAACGCGTAAGACAGAGCCTTTAAAGAGTTATACAGTGTAGAAACAAGGCCTTCAGCCCAACTTATCATACCAACCAAGTGCCCATCTAAGCTAATCCTATCTCCTCACATTTGACCCTCGTCTAAACCATTCCTCACCTGTCCAATTTAAATGTTGTTAATACACCCTCCACAACAACTTTATCTGGCAGCTTGTTCCTCTGTGAGAAAAAGTTATTCCTCAGGTTCCTATTTAATATTTTCTCTCCCACCTTAACTCTCGGCCCTCCAGATATTGATTCTCTATTCCTGGCAAAGGGATCTTGTGCAACCTATCTATGTGCAAACATGATTTTATACATTGCTAATAAGTTTATCACAAGAAATAGGGTTCATGTGGGTGGGACACAGTGAGGTAGGGGGGGGTGGTGGGCAGGGTTGAACCAATGTGGCTTATGCATATTTGGTGTGTTCCTCTTTAAGAATCGTGACACATGATCAACTCTTCATCCCATGTGGGTAGCTCAGTGGCACAGTGGTAGAGTTGCTGCCTTAGATAGCCAGAGACTCGGGGTTCGATTCTGACTTTGGGGGCGGTCTGTATGTTGTTTGTACGTTCTCCCCTTAACCTGCGTAGGTTTTCTCCGGGATCTCCGGATTCCTCACACACTCCAACAAACGTACTGTTTTGTACGCTGTAATTGGCTCGGTAAAATGGTAAATTGGCCCCTGTCTGCATAGGATAGTGTTATTGTGCGGGGATCGCTGGTTGGCTCGGACTCGGCGGGCCGAAGGGCCTCTTTCCGTGCTGTAAACTCAACAAAAATCTGATAATTCCTGGAGATTCTCTTGTTCTGCAGAGGAATGTTACTTTGCACAATGTGTGTGTTTTACAAACCAACTATATTTGTTAAAGTGCTGGCTATCCTCCAGTATCTTGGAGTGTTAATGAGAGAAGATACCAAGACAACTTAGGCACAGCCCGAGTCTGCTGTTCGGGCTCAACAGGAGGTAGGAGGTTTCACTCCGTTTAGGCGCTGAGAGAGTCAGGCTTTTGCACCCAATTAACACTCTTCAATTAGTGAAGCAGCTTTGGTTTCATGCTGACACTAAACTTACATGGTGTGAATACACTGTTGCTTTTAAAACAATCTTTATATTCACAAGAACACATAGCTTTTAGGTAGGTTTACAATGACAGAGAGAGAGAGTGAGAGAGAGAGTACAGGTGTCAGAGGTTATGGGGAGAAGGCAGGAGAAGGGGATTAGGATGGAGAGATAGATCTGCCATGATTAAATGGCGGAGTAGACTTAATGGGCCGAATGGCCTAATTCTACTCCTATTCCTTATGACCTTCTGAGTTGATGCAAGAGCAATTCAAAGATGCAACCCATTGAGTGATGTGAACACCTATTGTTTTTTACAAACTAAGTAAAACAGCTGCATATGCCATATAATTTTTGTAACAGCAGTAAAAATAAAGAACTGCAGATGCTGGTTTACAAAAAGGACACAAATTGCTGGAGTAACTTAGTGGTCAGTGGGTCCTGGAGAACGAATCAGTGACGTTTTCAGTTGGGATTCTTCTTCAGACTCTTTTTAGAGGTAATGGGGGCATAGGAATTTTATGTATTTTCCTGAGAGTCAAAGAGTGGAAACAGACACTTCAACCCAACTTGCCCACACCGGCCAACAATGTCCCAGTTACACTAGCCCCACCTGCCTGCACTTGGTCCATATCGCGCAAAACCTGTCCTATCCATGTACCTGTCTAATTGTTTCTTAAGCGACCTCCTCTGTCAGCTTGTTCCATACACCCACCATCCTTTGTGTGAAAAAGCTACCCATTAGATTCCTATTAAATATTTTCCCCTTCACCTTAAACCTATGTCCTCTGGTGCTCAATTCACCTACTCTGGGCAAGAGACTCTGTGCATCGACCCGATCTTTTCCTCTCAGGATTTTATACACCTCTGTATGATCACCGCTCATCCTTCTGTGCTCCACGGAATAGAGTCCCAGCCTACTCAACCTTTCCCTAAAGCTCAGACCCTCTAGTCCTTGCAAAATCCTTGTAAATATTCTCTGTACCCTTTCCAACTTTGACAACATCTTTCCTATAACATGGTGCCCAGAACTGAACACAATATTCTAAATGCGGTCTCACCAACGTCTTATACAATTGCAACATGACCTCCCAACTTCTATATTCAATACTCGGACTGATGAAGGCCAATGTACCAAAAGCCTTTTTGGCCACCTTATCTACCCGCGACTCGACCTACAAGGAACCATGCACCTGCACTCCCAGATTTTGTTGCCTAATTATGGGTTTTACAATGAACTATGATTACACATCTGTTTTCATATTTCAGTTGTCGGTACCTATGACAACTAAACACCCTTGACGCTTGACTTTGGATACGGGTTGTGCAGAATTGCTGAAATGCAATTATATTTACAAGGACATTTAAAAAAATCATAATACATACAGTACTGACCAAATATTATATGAGTTTCTGCCAACTCTTGGCAATAGTGCTTGTGTTCCTGGGCCTCATCTGCAAAATCAAGGTGACTTATTTCTCAGCAGGCCATTTAGAATTCTCATTGGGATTGCTGAACTTTAACTTTGCAGACCTATTTTAGTTTGCAAAATAATAACATTTCTAATTGGAACAAGGCATTCATAATTTCCTTCACAAAGAGCTGAAGCGTTGGGAATAATAGTTATTGAATCGTACACATTGAAAACTCCTGATGAGCAGCACTTACACACTGCAATCTATAAAGGCGAGCGGATAATTTTGCAGAATTAACACAAATTACTTCTAATTTATTTTATGTCTTCTGAAGCAAGTTTTGTTATAATAGTTCACCAATTATATCTGTATGAAGGTTGCATGATTGCAAAAATAGTCAAATTATCACAGTACCTGCTAATGAGGGAGTTCATATTTTTGTAGTGGAGACAAGAAATAATTCCTGAAAGATTATACCGAAAGACACACCAAACAGTCTAATGAACAGATTAAATGATGCACTCCAAACGATATATCCAAGTATGCAAGGTGAAGCAATACTATCAAATTAGGTCAAAGGATTAAAAAAAAGACCATTTATTCCAATAGAATAATTGCCCCTATGGGATGTCACTCCAGATTTATTGGGGGCAGCACAGTGGCTCATCAGTAGAGTTGCTGCCTTACTGAGCCCGAGATACAGGGTTGATCCCGACTATGGAGGCTGTCTGTATGGAGTTTGTACGTTCTCCCCATGACAACGTGGGTTTTCCCTGGGTGCTCCGGTTTCCTCCCACACTCCATGCACGTGCAGGTTTGTAGGTTGAATGGCTTCTGTAAATTGTCGCTAGCGTGTAGCTTACGGGGTGATTACTGGTTGGCGCGGAAATGGAGGGCCGAATGGCTTATTTCCACGCTGTGTCTCTAAACTATATACCCTGTCCTAACCTTATTAGACCAAGAAAAATGTGTTGAATTAGTTTGTTATCTGCAGTTATGCAATTATATTAGCCAATGTTCCTCGCTCAAAATGTCATAATAATCATCATTCAAATTTATTGTTGCAAGTGCTATGTCTTGATTGATGACATTCAAGTTTGCTTCCATCATGCAGACAGTGAATACTGATTTTTTTTAAACTACCCTGTGGGAATATTATTAAGTGGAAACCAGGAACCTCCAAAGGGACTGGGTAAAGACACAATCAAACTTGTAGTTTTGTTTAGTGGTTCTATTTCAATTGAACATTTTTTGGCTGGCATAGGTCTGCTGCTATATAGCATTGCCTTGTATAATTTGGTTATGGAGCAAGATAAGGGAAAAACACAATAAGTCACAATCTGTTATTATCCTAAAGTGGTGCAAAACCATGAAAGCAAATCTGCAAATCTGCCAAGGATGGGAGATCAGAGTACCCAGATGCAAACAGCCCCAGGGTGCATTAGGAGTACCAGTGATATAACTGTACTGCTGTCCAGCCAGTACCACTGTTCGCATCTATATATCCTCTTCCAAAGTCCAACAAAGGAGCATTGTGGGCTCCATCTTTCCTTGGACATCGGTGCTGGCTCTGATTTGTGCTGAACATTTTCATACCTCTAGTTTCCCTCCCCCCCGCCCCCTTCCGATTCTCAGATTGAAGAAGGGTTTGGACCCAAAATGTCACAATTTCCTTTTCTCCAGGGATGCTGCCTGACCCGTTGAGTTACTGCAGCATTTTATGTCCATCGTTCATATAGCTGTACTAACCTATCTCTTTACTTACTTCTGAATTTCTCGTGTATCGTTAATCGTAAGGTGTAGGAACTGCCATGCCATATATGCACAGAACATAATATTGGAGAAGACTAAAAGCCTCCCCATCGCGCTATCATGTCTACATCACACATTTGGTGCAAATTGGCAATTAAAAGTCAGTGGCACACAGCCACCAAGTGAGATAGTTATTAACTTTTTATAGATCAAGAAAATCATTGAGGTGTTAAACGCTCTTTCTGCTTATTCCCACTCCATCACTATTGTTATCTTCATATAACATTTATATAACTGAATATTAACGTTTTGGGCCATTTCCATTTTTACTGCAGGTTTCCAGGGTAACGACATTTTTGGTGCTGCACGCGATTCTCCAGTAACAAGAAACTGCAATAAAGATCATATGTTAAAGGAATTGCAGCATAGTGGCTGTGTTGCAGCCTAAACGAACCAGAGGCCGAGACCAAAAGATTCGCAGTGCTGCAGCGAGGAAATATATCTGCAGATGACCGAAGAAATCTGACTTTCTTCTAATGTCTGATATCATTAATGGTGATCATAAGTTACTCATGGAGTCATACAGCGTGGAATCAGGCTCTTCGGCCCTACATGCCCACACATGTCCCAGCTACACCATGGCCGTCCGAAGGGGGGGGGTGCGTTGGGTGCGACCGCACCCCCCCCTTTTTTTCCCCAGAGTAAGAAAAAATCCCGAGAATTTTTTTTTTTAAATTGGAACGCAATCAGCGTTTCCACTTTGTCGGAAATCGCCTGAAATTCTGGGTCTGGCCGCTGGATGATTTGGGAGAAAAAAATGTGACCATCTGCGCCTAAGCAGTTGGGGAAGCGACGCAAAACGACGCTGTCGCTCCGCGCGTGCGCATTGGGCCCGGGCGGGATCAGACTGCCATTTGTACTGCACCCATTCAGTTCGATGCCTCGTGTCTACTCCAGGTAAGTAAGTGTGGAAACAGGTCCTTCAGCCCAACCTGCCCACACCGACCAACATGTTCCATGTAAACTAGTCCCATTCACACGCGTTTGGCACATATCCATCTAAATCTGTCCAATCCATGTATGTGTCCAAATGTCTCTTAAGCAGTAGGATAGTACCAGCCTTAACTACCTCCTCTGGCAGCTTGTTCCATACACCCACCACCCTTTGTGTGAAAAAGCTACCTCTCCGATTCCTGTTAATTTCTGAAATATTGGTCATAAATTTGATACAAAAATGCTCCAAGGCTCAGAATGCATCAGAGAGCATCTAAAACCCCTGAGCTTCCAGGGCCCTGAAGCGGGCACTGGACCCCGGCATCGAGTGACTTCATGCTTCGTACTCATGATGTCTGCAGCACGCACATTATTTCACATTAAATGTTTTGTAATACTGTCATGCCACCCCCCTTTTTGAAAAGCTTTGTACAGGCCTGTGCACTTGTTCCACCTGCCTGCGTTTATTCCATATCCCTCCAAACCTGTCCTATCCATGTACCTCTCCAACTGTTTCTTAAAAGATGGGATAGTCCCTGCCTCAATTACCTCCTCTGGAAGCTTGTTACATACGCCCACCACCCTTTGTGTGATATATTGATATATATAGTTTGGGTATGTATGACCATACCCAAAACAATGTAGTTTACTCTTACTTTCCCTCTAATAAACCCAGAAAGGATTCAGTTCAAGCACATTTTGAAATAGATATTGGTTTTTCCATTAATGCAAATCCTTTAAAATATATATTTTTAAGTTGCTCTGGTTGGCATATGTCACAGACAACTGTGGAGGCCAAGTCATTGGGTATGTTTAAGCCACAGATTGACGGATTCTTGATTAGCGATTGTGTCAGAGGTTAAGGGGAGAAGGCAGGAGAATGGGGTTGAGAGGCAAAGGTAGATTGGCCATGATTGAATGACGGAGTAGATTTGATGGGCCGAATGGCCCAATTCTGCTCCTATAACTTATATTCTATTGCTTGGACTGAATTTAAAAAAAACAAACGTGAAGCAACTCTGAAAATATTCATGTCTTGAAATAATAATGTTATCACTAATGAACAGATTAATTTTGTTATGGAGTTGTGTTGACATCATCATATTGCAATATTACCCCATCAATAGGCACCTTTATGGATACATTTGAATGACAAAAAATGGCTCCCTTCCCTTTTGATCGTGACACTGGCATCAGTATTTGCAGATTTGATGCGTGCTGGTAAAAAGATGGCCAGGTTCATCGATAAATAATTCTTCCACAAATTGTCCAGAATGAATGTGACTTATGTACATTCCACAGCGAAGAATGAGACTCACCCAAAATTAATCAAAATATTAAGGCTGGTTACAAATTCTAGTACAAATGTAGGATCTTTAAACTGCATCTTCTGAATGAAGGTCTGTGCATTTGTCCAAGAACCATGTATTTGGTCCTGGACTAATTACTTTTCCAGACTGCAGTCCAGTATTTGCAATGGAAATGACTATCAAATTATTGCCAGATGAAGGCATCACCATGAGAAACTGATGGCCTTTTTCCTGGTAATCTTGTTGGTGTAGTTTAGTTTAGTATAAAGATAAAGTGTGGAAGCAGGCACTTCGATCCACTGAGTCCACGCTGACCAATGATCCACCCGCTTTGCCACCATGTCGATCCACCCGCTACGCCACTTTACCGCTACGCCACCATGTTGCCCTTATGTTTTTGAAGCGTATTGGTAATACGCAAAGTCTCCTTAGGAAGATTGCATTAAATATTTAAAGGGCTTTCAGAAACATGTCCCTTTTCTGCAGAATATTCTGCTGTAGCTTTAATTACAGTCAAAAGCCAAAGGCAGGTCAGTTAATGACATCTGCTTAAATAACATGATAAAAAATTCTCCATCGGTTCATTCGCAAACTCATTAGCAAACAGAACAGGAGGTGTGAGAAGTGAAAACAGATAACGGCAGTCAGACAGTTCCACGTGGTTTTTTATTTTTTTATTTTTTATTTATTTTTGTTAGAAGTAAATACATTATTTTTGTTAGAAGTAAGTCCACGTGGGGTTAACGGTACAATTCATCAGAAGGCTTGGGTCTGATTCCCATATCCTGATGAGAAGGTTGATCTCAGTCAGGTAGCAATAAATCCTACAAATTGGCCTGAGTAGCCTCAGGCTGCTGAGGAGAGAACCAGTTGGAGATCCCAGCCTTAATTGCTACACGGTGACCTCTGGTTGAGCGAGGATGGGACTGGGATAAGCAACGCTCTCCACTTCAAATGAACGGACTGCGCTGCCAATTACATTAGCGTGGACAAAACCGAAGCCTGTAGGAGGTGAAGTGAAAAGATAAAAGCAATTTCCAATATTTGCAACGATAAATCATGTCATTCATAATAAATATTAAGCTCCCCTAAATGGTGCACAGCCATTGGGATGCGCATGTTGACACTCTTGCATTGGCACTGCGTCAAAATGTGGGAACGCCCAGCCTAAGAAAATTGTTGGTGCACCACGACAGCAGTGGTTTAGTTTAATTTAGTATAGGGATGCACAGAGCAGGGGAATCGAGGACCAGAGGACATAGGTTCAAGGTGAAGGGGAAAAGTTTTAATAGGATTTTGAGGGGTAACTTTTTCATACAAAAGGTGGTGGGTGTATGCAACAAGCTGCCAGCGGAGGTAGACAAAAATGCTGGAGAAACTCAGCATCTATGGAGCAAAGGAAATAGGCAACGTTTTGGGTCGAAACCCTTCTTCAGACTGGTGAAGGTGGGGGGGGGGGGAAGAAGAAAGGAAGAGTTGGAGCCAGTGGGCTGAGGGAGAGCTGAAAAGGGGAGGAGAAAGTAGGGAGGATCTGAAATTAGAGAAGTCAATGTTCATACCGCTGGGGTGCAAACTGCCCATGCGAAATATGAGGTGATGCTCCTCCGAAGTTAGGGTGGTCTTCACTGTGGCCATGGAGGAGGCCCAGGACAGAAAGATCGGATTCGGAATGGGAGGCGGAGTTGAAGTGCTGAGCCACCGGGAGATCAGGTTGATTATTGCGAACCGAGCGGAGGTGTTAGGCGAAGCGATCGCCAAGCCTCCGCTTGGTCTCACCGATGTAGAGCAGCTGACACCTAGAGCAGCGGATGCAATAGATGAGTTTGGAGGAGGTGCAGTTGAACCTCTGCCGCATCTGGAACGACTGCTTGGGTCCTTGAATGGAGTCAAGGGGGGAGGTAAAGCAACAAGTATAGCATTTCCTGTGATTGCAAGGGAAAGTGCCCGGAGAGGGGGTGGTATGGGTGGGAAGGGACGAATTGACCAGGGAGTTACGGAGTGAACGGTCTCTGTGCAAAGCAGACAGGGGAGGAGATGGGAAGACGTGGCAAGTAGTGTGATCACGTTGGAGGTGAAAAATGGCAGAGGATTATTTGTTGTATGTGACGGCTGGTAGGGTGAAAGGTGAGGACAAGGGGGACTCTGCTCTTGTTATGAGTGGGGGGATGGGAAGCGAGAGCAGAGTCACGGAGTATAGAAGAGACCCTGGTGAGAGCCGCATCTATAGTAGAAGAGGGGAACTCCGTTCCCTGAAGAATGAGGACATCTCCGATGCCCTGGTATGGTACACCTCATCCTGGGTGCAGATGCGGCGTAGACGGAGGAATTGGGAGTAGGGGATGGAGTCCTTACAGGAAGGAATGTGGGATGAAGTGTAGTCCAGATAGCCATGGGTATCGGAGGTAGTTGAGGCTGTGATTATCCCAACGTTTAAGAAACATTTAGACCGGTACATGGAGAGGACAGATTTGGAGGGATATTGACCAAGAGCAGGCAGGTGGGACTAGTGTAGTTGGGACATGTTGGCTGGTGTGGGCAAGTTGGTCCGAAGGGCCTGTTTCCACACTGTAAAAGCACGGAAACAGGCCCTTCGGCCAACCGAGTCCACACCGATCAGACACACTGACACTATTCTACACACACTATGGACAATTTTATATTGATACCAAGCCAATTAACCTACAAATCTGTACGCCTTTGGAGAGTGGGATGAAACTGAAGTTCTCGGAGAAAACCTAAGCAGTTCATGGGGAGAACGTACTAACTCCGTACAGACACGTACCCATAAACGGGATCGCACCTCGGTCTCCGGTGCTATAAGGCAGCAACTCTACCACTGCACCACCAGAAGTCACACTGAAATGTGTAATCAATGTTTATTCTGGCTTACCTGAAAGCGACACCCACCATTTCAAAGCTAAATTATTCATTATTTTTCTATTTGAATAAAACAATTACGGCCTGACTTGGAGGTAATTAGGAAACAATACACAGCAGATAAAAAATAACAACGCCCCATAAATTATGTGATCTGTTTTTCCGCTCATAGGGAAATTCCCAGGTGCTTTCCCTTGCACATTTACTTAACATTATGCACAATTAACACCGGTAAAGAGAGTAAGACCAAGTAAAGAGCAAAAACAATTAGAGATAACAGAATCCTCATCCGACCCTCATGAGAGCAATTATTCCATTTTATGTCCGGGAGACTGTCTGCACCAGCAAAGGTGGACTCAGGCTAAAGTGACAGATCAAAGTTATTAAAATCCTCTGAATATATTGCCAAAGGCATGAACACCTGTAGTGAAGAACTCAAGGGTCCGTGGATGAAGTGAGACTGTCCCTGGGCACGTTTACAGCTACGTATCGGTGGTATCCAAATGCACACCATTCGCAAGGCATTGACTGCGGGTTCCAAAAATGCAGGCGGCAAAAATATCGCAGGTCGTCAATTATCTCACAGTCAGTGAAAGGCAAAAGGAAATTTCAGTGATCCTCACTGATACTTTCAAAACACAGACAGACTGTCTGGCTGCAAAATAAAGACGGTCTCATCTGGTCTCAAAGGAGATTTATGTAAACAGAATGATTCAAAGTCAACATTGCAGGACGGAGGGGAAAGTGAAAGTTTTATAAAAGGGGGACACACTGGCACCAATGCTGTAGGTAAACTCATGGTTAAGTCATTTGCTAACTATCTGGAGATCTGGATTATTGATCTGGTAGACATAGGTTGGAATCTCATCACAGCACCTGGTGATTATGAATTAGTATCAATTATGGTTTCTGTGAAGCTACACGAGGGGGCACAGTGGCGCAGCTGGTAGAGCAGCTGCCTCACAGCGCCAGAAACTTGAGTTCGATCCTGACCTCTCGTTCTGTCTGCATGTAATTTGCACAATCTCCCTGCGACAGCATGGGTTTCCACCGGGTGCTCCAGTTTCCTTCCACATCCCAAAGACATGCGGTTAATTGGCCTCTGTAAATTGCCTCTAGTCTGTAAGAAGAGCACGATAACATAGAACTAGTGTGAATATATGATCAATGATCGGCCAGGGACTCGGTGGGCTGAAGTGTGTAAGAAGGAACTGCAGATGCTGGTTTAAACTGAAGAAAGACACAAAAAGCTGGAATAACTCAGCGGGACAGGCAGCACCTCTGGAGAGAAGGAATGGGTGACATTTCGGGTCGAGACCCTTCTTCAGACAGTGGGCTGAAGTCCTTGTTTCCATACTGTATCTTTAAACTAAACTACTACATTGATACTAGAAACTCCATTTGTTTCATCAATATCTTTCAAGAGGACTATCTGCTTTCTTTACTCACAGTCCCCTAATTGTAACATCAAGCACAGTGTTTGGTCCATCAAGCATTCATTCAGGGGATAATTAGTGATGAACAATAAATGCAACGCTTGTCAGCAGCAGAAACATCCTATGAACAAGTAAAAAAAAAAAATAACCTGAATTTTGCAGCTGTTTAGTTTATTTCAGTTTAGTTTAGATATACAGCATGGCAACAGGACCTTTGGCCCACCGAGTTCGCCCCGCACTGACCACCAATCTCCTGCACTACCACTATCCCACACTAGGGACAATTTACAATCTTTACCGAAACCGATTAACCTAAAAACATGCACGTCTTTGGAGTGTGGGAAGAAACCAGAGTAGCAAGGGAAAACCCACACAGTCACAGGAAGAACGCACGAACTCCGTACAGACAAGCACCCGTAGTCACGATCGAACCTGGGTCCCTGGCGCTGTAAGGCAGCAAATCTACCACTGCGCCAGCGCGCCAATCCCATGCCAGTCATAAAGTCATATAGCATACAAACAGGATCTTCAGCCCACTGTTCACGCTGACTATCAAATACCCTTTTAAATTAGTTATATTTTATTCTTCCTTTATTCTCATCAACTATTCCCCAAATTCTGCCATTCACTTATATACTAGGGGCAAATTACAGTGAGCAATTAACTTGTGCATATTTGGAATGTGTGAGGAAACTGGAGCACTTAAAGTGAAACCAATGTATTAAGGGCAGCAGAACGGCACAGCACCAGAGACCATGGTTTGATTCTGGCTACAGGTGCTGTCCGTACAGAATGTGTGAGTTCTCCTTGTGACCACGCGAGTTTTCTCTGGGTGCTCCGGTTTCATAGATACATAGATACATAGAAAATAGGTGCAGGAGTAGGCCATTCGCCCCTTCGAGCCTGCACCGCCATTCAATATGATCATGGCTGATCATCCAACTCAGTATCCCGTACCTGCCTTCTCTCCATACCCCCTGATCCCTTTAGCCACAAGGGCCACATCTAACTCCCTCTTAAATATAGCCAATGAACTGGCCTCAACTACCCTCTGTGGCAGAGAGTTCCAGAGATTCACCACTCTCTGTGTGAAAAGGTTTTTCCTCATCTCGGTCTTAAAGGATTTCCCCCTTATCCTTAATCTGTGACCCCTTGTCCTGGACTTCCCCAACATCGGGAATAATCTTCCTGCATCTAGCCTGTCCAACCCCATAAGAATTTTGTACGTTTCTATAAGATCCCCCTCTCAATCTCCTAAATTCCAGCGAGTATAAGCCAAGTCTATCCAGTCTTTCTTCATATGAAAGTCCTGACATCCCAGGAATCAGTCTGGTGAACCTTCTCTGCACTCCCTCTATGGCTATAATGTCCGTCCTCAGATTTGGAGACCAAAACTGTACGCAATACTCCAGGTGTGGTCTCACCAAGACCCTGTACAACTGCAGTAGAACCTCCCTGCTCCTATACTCAAATCCTCTTGCTATGAAGGCCAACATACCATTCGCTTTCTTCACTGCCTGCTGCACCTGCATGCCTACTTTCAATGACTGGTGTACCATGACACCCAGGTCTCGCTGCATCTCCCCATTTCCTAATCGGCCACCATTTAGATAATTGTCTGCCTTCCCGTTTTTGCCACCAAAGTGGATAACCTCACATTTATCCACATTATACTGCATCTGCCAAACATTTGCCCACTCACCCAGCCTATCCAAGTCACCTTGCAGTCTCCTAGCATCCTCCTCACAGCTAACACTGCCCCCCAGCTTAGTGTCATCCGCAAACTTGGAGATGTCGCTTTCAATTCCCTCATCCAGGTCATTAATATAAATTGTAAATAGCTGGGGTCCCAGCACTGAGCCTTGCGGTACCCCACTAGTCACTGCCTGCCATTGTGAAAAGGACCCGTTTACACCTACTCTTTGCTTCCTGTTTGCCAGCCAGTTCTCTATCCACATCAATACTGAACCTCCAATACCGTGTGATTTAAGTTTGTATCCTAATCTCTTATGTGGTACCTTGTCAAAAGCCTTCTGAAAGTCCAGATACAACACATCCACTGGTTCTCCCCTATCCACTCTACTAGTTACATCCTCGAAAAATTCTATAAGATTCGTCAGACACGATTTACCTTTCGTAAATCCATGCTGACTTTGTCCAATGATTTCACCACTTTCCAAATGTGCTGCTATCCCATCTTTAATAACTGACTCTAGCAGTTTCCCCACTACCGATGTTAGACTAACTGGTCTGTAATTCCCCGTTTTCTCTCTCCCTCCCTTCTTAAAAAGTGGGGTTACGTTTGCTACCCTCCAATCCTCAGGAACTACTCCAGAATCTAAAGAGTTTTGAAAACTTTGGGTCTTTGGGATGTGGGTTTCCTCCCACATCCCAAAGACGTGCCTGTTTTGTAGGTTAATTGGCTTCCTAAATTGTCACGAGTGTGTAGAGAAGAACTAATGTACAGGTGTTCGTTGGTCGGCGTGGACGCGGTGGGCTGAATGGCCTGTTTCCACGCTGATCTCTAAACCAAAATATAATGGAGAATTTGGTGCAAACAGACAGCATCAGTGGTCAGGATTGAACCTGCAACTCTGTAACTGTGTGGAAGCAGCTCAATGAACTGCACCACTGAGACACCACTATCATCTGTAACAAATAGGTCATAAGGTCATAAGGAATAGGAGTAGAATTAGGCCATTCGGGCCATCAAGTCTACTCCGCCATTCAATCATGGCTGATCTATCTCTCCCTCCTTACCCCATTCTCCTGCCTTCTGCCCATAACCTCTGACACCTGCACTAAACAAGAATCTATCTATCTCTGCCTTAAAAATATCCACTGACTTGGCCCCCACAGCCTTCTGTGGCAACAAATTACACAGATTCACCACGCTCTGACAATATAAATTTCTCCTAATCTCCTTCCTAAAAGGACGTCCTTTAATTCTGAGGCTATGACATCTAGACCCAGACTCTCCCACTAGTGGAAACATACTCTCCACATCCACTCTGTCCAAGCCTTTCACTTTTCAATGAGGTCCCCCCTCATTCTTCTAAACTCCAGCGAGTACAGTCCCAGTGCTGACAAACGCTCATCATAGGTTAACTTACTAATTCCTGAGATAATTTTTGTAAACCTCCTCTGGACCCTCTCCAGAGCCAGCTCATCCTTCCTCAGATCTGGTGCCCAATATTCCAAATGCAGCCTTACCAGCGCCTGATAGAGTCTCAACATTACATCCCTGTTTTTGTACACAAGCTTTCTAGAAATAAATTCTAGCGTTGAGTTTGCTTTCTTTATTACCGATGAATGATATGAATGATAATAGTGTTTCTACTTGCTTGTAGACTTTCATTGGTCATTTACACTAATTAGAAAGCTAAAGCAATGCAGTTTCATCCAGAAGACTATTGGAACTTTGGTGTATATGTGACACCCATCTTATAAACTATAAACTATTGAGTAATGGAAATCCATTCTCACAGAATTTGCAAAACCTTACCCGAGATAGGCAATAGAATTTGCTCTCAGTAAATAATTAAATGAGTTTTGTGACTAATGTACAGATTAGCAATTTACAAACTTGTAATATTGACTGCTTTCTCAAAAGTTTAAATTGTCACATGTACTGAAACAGAACAATGAAATTCTTACTTGCAACAGCATAGCAGGTGTGCAAACCCAGTGCTCAATAGATGACATGATAAAACAAACAAAGACAGAGGTTCAATAAGTCAAAATAAATTATATTAGTGCAAAACAACCAAAAGCCCCAAATGCTTAGTGCAAACCAGACAGCCTGTAATTTCATTAAAGTTTGTAGCGTTAAATAGTAAGATTAAACGAGAACTTACTAAGTTTGAAGTTTGATCTTTATTTTATGAGGAGTTACGTTGGTGATTACGTGAAGAAGACCCGTCAGGGCGCATACGCGTCAATCTTCAAAGCAGCGGTATGAAATCACAGATAACACAATATTTGAAGTAACATATTAAGATGAGCAACATGAGAACTACCATATGACCTTTTTTATGAGAGAGGGTTGGACGTGGCGGGCACGTAATCACCAACGTAACTCCCCATAAAATAAAGATCAAACTTCAAACTTGGTAAGTTCTCGTTTAATCTTACTATTTTACTTCGGAGTCACGTTTGTGACTACGTGAAGGGTTCAAAGCTCTGTGATTTTATGCCGCAGATCCAAATCCAGGCTTCTCACTGCATTGACTGACTTTCGATGAGAAACAATCAATAATGCGTTAAACATGAAATGTGAATATCATGCAGTAACAATTGATTTGAATAATCAAAACAACCAGTAACCCCTCTATCCCAGGGGAAACTAAACAGGACTTAATCCTGAATTTGCAAACAGCCTCTCTCTGATCGGCGATCGGCTGATGGTAAAAAATTAAAAAAAAAAATCATTTGACCACCCAGCACCTATAAAAATATGGCCGCTGTGAACATCCATTGCCCGACGATGTTGCTGCTGCACTAGCGGAAAAAAGGATATATACACTTCAGTGTTAATACCTGCCTTAATCAACATTTGCTTTAAACCACCTTGAGATAGTCTGCACTAACACTCTCCTGTGTGGCTTCATGTAACTGATAAACAATGCTGTTTCCACATTTCTTAAGGTCTTTATAGCTTCGATATAATGAAAATAAATGTGCCATTACACATAAACATGGATCAGTAGGTTATGCTGAAACATAATATTAACAAACCTGCGACACCTGGCCTGCTCTGCTTAAACAGGACACAATTATATAACATAACATTCTCTTCAGCAACTTCCATCCTGTCTAGCAGAAGTTTTTGCAAATCTGCACTTACTATGCTGAACCAATGCCAAGAGCATAACCACTTTCATGATTAGTTTGGCAAATTCAGAGACATGACAGGACCCTACTGTCAAAGCATCTTGAGGAACACACTTACATCCCAGATCGCCATATACCTGGGTTTAGGAGGTTTCGAGTTGAAATTCCTTTCATCAATCCAGCTATGATATGATGATACTCAATGGGATCTTTCCTGACCCCACCAAAACCATACGATGACAAAGCACTTAAAGCTGTATTAATGGTGATAAAACTGAGCCCCTCATCATCGTAGAGTGTCAACAGGAACTCTAAAATATCCACAATACCTGCAGTACTATAGTCAATATTATTTTGTACACAATATTGCTCCCATTTTTTATTAAAAAAAAAAAAAGTAATACACTTCTTTTGAGCACTCTTTCTCCAGGCTACAGTGAGCATGTCCACCGTTCACCCAGGCAGTCCTTGCTCCAGGTATGGCTTTCTTAAAACCTGCAAATTAACAAGTCAATACAATCACATAACAGATGACTTTCCCGTGTTAGCAGATGCTCCAGTCAATTCCTATGCTTGGGAATCACCAAAAAGAGGTTGGATCCCTAACTGTAACATCAAAGGGAACCATGCTTGATTCGGCCAATTAGGTATTACAAGCACCCCCAAAGTGGCATCCTGCTTGATTTCTTGCAGACTCCGACCTATTAGGCGAAATGGTAGGAAAATATATAAAACATACCACCCCAATGTAACGTCAAAGTATCAAATACAACTGACACCTGGTCTGGTTCCCATGAAACCTATTTAGGCTGCTGATGGTTGAACCTTGATGCAAAACAAATCGATATCTGGCATTCATATATAAGTACTATATTATTGAACACCTCCTGGTTCAACATCCAATCTATGTTGTCATGGAACTTTCGTGACTTGGCGTCTGCTACTATGTAGAATCTACCTGGTAGATAAATAGCTGAAATATCTTTTTCAATGCACCAGGCCCAAATTTGATTAACCAATCTGTCACAAAATACCGACTTGATTCCACCGATGTGATTAATATATATGCCACTTGCGTATTATTGTCAATCTGAAACTGAACATGCAGATTACATTTGTTAGAGCAATAAGAGCCTCTTAATAGTTAATTGCCCATGTCTGCAGAAGCCATGCCTCTTGCTCAGTCCATCTGCCTCCACAGCTGAAACTCGTATCCGTTACACCCCACCTGAGTGCACTGACATTCATCTGCCAAATCATGGAAGGCTGGTCAAGCATTACCTTGCTATAACTTCTGGACATGGTGAATCCACCATTGCAAATCAGAAATAGCCTTTACTGATAACTGCATAGGTCTACTATAATGACCCAAATGTATCCTTAATGCCTCCATTAGCTTGATACACCTGTCAATTAGCTCTACCCTTTTTTCCCTGGGCAGAGTCACTTAATTGAATCAATTGTGACCTAAATAGTCAGGTGTTAATTTGGATTCACTCTGAATAACACCTTTGAATAACACTCTGTAAGCTAAGGTAATTTGCTTCCATTCATCCCAGAAACAGATGGAATGGGAGCCGTGGACTCCGGTAGGAGGTGGCCGACTCTGATGTCCAAGCCACTGAGGAGGTCACCCAGCCCCGACATCAGACTTACATCACCCCGGCGAGCGGGCCTGAACATCGGACCGCCCGTACCGGCGACTGCGGTGGGCTCGAGGAGGCCCCGACCATGGGTGAACAGCGGGGAACATTAGAGGAAGATGACTGGCTTTGGTGCCTTCCCTCACAGTGGGAAAATTTGATTCTGCTGTGTGGGGATGTTTTATCTTGAACTCTATCGTGTGTTGTGTTCTTATTTTGTATGTATGGCTGTATGGCAATCACACATTTCACTGTGCCAATTGGCACATGTGACAAATAAAATAATTTCAATTTCAATTTCAATTTCAATGTACCCCAGATTTAAGTGGTGTCACATTTGATATGTGCACCTGAGAACCAGGCCCACCTACCTCCTTGGTACCTGGTGGATGACGTTGTCCCCGGCTCCTTGGCGGGAAAGCCAATGTTTGACCATGTTCTCGCTTCGTTTGTCGGGGTACTTTCTTTTCTGGAAACTTGCCGACTGCGGGTGGCTTGATCAAGCCCACCGTCTTTGCCTCGACATCCTTGTCCTTGACACTCTTGGCGAGGTCCTCTCCGAAGAATAGGTTGGCCGGCTGTATGTTGCTAGGCTGGTAAAATACTGCAATCTTGGAATTAATGGTGGGCCGAATGCAACATTCCCGGAGACAATTTATCTCAAAAATGGGTGCTACAAAGCAACCCTAGTACCTCTTGCTGCATCTCCGACACATGCCCTCCATCCACCGTTCTCGCGAACGCCATGATTCCTGAGCCAAGTAATTTCAGGATTCTCTGCAGCTTCATCTCCTGGGGACTGCACACCCACGCCCAACTGGCTCCATATCACCCGGTTCACTGCTGGCACCTTCAGCAACTCGCAGTTACCCCGTCTCTTGGTGATTCCAGACTCTGACTGGACAGCGAATCGTACTGCCAGAGATGGGAACTCTGACAACGGCCATCTTCGCTTTCCCAGTGGCATTCCATACTCTGACGGGACAGCGAATCGTGCTGCCAGAGAATGGACCTCTGACAACGGCCATTCTTCGGTATTCAACAAAGTCTCCGTCAGAGTCGGGTCAGAACTGAGCTGACCCTATCGTGGAGGCCAGCTCTTCTCCCAGTGGCACTCCATACTCTGACTGGACAGCGAATCATGCTGCCAGAGAATGGACCTCTGACAACAGCCGTTCTTCGCTAATTTCCAAGTCTCCGTCAGAGTCGGGATCAGACCTTAGCTGACCCTCTGCACTCACCTCATGCATGAGGGTGCTTTAAGCAGCCCTCTACCAGGTGCTGCTGGCGTGGCCTTTCTGCAGCCTACCGCCCACACGACTCCCCGGTGTGTGCGTTTCTGGAGCAACCTCTGGATGATGTGCTCCATTTTGGAGAACCGTTTAAAAAACGTCTCCAGCCCCGTACAGGCTTGTTGTGACCCGACTCAGTTGAGTCCAAGGGTCTCCCAGACTTCCCCGTGCCTTACGCCCGACTGGCGTTGGCTTTGGTGCTTTTTAGCACTAAGTCTGAAGTCGCCCCGCTCCCGGTCGGCGACTGTGCAGGGGTACGAGGCAGCCGCTGACAGACCGCATTCCAGCGGCTCTCCTATGCTTTACCTGCGGCTGCCCTCCCCCTGGTCGTCTTCATCATGGTGCTGCCTGTAATAATAAAAAACAGAGCACCACAAAAAAGAAACGTTTCCCTCCAGCTAAGTTCCCCACTTAGCTGGAGCTTTAAACTATAAAAGTACTTTAAAAGTACTTGCTACAGGAGGAGCTCTGTCCTCCCCGGCTCGTCTTCACCATGGTGCTGCCTGTGACAAAACACAGAGCACAGCACCACAGTAAAGGAAACTTTTTTACTCCAACTAAGTTTCTCACTTAGCTGGAGCTTTAAAATGCTTTAAAATACTCTAAAAGTACTTACCACGGGAGGAGCTGTCCTCCCGCTGTCCGTGCGCCAATGCGACCGACGTAATGACGCGCATGCGCCCTGACGGGTCTTCTTCACGTAGTCACAAACGTGACTCTGAAGTAAAATAGCATGGTGGTTGTTGGGAAGTAGCTGTTCCTGAACCTGTTAGTCATGGTTTTAAGACTGCTGTACCTACTTCCTGATGGCAGGAGTGAAATAAGAGTGGTGCGAGTCCTTGATGATGGTGACTGCCCTTTTGAGGCATCGTCTCCTATAGATCCCTTCGATGGTAGAGAGATCAGTACCTGTGCTGGTCCGGGCAGTGTCAACCACTTTTTGTAATTTCCTTTGTTCCTGGGCATTTGAATTGCCAAACCAGACTGTGATGCAGTCAGTCAATATGCTCTACCATACACTTTATAACATAGGGATTACCTGTACAGGATAAGCAATAATGTGTCTCCATAAGCAATTATATTCAACAATATAACAAGGGCGGCACGGTGACGCAGCGGTAGAGCTACTGCCTTCAGGCACGTGCCGTGAGTAATTACTCAGGGCAAGCAGTCAGTCGGCTATTTAAAAAACTTAAACCGCACATGCGCAGATTGTTCTCCTCTCCATAAAAATAAAGAATAAAAATAAAGAAAGTAACAATTCAATTTGCCCAAGGCTTCCAAATCTCCTTCATTCTGAATTACTGAATGGGTGGGGGGTGGAGGGTGACGGCACGTGGAGAGGTGGTGAGAAAAACGGGAGCACACCGGGACAAGTTGAATCAGTAGTGATCTTATTGAATGACAATACTAGTTCATGGGACCAATTGGGGGGGGAGTTCCTTTCACAGCGTGTGATGAGTCTGGCCAGGGGTAAAGTTGCGGGGAGGGCAGGAGTGTGGAGAAGGAGGGGGTTGGGGATCATGCCAGCAACTCACTCACTTACCGCTGCCGCGGCGCTCCGGGCGCGGAGCCACAGCATTGTGGCCGGTGAGGGAAGCAGCTCGGGTGGCTGCGAGTGGCCGCCGGACCACAGCACCTTCTGCCAGCCCACTCACCTCTGGCAGTGCTCTCCGTCTGAACAGTGAGGGGACCAGCTCAGAAGCAAAGATCATAGAGCGGAGCGGGTCAGCGGGCGATGGATAACAGGACAGCGGGCAGTGGACACTCCTGTGTCAGCGCGAACAAGGGACCAATTGAGGTTACTCTCACTGACACATGGAGTAAACTCCACCGCCCGCTGTCCTGTTATCCATTGCCCGCTGACCCGCTCTTGAGCTGGTTGCTCTGGCATGATCCCCGACCCCCTCCTTCTCAACGCTCCTGCCCTCTCGCAACTTTACCACTGGCCAGACTCCCCACACGCTGTGAAAGGAACTCTCCCCCCCCCCCAGCGACACTGTCCTTTTACAGCCGCTTCCCACTTTAGACCCGCTTGCGCTACGCATGCACAGTAGGCTGCTCTGCAAAGGCAGAATTTCAGCTGCCTTCAGCTCTGCTTGAAATTGACGGCTTGAAGCAGCGTCCACAGCATGTGGGTTGCACACACTTTCCCGTATTACATGTACTGCGCATGAAAGGCACGGAGAATTATGCCTACCTAAAAGATCGATCTCTTAGGTAGGCATAATTCTCCTGTGCCTTTACTATTTAGATTTAATAATTATCATTTTATAATTTTAGTCAGGGTAGGCAGTGCATAACTTGCCTACCTTGGCGGCACGTGCCTGACTGCCTTACAGCGGCAGAGATCCGGTTTCGATCCTGACTACGGATGCTGTCTGTACAGTTTGCACGTTCTCCCTGTGACAGCGTGGACTTTCTCCGAGATCATCGGTTTCCTCCCACACTACAAAGACTTACAGGTTTGTATGTTAATTGGCTTGGTATAAATGCAAATTGTCGCTAGTGTGTGCAGGATAATGCTAATGTGCGGGGATCGCTGGTCAGCGTTGTCTCGGTGGGCCAAAGGGCCAGTTTCCGCGCTGTATCTCTAAACTAAACAAAACTAAAATAGAAATTGTGGTGTTCAGAATCTAAATCAGGAGCTATTGTTGAGTATAATTAATTCACTGCATTATCACATCCAGAAAACAAATTAATATGAAATAAATTATTTAAAAAGAGGCACTGATATTTTAAAGAAATTCTTAATGTCCAAACACAACATGCCAAATTGCAACCATTAATTAGTATTGGAACTAGGAACACATTTATTTTCAGCACCAGAGAGTAAAAAAGGTGGTTAAAAATTTATGTTAACTGACTAGCCTTAAATTCTCTCTCCATTTATGCCGTCTGACCTACTGAGTATTTCCTGGGATTTCTGATACTTTTTAAGAACATAGAACAGTACAGCACAGCAACAGGCCCTTTGGTCCAAAATGTCTGTGCCGAACATGATGCCAAGTTAAACTAATCTTCTCTGCTTGTTTGTTTGACTTCTTTTTTGTTTGACTTCTTTTTTGTTTGACCTCCTGATGAGGTAAATGAGCATTTACCTTGTATGTGCAGCAGCTTCACACTGTTCAGTGCATTGCAGGTCAATTCTCACAGCAGGTACAGATTCTGAAGGACTACGGTAATTCAGATAGCACCACTCCAGGCTTGTTCTCTCTTTTAACGATGCACGTTACCATTAGTTACCATTTGCTTTGGTCCAGCTGATACTTTCTTCTCGCGATAATTTAGTGGAAGCATTGTGCTATATGTTTTGTCATGTATTATTATCTAAAATTACACAATTAAAATCAAAAATATGGAGGGATTTGAAATGTTGAAATCTGCCTCGTGACCCCAAGATAGTTTAAAAGGCAGGGTAGGCAATGAAGTGGCTGCAAGGCATCATCACAGTTGGAAGCAGCAATAACTGAGGCTAAAACACAAATGCTGCAGTAACTCAGCGGGTCAGGCGGCATCTCTGGAGAATAGGAATAGGTGATGTTTCGGGTCAGAGCCCTTCTTCTACCTCTTACTGCTTGAGGTATCTTCCATCATCTCGGGCATAACTCTAAACAATTTGCACCCAGCTAATATAAATTTTAAAAAAAGTATAGTACTGTAGATGCTGGAAATTGAAAATAAATACAAATAATCAGCAGGTAAGGCAGCTTCTTTGGAGCGAGAACCAGAGACAATGCTTCAGAACCGATGGAAATTTCTGATGCAAGTTTATCAGTGTAAAAGATTAACCATTCCTTTCTCTGATGCTGCTTGTCCTGCTGATTATCTGCAGCGTTTTGTACTTTTTCTCTAGTCTACAGATAGCATCGATAGATTCGAGCGGCACAGTGGCGCAGTGATAGAGGTACTGCCTTACAACACTTACAGTGCCAAAGACTCGGGTTCTATCCTGACTACGAGTGCTATCTGTATGGAGTTTGTACGTTCTCGCCGTGATCGTGTGGGCTTTCTCTGAGATCTTCGGTTTCCTCCCGCACTCCAAAGACGTATAGGTTTGTAGGTTAATTAGCTTGGTATACAGTAAGTGTAAGTTGTCCCTAGTGTGTGCAGGATAGTGTCAATGTGCAGGGATCATTGGTCAGTGTGGACTCGGTGGGCCGAAGGGGCTGTTTCTGCGCTCTATCCCTAAAAACGAAACAAAACTAAATTACTGAACAATTTAAAAAAAATAAACTTCTACCTAATTGGAAGTGGGGAAGGGAGGTAGGGTGGAGCAGCGTGGTTCAGAGATCTTTAATGCTTGATGAGGAAAATAAACTACAGGGCTGTATGGAAAAAGTGGGAGAATGGATTAATTGGCAGACTCCAGCTATGGGTCAGAACAGTCCTAATAGAGGAATAGCATTGAGATTCTATGGCAATTGGCAATCTGGAACTATTATACGTTGTGCTTCTCCTGTGTCCTTTCTTTCATCGCTCCTTGGTGCAGTTTCCGTGTGCTGTTTGGTTTGGAGCATTTAACATGGGATTTGCGCTGTACTGTGTTTCAACCAGAAGCCTCAAAGGTGTCAGTGAAGCCATCTGTGAATTGACGACATTTCACAGTTATCCTCACCGTATGCGGGATGATCAAAGCACAGAAGAAACAACATGACCTGGCAGAACCTGGCATTAGTGGAAAAAGTTCAATTTTCTCATGTAGTTCTCGGATCCGAGGACTCTCCAGGACTGAAATTGCAACGATTTTAGTTTTAGCTTTTACAATCCAAATCCCTGGAAATCATTTAGGAAACAGATACGTTCTTGATGGAGCCACAAAGCAGTAACATCCCTGCTTCGGACAGACAGGAAAATGAAAATATAATCATGTGGTGTGGGATAGATATAGTAAACAAAACCACCGCTGGACATAGAGAGTGCTTCAGTTCTGTACTTAATAATAGCTTACACTTTAAACAAAATGATGAAAGATGCCCATGGTTTTACATCCTACTTAAATGCATATAAAATCTTTATTGATTTTATAGTTTCACAATCCTTTGTTACTTTGCATTGTCTCTCATATTCTCTGTGCATTGACACTTAGAACATAAAAATCAATATATATTACAGTGTTGACAATCTTTCTTCATTTTTTTTCTCCAACTAAAAGGAATAATAGTTACTAGACCAAGTCACTCGCCTGGTGGGCTGGCAGCTCAGTAACTCAGGCCTGGTGGGCTGGCAGCTCAGTCACTCAGGGCTGGTGAGCTGACAGCTCAGCCACTCAGGGCTGGCGGGTGGGCAGCTCAGTCACTCAGGGCAGGTGGGCTGGCAGCTCAGTCACTCAGGGCTGGTGGGCTGACAGCTCAGTCATTCAGGGCTGGTGGGCTGGCAGGTCACTCATGGCTATTCATTGAATTTCATTTCAAGCAGAGTGCTGGCCACCACATTCCATTTCATAGCATTTCAAGCAGAGTGCAGGCCAGCACATACAATTTCGTAGCATTTCAAGCAGAGTGCAGGCCAGCACATTCAATTTCCTAGCATTTCAAGCAGTGTGCAGGCCACCACATTCTATTTCATAGCATTTCAAGCAGAGTGCAGGCCACCACATTCGATTTCATAGCATATCAAGCAGAGTGCAGGCCACCACATTCAATTTCATAGCATTTCAAGCAGTGCAGGCTAGCACATTCAATTTCATAGCATTTCAAGCAGTGCAGGCTAGCACATTCAATTTCATAGCATTTCAAGCAGAGTGCAGGCCAGCACATTCAATTCCATAGCATTTCAAGCAGAGTGCAGGCCACCAAATTGCTAAACAACTCATTGCATTGTCATTAAATGGTATTGTCAATACAATAAATGGTATTGTATTGTATTGTATTGTATTAAGGGCTAACAAATCATGTATTGCAAGTTCATTGCAGACTCACAGTTCAGTTGATTCACAGCTTAGAATGACAGTTGTGGGCTCTCCATTGTGATCTTCCAGAGTGACTGACTCGTGTCCAGGCATCCGGGGTTTATAGTCTTGACCCCCCAGAAGGGGTGTTACCTTCATTGTGGTGATTGGCAGGCGACAGGACCAATCTCATCTTGACCAGGAAGTGGTCAAGATGAGACTTTTAGTTATATAGTCATTACTGAGAGTTAATTACTGCATTTTCATAGAATCATAGAGTGATACAGCTTGGAAACTCTTTAGTCAGAGGGTGGTGAATCTGTGGAATACTTTGCCATAGAAAAATGTTTATGCCATAGAAGGAAGGCCAAGTCAGTGGATATTTTAAGGCAGAGATAGATTCTTGATTAGTAGGTGTCAGAGGTTATGGGGAGAAGGCAGGAGAATGGGGTTAGGAGGGAGAGATAGATTAGTCATGATTGAATGGCAGAGGAGACTTGATGGGCCGAATGGCCTAATTCTACTCCTATTCCTTATGCTCTTATGACCTTATGAACAGGCTCCTCGGCCCAACTTATCCACACCGGCCAACATGTCCCAGTTACACTAGTCGCACCTGCCCATGTTTGGTCCATATACCTCCAAACCTGCCCTATCCATGTACCTGTCTAATTGCTTCTTTAATGTTCGGATCGTCCATGCCTCAACTACCTCCTCTGGCAGCTTGTTCCATGCACCCACCACCCTTTGTGTGAAAAAGTTACCCCTCAGATTCCTATTAAATCTTTTCCCCTTCACCTTAAACCTATGTCCTCTGGTCCTCGATGCACCTACTCTGGGCAAGAGAATATATACATCTATCTGCATTGGCACAGACAGGGACTGCTGCAATGTTTCTCTTAAGCCAATGTGAACAGGAAGTAACAATGTTAAATTGGCAATACAGCACATCACCTCATCTGGGTGCTGTTATCTAGTCACTCTGCTCTGCTAATTGCAGAGAATTGTGGACTCAGCCCAGACCATCACACAAACTACCCTAGGTCTGAAGAAGGGTCTCAAACCAAAACATCACCCATTCCTTCTCTCCAGAGATGCTGCCTGTCCCACTGAGTTACTCCAGCACTTTGTGTCTATCTGCCTTCCGTTGAACCTATTTATACCTCTTGCTCCCTCTGCAATGCCACCAGCATAATCTAGGACGAGTCGCACCCCAGCCACTCCCTCTTCACCCCTCTTCCATTGGGCATAAGGTGAAAACGCACACCTCCAGATTCAGGGACCATTTCTTCCCAGCTGTTATCAGGCAACTGAACCATCCTAACAACATCTAGAGAGCAGTCCTGAACATAGAAACATAGAAACATAGAAAATAGGTGCAGGAGTAGGCCATTCGGCACTTCGAGCCTGCACCGCCATTCAATATGATTCTATATGAACTACTATCTACCTCATTAGAGACCCTTAGACTACCTTTGATCGGACTTTACTGGACTTCCGCTTGCACTAAACATTATTTGTGTTTTTTCCCTTTATCATCTGTAGACTGTGGATGGCTCGATTGTAATCAAGTATTGTACTTCCGCTGACTAGTTACCTCTGTACAAGTGACAATAAACTAAATTCTAACTCAATCCTGATAGAGATTTATTAGTGAGTGATACAGGCACTCTCAAGTTTGAAACATTTCGTCAATCCTCTAGCTTCACAACGTGCAACTCTCTAATCCTTTTGTTTCACACCTTGTATGTGTTGTCTCTGGCCTTTGTCCAACCATTTGCCTATCAAAACCCTCCCGACCCCACATTTGCCTTTGACCTCCCACGCTCTATCCTGCCCCTCCACTCTTCTAGCCTTGTTTTCCCCAACCCATGCAATCAGTCTGAAGAAGGGTCCCGACCCTATCCATTTTCTCCAGGGATGCTGCCTGGCCCGCTAAGTTACTCCAGCATTGTATGACTTTCCTTAGACTTTAACATGTCATTTGTGTGCATGGGCGGAAATCCCAGGGAGGGGACAGGGGGACGTGTCCCCCGTGTTTTGAGAGGTGGGGGACAATCTCCCCATGTTTTGTAATCCGGATTTTGAAACTCGGTGAAAAAAAAATGTATTAAAAATCTACACTTTCCGCGAGACAGTGGGGGTGGGAATGATGATCGAGGATGCCGATTGGACGAGAGAGACGTCAGTCAGTAGGCAGTGGGGGGGGGGGGGGACCATGATGATTCAGCGTGATGATTAGAGGAGGGAGGTGTCGGTCAGAGGCAGAAGTAGGGGGGTGGAACTGAGGATAGTGCGCGGTGATTGAAGGAGGGAGACATCCTGGTGGAGCAAAGATCATAGAGCGGAGCTTGAATCGTCCCGTTCGCGGGGCCTTTAATCGCCAGGCACAGCTTAAAATCGGCCACGGGATTTTTCCATCGCCCCGCAGTCAAATTGCTTCATCGAGGCGTCCGATGTTGAAGCCCCCGCCGGGCGATGGAAGATCCCGTGCCGATTTTAAGCCGCGCCGGGCGATGAAAGGGCCGATTGAAGCCCCACGATTGGGCTGGACGAAGCTGCTGTTGCTGGAGTTCAGAGTCAGTCATCAACCAGGTCAGCTCCCGATGTTACCATCCACAGGGCCCACGGCTGAAGCCTCCGAAGCTTTGCGCTCGTGTGTGTGTGTGTGTAGTGTGTGTTTGTGTGTGCGCGCGGCACCAATAAATTGTGTCCCCCCATGTTTTGATAGCGATTTCCGCCCCCCTGTTTGTGTATACACACAAGTCCCGCATCAATATTGTGTCACCCAGGGCTACTGCATCCACTTACAGCCCACATTGATCACAAACATGCAACTAACCACCCACCTACCAAGCTTATGGTAGCTTTAATTCACCAGTATTGCACCAGTTAGAATTTGTCGTGCTGCATTGGAAAGGGAGCTCGCATTCCATCTTCTGGAAGGACACGATAGGGTTGGTCTACACACAACAGGCCTGTATCACAAATTTCCACTACCTTTTGATTCCAACAGGAGAGGTTCCACCACATAAAATTGTGATTTATGCAATTAAACAAGGTCCTTGCAGCCTTGGTCCAAACATGAGCCATTTTGTATACCTTCATCCCCATCTTCTCCTTCTTGCGTATGGCGTGCACAGCCTAAAGTTATAGGTCAACTTGTTCTATTTGATGTTGTTTGTGCACGACGGGTTGATTGTATTAGACGAAACAAGGTGGACCACATGAAGGTTGCAATCTCCCACCCCATCCCCCATCACTTTAATGACATTCTTCCCTCAAAAATAACACCATCAAAAAAGATAATCTGGTAATTTAACACAGTTAATGGACTTTAGTTTTACAGAAACAGCTTGGAAACAGGCCCTTCGACACATTGAGTCCATGGCGACCATCGATCACCTGTTCATGGTAGTTCTACGTTATCCCATTTTCTCATCCATTACCTACACATTAGGGGCAATTTTACAGAGGACAATTAACCCTCAATCCCGCATGTTTCTCATATGATGATAGTTTTGATCCTAGGCATGATTTATATGGTAAAATGGCCTAAAACTGGTTAGTGGGATTTTCCAATTTGCTTACAGCTTGATTGAATCTTTCACCATGGAAACAGCCCCTTTGGCCCACCAGTTCCACGCCATCCATCGATCACTTCTTTGCACTTGTTCTATGTTAGCCCACTTTTACATTCTCTCCCCACACACGAGCGGCAATTTACACGCAGAATCAATTAACCGACAAACCCACAAGTCTTTGGGATGTGGCAGGAAACCAGAGTACCTGGAGAAACCTGGAGAACACGTAGGGCAGCACCGTGACACAGCAGTAGAGCTGCTGCCTTACAGCGATTGCAGCGCCGGACACCCGGGTTTGATCCTGACTATGGGTGCTTGTCTGTACGGAGTTTGTACGTTCTCCCCGTGATCACGTGGGTTTTCTCCGAGATCTTCGGTTTCCTCCCACACTCCAAATATGTGCTGGTTTGCAGTTTAATTAATTAGAGATTCCTTTATTTGTCATTCAGACCTTTCGGTCTGAACGAAATTTCGTTGCCTGCAGTCATACATATAATAATAAATAACAAAACACACAATAAACACAAATTAACATCCACCACAGTGAGTTCACCAGGCACCTCCTCACTGTGATGGAGGCAAAAGTCTTAAAGTCTCTGTCTCTTCCCGCTTTGTTCTTCCTCTGCGCTGAGGTGATCCAGGCTTCTGATGTTGTGACCCCGCCGGGTGATGGTAAGTCAATCCCGCGGCTGAATCCGAGCTCCGTGACGGGCCGGTTCAAACTCCGCGGCCCGGGGTGGCCGAAGCTGCCGAAGCTGCCGCCCTCCAGTCCAGCGGATGCAGCTGTAGTTGCGGGAGCTCCTGAAAAACAGGTCACCCACCTGTGACCTGCGAGCTCCCGATGATGTCGTCCACCAGGCCCGCGGCCGAGCCTCCGGATTCAGGTCACCACCAGTGTCCTCGGTCGCCATCGCCGGAGCGCCACCGCAGCCCCGAAGCAGGCCAGCCCCGCGTTGGTAAGTCCTGGCTCTGCCTCCGGAGTCTCGAGGTCGGTCGGTCGCAGTCGGAGTTGGAGGCCGGCAGCTCCACCATTAGGGCTCGGCGCAGACAGAGGCAGAGAAGGGGGATACGACAAGAAAAAGTCGCATTCCCCCGAAGGAAGAGACAAAAATCATGTTTCATTGGCCTGGTAAATGTAAAAAACTGGCCTGGTAAATGTAAAAAACTGTCCCCAGTATGTGTAGTATAGTGTTAATATGCGGGGATTGTTGGTCGGCGCGCACTCGGTGGGCCGAAGGGCCTGTTTCTGCGCTGTATCGAGAAACTAAATTAAACTAAACATGTAAAGTGTGCACAGACAGCATCCAAGGTAAGGATAGAAATAGGTCTCTGGCACTGAGGAAGGTGCTCTTCTCACTGTGCCACTGTGGTGACTAGAAACTTCGGCCAAGGTTTTCCTGAAAAAGGCAACCAGTCCCACCTGGCAATTTCCCATTGGAAACAATCAAACATTTTGGCACTTCTTCACCCCACCCCATCGCTGCCTGAGATTGTGGAATTCCTACACCTAAAGGTGTTTCCAACTGCTGAAACATTCAAGGAGCTATGTGGCAGGCCTCTAGTTTCCTTCAGACTTAGCTGTTTTATCAAATTCCTCTCTGCAATTTTGTGGGTGTGGCTTCTTTGGTCCCCTCACTGGAAGATATTTACCCAGAATGCCTTATACTGGAGGAGTTTGGACTGTGCACAGTGTGTGATATGCTGAGGCTAAGTTCAGACCTAGTACTAGGTAAGTGATAAACACAATCTCTGTGCTACTCTGGGTCAATACTTTACATGAGAAGTGATTTGTGATGTTTCAAATGGCATTAATCAATCAAATACATTTTCTTGGTGGCATATTTCATTTGAGCATTTTTACTTCCACTTTCCTTAGCACGCTTAATCGAATAAAATACCTCATCTTGTTGTCATTGCTTCCATACAGGATAGAGCATCACATTGGGGAAAGTGAATGTGTACGTGCATTAAAGATAATTTATGTAAAATCTTCAAGCTGGATGGATATGTTTGTCTGGACATTTTTCAGCCTGTTAAGGCTTGGTAATTTGAAGACTAACTATTGTTCAACTCTGCTCGGTTTCATATGGAATGACAGGTGGTAGACTGCAGCTGATTACAATTACTGCATCTTTTAATTGAAATTTAACAATAATACACATGATCTAGAACACTCGTGATTTTTAGCATGTGACAAGCTATGCTTGCTTCATAAAATGTGATGTGATTCTTAGACCAAGCTAAAGATACTGTAAATTTGGACTCAGATCAAAGACTTGATCCGATCGCAACTTGATGATTTTATTCATTCTGGACCTGAATTAAATTTTGCTCTTCAAAATTTGATATTTGACCCTCTTGAAATAACATGTCAGCGATAAGTCAAAGTGATCCATCAAAATAATATGGTCCTTCAGAGGTCTGGAGTCTATTGGGAGAGAATGGAGACAGTATAGGTTTATACAAAAGCCAAGCCCATTAAGGGAAGTTTCATACTAATGGACCACCCAAACAGTATAACTTGTCACTGTTTCATCAGCTATTTTGAAGCTCTCATGTTTTTCCCTGGGATTTGGTGGAGAGTGATTGATTGAAAGACATGTCATGGAAACAAGCCCTTCGGTCCACTGAGCCCACGCCGACCATCTATCAGCCATTCACACTGGTTTTACATTGTCCCACTTTCTCATCCACCCCACACACAAGAGGCAATTTACATAGGCTAATTAATACTCAAACCCGCACTTCTTTGGGATGTGGGAGGGACCCGAAGCACTCAGAGAAAACCCATGAGGGCACACGGAGAACCTGCAAACTCCACACAGGCAGCACCCGAGGTCAGGATCAAACCCAGGTTTCAGGTGCAGCAGCTCTACTGGCTGTGCCTCTGTGCCACCCTATATAGACCTCAGATCATTGGAAATGTAAGAAGTAGAAGCAGGAAATATCCACAGAACCGTTAAGCCAGATGTGCTATTCTGCAAGATCAAGACTGATATTCACTTCACTTTCCCACCTAGTTTCTCATTCTCCTTGGTTCCATTTTGATCTCACTTATATATGTATGATTCAGCATTCATAACTCCCATGCATACAGAAGTCAGGATTCTTTAAATAAATATTTCATAAAGCTCAAAGCGAAAAATTCCTTCTGACCTCAGCTATTGATCCGATAAACCTCCCACCTTGAGGCAATGCAGTAAACAGGAAGCGATCTTTCGACATCTGGCTTCTGGATAAAGTTACCTCGATATGCTCTTGTTCCCACACGGTCTTGATATAAGGCATAAGAGGGTCAGGACAAGGGGATTGAAGCTTCCAGTTCAGCTCTGCCATAAAGTACTATTATGATTATGATAATGATCATGATTAATTAAATCACACCCACAGCTCACCACTGCTAGTCCTTGAACTATCTCTTTCCTCAGCCTTATCAAAGCTTATCAAGTAAAAATCTACCCAATGCTGCGTTTAACGCTTCAATTATCGCTGTTTCCACAGTTTTTGCTTTATGTCGGCCAACACTTTTGAAAACCTCATCCTATCAGTGAATTTGAAGTAATGCTGAATAATCATCAACTGGGGAGAGGCGAGGGCAGCGGGAGTGCGGGTGTCAGGGGTTATGGGGAGAACGGCAGGAGAATGGGGTTAGGAGGGAGAGATAGATCAGTCATGAATGAATGGCGGAGTGGACTTGATGGGCCAAATCACCTAATTCTGCTCCTCTCACTGGGGATCATATGATCCCCAGGACCCACGTGAGTGAAGACCAAAGACCCACCCGGTAGGCACGACTCACCCGCAGCTAATGGATGACCCGCCCTGTAGGCCCGACTTGCCCACTGTGGATTGAGGACCCGTGTCACAGACTGGGATCCACCCGGGAGGCCCAGCTCGCCCGCTGCAGACTGGGGACTCTCCCGCCCTGGACCGAGGACCCACCTGGAGACCCGGCTCACCAGCCCATAGTAGAAGGAGTCGGACGGAAGGCCAGTAAGCGGACCAGCTGCGGGAGGAAGTGCACGGCCTCAATGGTGGAGTGGGCCGCTGGAGGCCCGGCAAAACAGTTTGTGGCTCGGCTGGACCGGGCGCCGCTCCGAGAGGCCGAGCACGAACCAGACGTGGCCTACAGCGGTGGAGCAGCAGAGGACACCAACGCATATGCTTGGCCAGGCCGTGACTTTGAACTTTATGAACTGGTGCCAAACATGGCGGCACTGGCATTATATGCAAAATGAATTTCACCATGTAATGTTTAAGTGCGTATCTGACAATAAATATTCATTGTTATTCACTGTCCACCTGGTGTTGTGAACAGCTTCCATCATCTTTATCTTTCTTTATGCATGAATGTTTAATCTTACTCTCATCAACTCCAGAAGATAATATTAGCTAAAACAAAAATAGAGAATGCAGAAAATACTCAATGTCTCATCAAGCCTCTGAAGCAGAGTTCAGTTCAACAATTCAGTTGAGTTTTCGGTTCAGATAAGAGATCATTGACAATAGACAATAGACAATTGACCTGAAATGTTAACTCTGTTCTTCGTTCCCCGGATGCTACCTGATTTGGTCCGTGCTCTCATCATTTATTTGTTTTCATTCAGAGCCAGCGCGGTGGTGCAGCAATAGATTTGATGCCGTACGATGCTTACAGCGCCAAAGACCTGGGTTCAATCCCAACTATGGGTGCTGTCTGCATGGAGTTTGTACGTTCTCCCGTTGACCGCGTGGGTTTACTCCGAGATCTTCGGTTTCCTCCCACACTCCGAAGACAATAGACAATAGACAATAGGTGCAGGAGTAGGCCATTCGGCCCTTCTTACAGGTTTGTATGTTAATTGGGATTATAAAAATGCAAATTGTCCCTTTTGTGTAGGATGATGTTAATGTGCGGGAATCACTGGTCGGAGCGGACTATGTGGGCCGAAGGGCCTGATTCCGCGCTGTATCTCTAAAATCAAAAATTGCAATGACCTGGCCTCATAACTTGGTGTCATAAGTTATCTGACACAGCTGTAAAGTATTGGCATACTTTATGCCAGAATATATATAGAATCATGAAATCATGCAGCACAGATAAGGCTCTCTGGCTCTTCTGGTTCTGCTAGCTTTGCGAAAGAGCTTTCCATTTAACCTTATCTCCCTCTGCTTCTCCCTATAATTGTTACAACGTCAATCCAATTTCCTTTTCAAATCCATTATTTCTTCCAACAAGATGTCAGACTGTTCATTTCAGATCATTACACGACATTGCAAGAAATAATCTCCTCATTTTGCACCTAGTTTTCTTTTGCAGATTTTTTTTCTTTCTATCATTCTTTTTTTGCCTTTGGAAACAGTTTTAATGGTCAATGATTTGCAGCACCTTTATTAAATTTCACCGGGGCTTTATCTGATTAGAGAGGATTTGTCCCAGTCTCCCCAGCCTGATATAACTGAATGCCCTTGAACCCAGTGCCATTCCATTAAATTCATTGTCTTTCCCCCAGCTATCAGTGGAACACGCGCTTACAACCCTCTGAATCAGAGACAAGAGTTCTTCCAACTGAACCTAGACTGACATGATACAGTGCACCACTGAGAAGCACTGGTAATTACTGTGAACAAGTCATTTCCCACTGTGAACAGTTGAGAGTACTGATGATCATGGTGTTTCTAAGAGAAGGATTCAATCCCTTCAATTATTCTTGTATTTTCATTTGAAAGCACCAGTTAATTCAGCGAGCCCCGGGTGTGCCGTTAAAAGTAAGTCAGCAGAAATATCTCTAATAGGGCGGTACCCTGGTGTAGTGGTAGAGCTACTGCCTTACAGCGCCAGAGATCCAAGTTCGATCCTAACTACGGGTACTGTCTGTACGGAGTTTGTACGTTCTCCCCGTGACCTGCATGGGTTTTCTCCGAGATCTTCGGTTTCCTCCCACTCTCCAAAGACGTACAGGTTTGTAGGTTAGTTGGCTTGGTACAAATGTCCCTAGTGTAAGGGCAGTGTTAATGTGTTTTTTTTTTGCTCATTTATGGATTGTGACAGTCAACATCGATGAATTAGGAAAAAAAGTAGGCCACACAGCCCATTCAATCTTGCTCCTTCACTCAATGAGATTATGACTAAAGGGCATGTCCCACGATGCGAGTTCACCCAAGAGCTCTCCCGAGTTTAAAAAAAAATCTAACTCGTGGTACCTCATCATGAGTATTTTTATACTCTTGGAAATTTTTCACACTGTTGAAAAAACTTCACGAGTTTCTGCGTTTCCCGAGTACCTGCCGTTAGCATTACGAGCCGCTACGAGACATCCACGAGCTCCGACGTACCCGCTACGTACATTCTACGTACTTTCCACGAGTTTGATTTTTTTTTTAAATCAGGAGAGCTCTTGGGTGAACTCGCATCGTGGGACAGGCCCTTTACCTGATGCTAACCTCAAATTCACATCCAAATCTATCTCCAGTAATCTTTTATCTTTTTGTTTATCAGGTACCTATCTACTTCTGCCTTGAACATATTCAAAGACTCTGCTTTCATTGCCCTTTGATGAAGGGAGTTCCAAAATCAGGGATCTAGGAGTACAGGTACATAGTTCCCTGAAAATGGTGTCACAAATAGACAGTGTGGTCAAGAAGGCTTTTGGTGCATTGCCTTCATCAGTCAGGGCAGTGAGTACAGAAGTTGGGATGTTATGTTACAGTAGTTGTACAGCGCATTTGGACGGGTAGGTGGTAAGGAAAGGGTTCCGAGGGAAATGGGCCAAAAGCAGGCAAGTGGGACTAGTGTAGATGGGGCATGGTGGATAAGTTTGGTCAAAGGACCTGTTTCAATGCAGTATTGCACTTCTTCTTCTTGCGTATGGCGTGCACAGCCTAAAGTTGTTGGACAACGTTCTATTTGATCTTATTTGATTGTGCACGCCAGGTTGATTGCATTCGTTGAATCAGGACGGACCACGTGAAGGTTGCAATCTCCCATCCCTGTATGGCACTATGACTCCATGACATTGGTGATGCCACACTTAGAGTATTGTGGTTAGTTTTGGTCACCCTGCTATAGGAAGAATGTTGTCAGCTAGAAAGAGTACAGAGAAGATTTATGATGATGTTACCTGAACTTGTGTGCCTGAGCTATAGGGAGAGTTGGGCAGGCTAGGACTTTATTCCTTGGAGTGCAGGAGGCAGAAGTGTGATCTTATGGAAGTGTGGAAGATCCTGAGGGGAATAGATAGGGTCAATGCAGAGAGTCTTTAGCTCAGAATCATGAACCAGAGGACATAGGTTTAAGGTGAAAGGGGAACAGACAATAGACAATAGACAATAGGTGCAGGAGTAGGCCATTCGAGCCATTCAATGTGATCATGGCTGATCTTCTCCAATCAGTACCCCGTTCCTGCCTTCTCCCCATATCCCCTGTCTCAGCTATCTTTAAGAGCCCTATCTAGCTCTCTCTTGAAAGTATCCAGAGAACCTGCCTCCACCGCCCTCTGAGGCAGAGAATTCCACACTCACAACTCTCTGTGAGAAAAAATGTTTCCTCGTCTCCGTTCTAAATGGCTTACCCCTTATTCTTAAACTGTGGCCCCTGGTTCTGGACTCCCCCAACATCGGGAACATGTTTCCTGCCTCTAGCGTGTCTAAACCCTTAACAATCTTATATGTTTCAATAAGATGCCCTCTCATCCTTCTAATCTCCAGAGTGCACAAGCCCAGCCGCTTCATTCTCTCAGCATATGACAGTCCCGCCATCCCGGGAATTAACCTTGTAAACCTACGCTGCACTCCCTTGGTAAGGGTCTTGGGGGCAATCTTTGCCCTCAAGGACACACAGGGGTAATATCTACCCTGAGAGGCACACTGAGGGTGGCGGGTGAATGGAATGATCTGCCAGAGGAGGTAGTTAACTATAGTATAGTATAGTATTTTAATGACCACACAGCCAAGCTGGTGGAATTTTGGGTTGTCAGCAGCGATACAATAATAAGAACACACAACCACAATAAAAAATGTAACACAAACATCCACCACAGCATTCAACACTGTGGTGGAAGGCACAAAAATGTGGCCAATCCTCCTCCATTTCCCCTCCGTGAACAGGACCAGAGTCCAGAGACAGTCCAGGATTGGCTCTTCCTCACCGGAGACCGCGGCTTTAAGTTGTTGTAGGCCGCAGGCCGGCTGTCGAGATTTAAAGTCTCCGCCGCAGCCAGAAGCACCGTAGACTGCAGGGCCGGCGGTCGAAGCTCCCCTCCAGGGGTGTTGGTAAGTCCATGCCGGCCCCGCGGTAGAAGTTGGCCGCGGGCCGGCAGTGATGGCTTCTTCTTCTTGCCCCGGGTCCCCCACGAGGGATCCCGGGCTGTAGACGCCGCACTAGCTGGAGCTCTGCAGACCGCGACTTCAGGCTGCGACTTCAGGCTGCCGGCTGCCCCGGGCCAGCGAAACGGAGCGTTCCCCTCCAGCGAGGGTTCACCCGCTCCACGGCGAGAGTCCACGCTGCGCCCGCCGCTGAAGCCCCAGGCGCGTCTCCGGGAAAGGCCGCGCCGATCCTTGATGTTAGGCCACGGGGGAGGCGACCTGGAAAAAGTCGCCTCTCCATGGAGGAGGCGACCGAAGCGGTTTCCCCCTTACCCCCCCACACCACCCCCCACACAAGACACACAAAGAAACATTAAATACACACTTTAAAACATACTAAAAAATAAAAAAAAGTTGAAAAAACTAACACGCTGCTGACATGGCCGCTGCCCAGAGCAGCGCCCCCTACCCGCATATCATCATTTAAAATAAATATGGACAGGTATATGGATAGGAAAGGTTAAGAGCGATATGGACAAATGGGAGAGAGAACAAAGGAGGACCTGGCATGGGGGAACTGCCGAGAAATAAGGGGACCAGAAATGGAATGCTTTGTGTTAAAATGGAACACTATGTAACTTTGTCAGCGACCTTTATGTGGTGACTCTTTGCATACCTTGGATATGCAGAACAAAGAATCTCACTGTGACATGCCACATGTGATAATAAAGTATCATTCATTCATTCATCGTTCATTTATTTAAATGCTGGCAGGTGGGACAAGAGAAGTTGGGGCATTTTGGTCCACACGGGCAAGGTGGGCTGAAGGGCCTGTTTCCATGCTGTATGACTCTTATTCACCACATTGTGAGAGAAGACCCGAGTCACAGTGAAAACTAATTTGAAGAGGAATTTCAAGGTGGAAGTGCCATGCCACTGATGCTTCTGGGATGGTGGGAGACTGGCTTGAGTAATCCTGTACATTTCCCAGGATAGTAATTACTTTTTTAAATATACTACAACAAAAACGAAATACCTTTTAACATCCTGAGATCATGAAACATTCTTCTAAACTAATCTAAATTATTTTTTCAAGGTATTTCATGCGGAAATTTCACTTGTCCACCCACAGGCTTAGTCTTTATTGATTCAATTTAATCTTCTCCTCGCTTGGTTATGATACATCCTTGCAAATTTATTATATTTGAATATATAATAAACATTGTGAGTGTTATCCTTTGCATCTTTCACTCTCGTTTCTCCCTCGGTGCAAACTCAATATATCTTCATCATAGAAAAATCATATCTCATTCAGATTAGTTTATTAAAGCATTACCATTGGCACACTGAGTCTACACCAACCGTGGACAACCTGTGCACACTAATTCTATGTTACCCCACTTCCTCATTCATGCCCCACATACCAAGGGCAATATACAGAGGTTGTTTAACCTACAAACCCGCACGTCTTTGGGATGCGCGAGGAAATCGAAGCATGTAGAGGAACCCCATACAATTAGAGAGAGAACGTGCAATCTCCCTACAGTCAGCACCTGAAGTCAGGATCGAACTCGGGTCCCTAGCACTGAGAAGCACCAGCTGCACCATTCTTCCACTCCAGATGAATTTCCAACTCATTGTTCCATGGTATTGGAACTATGGGAACCCTGAACGGACTGCATCTCAGGACTTCTCTTCATAATTAATACTTGTAAATTTCAAGCCACTGGTGTTGGTCTTGGTCTTGGAACGTACAAACTCCGTACAGATAAGCACCCATAGTCAGGATCGAACCCAGGTCTCTCGCGATGTAAGCTCATTGGTCTTGAAAGAGTTACCTGCATTTTATTGCTGTGGTATCCAGCACTACTTCCAGATTCATTTGGGCTGTCGAGTTATTGAGGTACAGGTAAACGATTCGGCAATGATGGGCTGGATCAAATTAATATTACAGAGGTGAAGGACACAAGGTGACTGAGTAACTCAATGGTTCACGCTGTAGAAACAAAGAACAGCAGCAGCTGGGTTTATACCAAAGACAGAGACAAAGTGCTGGAGTAACTCAATGGGTCAGACAGCATCACCAGAAGAAAAGGATAGATGATGTTTCAGGTCAGGATCTTTCTTCAGACTGAATGTAGTGGGTACAGGGAGTGGTGGGAGGGGGGGGGAGAAGGGGTTGAAGAAATGGAGGTGAGAAAAAAACAGAACCAAACATGGCCTGCAATAAATGAGCTCAGGCAGGGTGGAGCCCTGGTAGGCCCATTGCTGGCTTGGGATGGTATGATCTCCAGAGGGATACAATGTAGTGAATTGTGGAACTGCTTAAATTACTACGTTGGTGGAAGGAGGCAAGATGGAGAAAGGAGGCAAGGGGGGAGGGGAGTGTGAGTACAAGTTACTTAAAATTAGAGAATTCAACATTCATACTGCTAGGTTCTGAGCTACCCAAGTGAAATACTGTATAACGCGGAAAGAGGCCCTTCAAGCCATGAGTCTGCGCCGACCAGTGATTCCCGCACATTAACACTATCCTACACACACTAGGGACAATTTTGTAATGATACCATTCCTATCAACCTACAAACCTGTAAGTCTTTGGAGTGTGTGAGGAAGCCAAAGCCACCAGGATAAACCTACGCAGGTCACGGGGAGAACGTACAAACTCCGTACAAGTAAGCACCCGTAGTCAATATCGAATTCCAATATATTATTTTCAAAGTTTGCATATGTAATTCCAATATTGTGTGTAATTCCAATATATTATATTGGAATTACACACAATATTGGAATTACATATGCAAACTTTGAAAAGAAGTCTTACAAGACATGGAATTTAAGCGATGTATAATATGGTTTTGAGTTAGCAAGTCGGACAACTACATTATATACTAGTGTTTCTTCCTACACTGTAAATTTCCTCCACTATAAACTAGCTGCCATGGTCTTACACAGTATTGAGTCCTGATCAACAATCTCTGCTTCTCTCATTGACAATAAAAAGAGCCAGGTTAAATCAACTGGTTATGATTCCTTTCACAGATGCTGCCTGACACGTTGAGTTTGTTTTTAATTTACGGTGACTCAAGACTTTTATTTTCCAAATAATCATAATCATAACCATAATCATAATCATATTTTATTAGCCAAGTAAGTTTTGCCACATATGAGGAATTTGATTTACCATACAGTCCCACCATTAAAAAGCAACAAAACACACAAAATACATTTTAACATGAACATCCACCACAGTGACTCCTCCACATTCCTCACTGTGATGGAAGGCGAAAAAAAAAGTTCAATCTCTTACCTTCTTTGTTGGGGACCTCGAGCCCTCCGTTGACAGGATGATCTTGGCTCCCGTAGCCGGCGACGTACGTGCCCCCCGCATCGGAGGGCTATCCCAGCTCCCCCGCGCTGGGCAATCTGATCCGGGTCGGAGCTGGTCAAACCTTCTGTGTCGTTTGAAGCTTCTCGACATCGGCCTCTACCCGAGTCTGCGAGCTCCTCGATGGTAAAATCCGCAGCATGATCCCAGGCAAGAGATCGGTGGGGCTCAAAATCTGTCCCGAGCAAGGCCTCCAGCTCCATGATGTTAGGCCGCAGAGTGTCTGGAGATATGATCTGGAAAACAATCGCATGTCCGGCAAGGTACGAGATTGAAAACACATTTCCCCCACCCTCCACATAAAACAAACCAGAGAACATTAACACAAACTTTTAAAACACCCTAAAAATAACAAAATAAAGACGAAAAGACAGAGCTGTTGGCGATGCTGCCATCGTGCGGTGCCCCCTGGTGTAACAAATTACAATACTTGCACTTTTGTCACCGTTCTGTAAAGAAAGGCAAGAGGTTGTCAGTGATTGTTTAAAACTTTAAAGGGTTTTCATGTCAAGTTCTAAAATCTTTGATTCATATATAACCTAACAAAAAAAATAACTCCCCAGGCAGAAGCAAAAACTGAATTTGAGCCCACAGATCAATGGTAACTGAATCTCAGATCTTTTTGAATCTGCTCTATCCTCAACAATATTGTTACTTGCCTCTTCTCATAGAATTTGTTAATAAACTAGTAAAAATTGATGAAACATGATTAATGATGAACCCACAAAGTGCTGGAGTAACTCAAGAGTCAGGCAGCATCTCTGCAGGACATGACTAGGTGATGGTTCAGGTTGAGACCCTTCTTCAGTTTGATTGGAGAAGTGTGAGAGAAAGCTGAAAAAGAGGTAGGGGTGGGACAAAGTCCGGCGAGTGATAGGTGGGTAGATACAAAATGCTGGAGTAACTCAGCGGGACAGGCAGCACCTCTGGATAGAGGGAATGGGTGGCATTTCGAGTCGAGCCTTCTTCAGACAGGTGGATAGAGGTGAGGGAGGGGCTGATTGGCAAAAGGGTGGACCAGGGCTAGAGATGAAAAGGAGACAAAAGGCTGTTGGATAAGAAGAGGAGAGGAGTGAAATGCAAAGCCAAAGGGAGGGATATACGTGGAAGAGGAGAGAGGGGAAAGGATAAAGTAGGGGGCATGTTAGCTGGAGAAATGGCTGTGCAATAGGATGGGGCACAGGAAAGAGAGGGGGGAAAAGGGGGGCTACATAAAATTGCTGAATTTAATGTTCATATCATTGGTTTGTAAGCATCCAAAGCAGAATATGAGTTTACATTAGGTTTAGTTTAGAGATACGGAGTGGACACAGGCCCTTCGGCCCACCGAGTCCACGCCGACCAGCTATCCCCACACACTAGCACCATCCTACACACTAGAGACAATTTACATTGTGCAGAAGCCAGTTACGGCTTTTGAGTGTGGGAGGAAACCCGAGCACCCGAGGAAAACCCACGAGGTCAGGGGAGAATGTACAAACTCCATACAGACAGCACCTGGGGATCGAACCTGGGTCTCTGACACTGCAAAGGAGCAATTTGACCACTGCGCCACCGTGCCGCACCTGACACATGAGGTGCTGACACTAAATTGAATTATATCTTCTGAGCAGAAACAGCCACTTGCTCTAATCACTCCATGCTGGTATTTATGCTCCACTTGAACATAGGGACAGGTGTTACATCTCCTGCAATGGCTTGGGAAAGTTCCTGGGGATGGTAGTGGTTTGAGTGGGAAGAGATGTGTGGCAATTGTAATAGTTTTCATCCAGAACCATTGGGCGGCACACTGGGGCAGCAGGTAGAGCTGCTACCTCACAGCGCCAGCGACCTGGGTTCAATTCTGACCTTAGGTCCTGTCTGTGTGGAGTTTGCACATTCTGCCCGTGACCATGTGGGTTTCCTGCAGGTGTTCCAGTTTCCTTCCACATCCCAAAGACATGCGGGTTTGAAGGTTAATTGGCCTCTGTGTATTGCACGGTGTAAATAGAACACATTGATTAGTAAGGGTGTCAGGGGTTATGGAGAGAAGGCAGGAGAATGGGGTTGAGAGGGAAAGATAGTTCAGCCATGATTGAATGGTGAAGTACACTTGATGGGCCAAATGGCCTAATTCTGCTCCCAGAACTTATGAACTTAGGACATCATGGAACTAGTGTGAATGGGTAATCAATGGTTGGCTTGGTCTCGACAGGCCAGAGAACATGTTTGGGTGACGTGTCTTTCAATCAATTCACATGGGAGGAAGCAAAACTAATGCTCTTGGAAAATAACAGCAATAAAAGCTCTGGCCCACATTTAATGGCCTTGAAACACATACTATTTGTAAGGCAGCAAAGCAAGGGGGTGTGAAATGAATGAAAGTGCAGCCAAAATTAAATCTTAGCCAAGATGTGATTGAAGGAGACTCCATGTGCTGTGAAAGAGCAGTTCTGTTAATATAATCGGCACGTTCCTTCTCTGTGTGGCTCAGTAGGAAAATGTGAAGCAATTGGCTTTGATTGAACTGATACTCTTATCTCGGTCAAAAGGTCGTGGGTTCAAACCTCAACATAAGGATATTAGTGTGCAATCTGCAATCAAACGAATACCATCGAGGGACTGCTCCACTTTCAAAGGTGCTATCTTTCAAAATAGATGTGAATACACTGAATGCAAATGGTACTGTGACTGTATCGGAAGAAAAATTAACATTTCTTACTGAGTCCATGTCGTATGCAGCATCTTAATCCCTTTAAAATGTCAAACAGAATTGGCTTTGGTTTGTTTGCTGCAAGCTGATGAAAGGAGAGGGAGAGAGTTTTAGCTCATCTGAATTTTCTGTCCAGATGTTTACTCCAATAGGGGATGGTATTCACAAAGCGAGATAACATAATTGAATGGTAGAACAAATTCGAAAGCCTGAATGCCAATTTTATCTTCCCATATATGAGAGCAACCATATCTCTGGCAGATTCAATCCTCCTCCGTGATTTATTTTGTTAAGATGGAGGATACTGTTTAGTTTAGTTTAGTTTACTTTAGAGATACAGTGCGAAAACAGGCCCCTCGGCCCCACCGAGCGCGCCGACCAGTGATCCCCGCACACTGACACTATCCTACACACACTAAGGACTATTTTAGAATTTTACCAAACCAATTAGCCTACAAGCGTGGGAGGAAACTGGAGATCTGGGAGAAAATCCATGCAGGTCACGGGGAGAACGTATAAACTCTGTACAGACAAGCACTTGCAGCGAGGATCGAACCCGGGACTCTGGGGCTGTAAGGTAGCAACTCTACCGCTGCGCCACCGTGCCTTGGTGGGGATGATAACTGTTCAGGGGAACAAGCAGCTGCAGTCTGGTCTGTGGCACCAAGACTGGCTCTGAGGCACAGCATGGAAAAGGTGAAGACTGATGTATTCATCATGATAGGAGATTCATTAGTTAGGAGTCAGGCAGGAGATGCTGTGGCTGCATACGAGACTCCAGGATGTCGTATTGCCTTCCTGCTGCCAAGGTACAGGATGGCTGCAGGCCATTTTTAAGGGGGAGAGTGAACAGCCAAAAATCAACGTGCACATTGGTGCAAATGACATACTGTAGGTAGGAAAAGGGGATGAGATGGTGCAGAGTGAATACAATATGCAAGACAAAAGGATAAAAAGCAGGACCTAAATGTAGCGATCTCTGGATTACTCCCAGTGCCATGTGCTAGTGAGGGTAGGAGTAGGAAGATAAGGCAGATGAATGTGTGACTGAGACGTTGATGGAGGGGGCAGTCAATGAGAAACAAGGAACTCCAGATCCTAGTTTACAAAAAAATACACAGATTGCTGTAGTCACTCAGTGGGTCAGGCAGCAACTCTGCAGAACATGAAGAGGACACATTTTGGGTCAGCTGGGTGGGTTGGCAGACCTAGAACGGTGGTAGCAGGGAATCAAAGCAGAGTCACACTAAGGTGCAGGGTTTTCCTTTTGAAACGGACCAACCTGGAATAGATTCCCAGTGAAATATCTAAAGTCTGGGGTTTGATTTGGTTTAGTTTAATTTAATTTAATTTTATTTTTGTTTTAATTTAGTTTAGTTTAGTTTAGTGATACAGCGTGAAAACAGGCCTTTTGGCCCATCGAGTCCGCGCCAACCAGCAATCACCCATCCAATTATTCTAACCTACACACTAGGATCCTTGCCTTCCTGTCCAACACACCCCAATCAGTGGGGATAGGGGAAAAATCCTCCTCCCTGATAATCCACAATACAGAGGCACCGCAAGGATGTGTTCTCAGTCCCTTTCTTTATTCCTTGTACACCCTTGACCTTGTAGCCATGTACAAATCTAATTCAACTTTCAAATTCGCAGACGACATCACCATTGTGGTACGGATATCAAATAATGATGAGACGGAGAATAGGAAGGAGATCGTGCCTTGGTGTCGAGACAACAACCTTACTCTCAATTTCTTTTTTTTTTTTTTAATTTTTATTTATTAGAAGTACATTACATTACAACCACATACATTAGTACTCGTCATTTATATCTTCTTACAATTAATGTACTCCATTTATTTTTTACACTAGAAAAGGAAAAGATTGAAAGAAAGAAGAAAGTGAAGGAAAAAGTGAAAGTGTAGAAAATGTGACAACAAAAAAGGACGAAGACCCTATAAGAGCAAAATTAAAAACAAAAGAAAAAGAGTTAAGAAATAGACCCTAGAAAAGAAAGAGAAAGAGAAAGAGGAAAAAGAGAGAAACAAATATTTTTATGAGCATTACGTAAATGGGACATACCAACTCTTCAACTACTCTCAATGTCAACACACAAAGGAGATAGTGATCAACTTCAGGAAGCGAAGCGGTACACACACCACAGTTTGCATTGATGGTGCCGATGTAGCTCGTTGAAAACTTCAAATTCCTCGGAGTCAATATCACCAGCAAATTCTCCTGGGGGACTCATTTTGAAGCAAGAACCAAGAAAGCACACCAACGCCTCTACTTCCTTGGAAGGCTAAGGAAGTTTGGCACATCCCCTACAACTCTCACCAACTTCTACAGATGCATCATTGAAAGCATTTTAGCAGGATGCATCACAGCATGGTTTGGGAACAGTTGTAACGCAGGAAATGAAGCACCAACATATTCTCTCGAATAATAATTGACTTTGCCCATATTATATGGGCTAATTTGTTTAATAATAGCTCCAATCTAACCAAAAATAAATCACTTCTACCTTGCAAGCAGAATTGGATGATATCCGCAGCAATTTAGTTTAGCTTAGTTAAGAGATGCAGTGCAGAAACAGGCCCATGTCCGCGCCGACCAGCGAGCCCTGCACACTAACACTATCCTACACATACTAGGGACAATTTACATTTATATCAAGCCAATTAACCTACACACCTGTACGTCTTTGGAGTGTGGGAGGAAACCCATGCCGGTAACGGGGAGGATGTACAAACTCCGTACAGACAAGCACCATAGTCAGGATTGAACCCTGGTCTCTGGCGCTGTAAGGCAGTAACTCTACTGCTGCGCCACTGTGCCTCCCCAAAAATGCTGACAAATCTTGAACAAAATAATAATGAAGCCTTGTCATTATAATTGTGGGACTTTTAAGTTGCTTTAATGTTATTGTTGGCTGGTTAGAATGCACAAGTGTCAAGATCTACGACTGACTGGAGAATTTGTCTATGCAGATAAACACATTAATATGGGCAGGCTCGCTTTTCCCTCGAGAGGCTTGTATTTTACGGTTGAGTGCTGCTTAAAACGTGTCTCCATTTGGAATAATTGATGAGAGAATTCCAAAGCCACCGTGTTCATGCCTCAGTATTTAACAAAATGGGTGGTGTTTAGGGGCCACTAGCTAGAGCACAGAGAAGGAGGTACAGAGTCATGCGATATTCTATTAGCGGTAATCTACTCCATTTTTAGTTGAGAAGTCAAGTCAAGTCAAGTCACATTTATTTATATAGCACATTTAAAATACAACTCTCGTTGGCCAAATTGCTTTACATTTGTTATAAGAATAGCACAAACAAAACAAACTACATACATATATACATGTAGCCCTCACTCAGAAGACGTCAGGAAAGGCTTGGGAGTATAGATAAGTCTTTAGTCTTGACTTAAAAGAGTCGATGGAGGGGGCAGTTCTGATGGGAAAGGGGATGCTGTTCCACAGTCTAGGGGCTGCAACCGCAAAGGCGCGGTCGCCCCTGAGCTTATGCCTAGACCGCGGGATATTCAGCAACCCCAAGTCGGCCGATCTGAGGGGCCTGGAGGTGGAGTGGTGGGTGAGAAGACTTTTTATGTAGGTGGGGGCAAGCCCATTGAGGGCTTTGTAGACATGGAGGAGGATCTTGAAGTTTATTCGGAACCGCACTGGGAGCCAGTGGAGAGAGGCCAGGATCGGGGTGATGTGGTCCCTTTTTAGGGTGCCCGTCAGGAGTCTCGCTGGTTCAGAAGTGGTTCCCAGTGCCAACACTAAAGTCTGGAGTTTGAACCTGGGGTCATGGGAGGAATAGATCAGGTGGATGCACACAGTCTCCTGCCTAGAAAAGGGGACTTGCGAACCAGAGGACTGTGGCGCTGGAGAGGGTCCCGAAGAGGATTATGAGAATGATCCCAGAAATGATTGGATTAACATATCATGCACGTATGAAGGCACTGGGCCCAAGGACGAGGTGGCACCTCATTGAAACTTACCAAATAGTGAAAGGCCTGGATAGAGTGAATGTGGAGAGGATGCTTCCAGTAGTGGTCACAGCCACAGAATAATTAGAAAGGAGATGAGGAGGAATTTCTCTATTCAGAGTGCGGTGAATCTGTGGAATTCATTGCCACATACAGATATGGAGGCCACGTAAATGTATATTTTTATGGTGGAGATTGAGAGATTCTTGATTAGTAAAGGTGTCAAGGATTATGAGGAGAAGGCAGGAGAATGGGGTTGAGAGGGAAAGATGGATTTGCAATGATTGAATGGCAGGTGAGGGAACAAGTCACCTACCTGTATGTAGGTGAGGGAACAAGTTGCAGGAAAAATTAATCGGAGAATGAGATTCCTCTGTGAGCCAGCATAGACTTGATGGGCCTAAGAGCCTCATTCTATGTAAGGAAATACAGAAATATGGTTACATTCCTAAATTTATAGACTCTTCACCTGTTCTGAGCAGAGAGAGAAAACAACATTACTGTGATTTAACTGACAAGAAATAAGAACACAAGATCCTTGTAATGAATCATTAATAGAAATGGTTTATATGAAAAAGCAGCTTTCAAATCAAATCAATCAAATCAAATCAAAAACTTTATTTACCATTTGTGCTTACACACATAGGAACTCTTGTGCGGTTGTTCAGAGAGTCAAGTCAAGTCAAGTCAAGTTAAAAAGACACACAGAAAGACACATAATCTATAAACTATAAACACATATACTATGATATGTTATGAGGTGGGTCAGGACATCAGTTCATTTTGTTTTGGCCAAGAGTCTCACTGGCAGGGAAGAAGCTCTTGAAAAAGCGTGTTCTGTTTGTGGCGATGCTGTCCGCTCGTCTGTGCCTGAGGTTGTATGTGCAGTTTTTGTGTTTGAGCAGGGAGTGAGCTGGATGTAGTGTGTCTCTGATGATTGCATTGCAGTGTAGGTCTACAGATTGTTTTGTTCCTGAGTTTCCTAAACAGATTAGCTTGCATAACAGTGCGTAAACCTACATTAAAAATTAAATAACCATCAGCATTTCCTGTTAGGAGACACAAGATGCATACATATGGAAGAAGACGTCTACATCATGGCGTTCCTGGAACTTGTTGAGGTGGGGGCGGAGGGTCTTAATCTGAAACGTCACCTATCTATGTTCTCCAGAGATGCTGTCTGACCCACTGAGTTACTCCAATAGTGTGTGTCCTTGTGAGCATTACCTGTATGTTAGCTACTGGTGTCAGGCTCTATAAAAGATATGCTAGGCAATAATAGTTAAGCTCATCATGTCAAGAACATCTTAATATTCTTCATTGGCATAACAGCAGTGGGGAGACATAAATAACTTATTTGAAAACTCAAGTCTGAAAAAGCTGTGAGAAGCAGATTCATTTGTAAATTCATATTAAAAGGAAAACATTCAGAGTAATAGGCAAAGATGAGAGAGGTCGGACCAATTGAACGTACTTTCAGTGAGACAATACACAAATGCATCATTCACCCTGGTTTAGAAAATGAATCATATAAAGGTGCGTTCTGTGAGCTGGGCGATTCATGTTTGTTAAAATAGTGTTTAACAATCAGCAGTTTTGCTAAGTTCTTTATATCTCAGATATTAAGAGGCATTTAAAGGGCTTTTAGACATGCACGTGGTAATGTAGAGAATAGAGGAATATGGATCACATGCAAACACTGGAGATTAGTTTAACTTGGCACCATGTCTGACATGGACAATGTGGGCTGAAGGGCCTGTTCCTGTGCAGTGCTGTTCTATGTTCTATGATGTGATAGATATAATGGCACCCAATGTGTGGAACACCAGGTGTACTGTACTTTTGTGATTTTGGCCCTCACGTGCATTAAAGACAGATAGCAACATGCAAGCATTTACGGTGTTTGATACCCACTTTATCATTACTTGGCCTCCACAGCCATCTGTGGCAATGAATTCCATGGTGGTGGATCTGTGCAATTCATTGCCTCAGGCGGCTGAATAAGCCAAGTCATTGGGTATTTGTAAAGTGGTGATTGATAGGATTTTGATTAGTAAGTGTGTCAAAGGTTACAGTAAGATGGTAGGAGCATGGGGATGGAAGGGAAAAATAGATCAGCCATAATCGGATGGTGGAGTAGACTCAATGGGCCAAATGGCCTAATTCTACTCATATGTCTTATGGTCTTATTACTTGAAGAGGTTTTGCTTGCGCTGATTCCCATCCAGGCAATTAGACTCTGAACAATGCATAACTTTACAAAGCTTGTCCACTCCATCAGGTCGACTCCCATTCACACACATGCCAGGCAGCTTATCAAAGGATCACAGTTGCAAAGGCATTCATTCCAATTTGGATGAATGGATGCAGTACACCAGAATATCCACTTTAGTATTTCTACGCAAGACATTGTCATGATGTATTGTGTCATGGTGGTGTTTCGCAGCCTGGAGAACTAATCGGCTTCTTTACAGACATGACCAGCAGTGCATCTGACATTGAGAACCCAGCTCAGGTACAAAGTAAATAGTCGGTGAATGTTTGGCCTCAACCTCCATCTCCATCCCACACCCATCACAATCCCTTTGTCTTAGTTTGCTGACGGAGCCACAGATGCTGTATCCGTAGATAAGGACTACAGGCTCTTCGAAGCTTATGACCCAACCCAACTTATGTCAAGAGTCAAGAGTGTTTAATTGTCATATGTACAAGGGACTTTTTAACATCTTGTCCTGTGTATTTGATTCTGATAATCTGGACTCGTCCAGTGACTGCTGTGAAAGGACAGCTGACAACATGGGAAAGTCCATGTGACAGCTTGGAGAGACAGCTGACAGGAGGCATTGAGTTACTCCAATAGTGTGTGTCCTCAGTGTTTCAGCTAGTTGGAGACACCCGCTAAATGCTACTAAATGCTACTAAAAGTAAAATAAAGAGAATACCCCTAGAGCCTGCGAGAGCGGGGGAGGAAGATGGCTCACCGATTGATAACACGGTTACAGACCCAGGAACGGAAACGACTACTGACAAGGAGAGCATGGCACATGAGACATCCACAACAGCTGCGGGACACAAACTTCAGGTGTGCATCTGTGGTTGGGAGAAATTAACATCAGTGAAGGGCTTGAAGATCCACCAAGGGAAGAAAAAGTGCTTGAGTGAGCAGAAACATGGGCCTCGCATTGACCAGTACTTCTTACGAAGCAACCAGTCAAATCAGTCGAGTGAAGCACAGCGACGGGACACAAACCAAAGTTCGCAGAGCATCAGCACCCATGTCACTGAAGAGGGTGATACAAGCACAGAAATGCCGGTGGAGGAGCCCACGCAACAACTACAAAGACCTCCATTGGAGGGAAAGATCAAAGGGCACAAACCTGGAGTGAAATGGCCCAAGGCTGTTGAAAAGAAAGAGTGGGAGATGGTCAACAGTGACCTTATACATATCTTGGAGCAACAAGCGGGCACAGCAGTGGAAAAGCTTGAAAGGATGGGCAACACAATCTACAGCTATGGAGAAGAACGGTTTGGGGTGAGTAAAGGGAGAGGTGGAAAGAAATTACCAACACCAATCAAGTCCAGGAGGCAGCAAGAGATCGAGAGGCTAATCAGAGAGAGGAGACAGTTGAAAAAGCAATGGAAAAAAGCAACTGACGCAGAGAGAGAAGGTCTCATGCTACTCCAAGAGGACATCAAGAACCGATTGGCAACCTTGCGAAAAGCAGAGAACTTGAGGAAACTTCACAAGAAGAAAGAACACACAAGAACACGGTTCTATAAAAACCCTTTCAAGTTCATCAAAGACCTCTTCGCAAAGGAAAAAAGTGGAACTTTGAAAACATCAAAACAGGAATTAGAGGAACACCTGGAAAAGGCCCACAAAGACACGAAAAGGCATGAGCAGTTGGTCATCCCACATGACATCCCGCCTATTCAACCACCTGAATTCAACATGGACTCCAGCCCTCCGAGATGGAAAGAGGTGGAGAACACGGTCCGGCGAGCAAGAGCAGCATCAGCTCCGGGGACAAACGGAGTACCACACAAGCTCTATAAGAACGCACCGGATGTGTTACGCTTTCTATGGAAGCTCATGAGGGTGATGTGGAAGAAGCAAACAATACCTAAGGCGTGGCGAAGGGCCGGCGGCGTGCTAATACCTAAAGAAAAGGATTCGTCAGACATCAGCCAATTCCGGCCAATATGTCTCCTCAACGTCGAGGGGAAAATCTTTTTTAGCATTGTATCACAAAGGCTGTCCACCTATCTGGTTAACAAACAAGTACATTGATACATCTGTACAGAAAGCAGGAATTCCAGGATTTTCAGGCTGCTTGGAGCATACAAGCATGATCTGGCACCAGATCCAAGCAGCTAAGAAGGACAAGAGAGACCTACATGTGATCTTCCTCGATCCGGCCAATGCATTTGGTTCAGTTCCCCATGAACTCCTTTGGGAATCTTTAGCCTTTTTCCATGTACCAGAGCTCATCACCACACTGGTCAAGAAATATTACCAAGACCTGCAGCTGTGCTTCACAACAGCTGACTTCAGTACAACATGGCAGCGCTTGGAAGTAGGCATCATGGCAGGCTGCACAGTCTCACCCTTGGCCTTTACAATGGCCATGGAAGTCATCATCAGGGCCTCAAAATGGGTGGTGGGCGGTGAACGAACCAGGGCTGGGCTCCGTCTGCCACCCATCAGGGCATACATGGACGACATGACAACACTAACCACTACTGCAGCATGCACCAAGCGGCTACTTGGAAAGCTGCAGGAGAACATCAAGTGGGCCCGAATGAAAATCAAACCAAGTAAATCTCGAAGCATCTCCGTAGTCAAGGGGGTGCTTAGAGACACAAGGTTCTGTATCGGTGACGACCCAATACCAACAGTGTCTGAGCAGCCAGTTAAAAGCCTGGGAAGATGGTATAACGCAAGTCTCAAGGACAAAGAGCAGGTGCAACAACTAAGGCAAGAAATTGTCAATCGACTGGAGAACATCAATCAGACCCTACTGCCTGGGAAACTGAAGCTCTGGTGCCTACAGTTTGGACTCCTTCCTCGGACAATGTGGCCACTGACCGTTTATGAAGCCCCAATAACAACTGTGGAGAAGATGAAGCGAACCATAACTTCATACGTGAAGAAATGGCTCGGTGTCCCACGATGTCTAACTAACATCGGCCTCTATGGCAAAGGGGTCCTGGAACTACCTCTCACTAGTCTAACAGAGGAATATAAGTGTTCTAAAGTAAGACTCCAGATGACACTGAGGGACTCTAGAGACAAGATCATCAGTGCTGTTGCGCCGCCCCTAGCAACTGGCTGGAAGTGGACACCATCTGATGCAGTACAGCAAGCTTCATCAGCCCTGAGGCACAAAGACATAGTGGGGCAAGTCCAACAGGGAAGAGGAGGCTTTGGCCTTATGACAAGTAAACCAACTTGGCGAAAGGCCACAACATCAGAGCGGAGGACGTTGGTGGTTGAGGAGGTGCGGCGACAGGAGGAGGCCGCAAGAAGTGCAAAGGCGGTCTCTCTTGCCAAGCAGGGGCAATGGATGCAGTGGGAAGGTGTGGAGCGGAGGAAGATCAGCTGGAAAGAACTATGGGAAATGGAAGCAAGCAAGATCAGCTTCATCATCAGAGCGACATATGACGTGCTTCCATCACCAAAGAACCTCCATCAGTGGTACGGCGAGGATCCAACCTGTGCCATCTGCCCAACTCCAGCGACCCTCAAACACATCATGGTAGGCTGCAAGACCAGCCTCACGCAAGGGAGATACACGTGGCGGCATAATCAGGTACTAAAAAGCCTGGCATCAGCCCTTGAGAACAGGCGGTGTGCGACCAACTCCTTGCCTCCGAGAGCAAGCAACCCCCCTCCCCTAAGGGTAACAACCTTTGTCCGAGAAGGACAGAAAACTTCTAAACTTCCTTCCACCAGATCAGAAGAAGGAAGCCAATGCAGGGCCCGTGACTGGAGGATGCTGGCGGACATCGGCCGACAACTAATTTTTCCACCTGAAATTGCTTCCACCAACCTCAGGCCAGACTTGGTGTTCTGGTCTCCTTCACAGAAGACTGCTTACATCATAGAGCTCACAGTTCCATGGGAGAACTCTGTTGAGGAGGCCTATGAGCGTAAGAAGCTGCGCTACGCAGAGCTTGCAGCAGAGGCAACGCAGCGTGGCTGGAACACCAAAGTCTATTCAGTTGAAGTGGGATGCAGAGGATTTGTTGCGTCATCTACCATCAGACTGCTGAAGGAGCTTGGAATCCACGGTCAGGCTCTGCGGAAGACCATAAGATCACTCTCAGAGGCGGCTGAAAGAAGCAGCCGGTGGATTTGGCTCAAGCGGAAAGACCCATGTTGGGCCCCAAGTATGTCGGGGTGAATCTTTGGGACGGTTTGACACGGCACATGCGCTGAGGGTTGATCATCCTGCAGCGGGCCGCCCTTGTGGAGGGTGTATAGTGTTAAAAGGCCGAAACACCCAGTGATGCAAGGGTACACCACTGATGACGTGTCCTGTGCCCAACTGTCCTGAAGGTTACCCCCCCCCCCGATGTTGAGCGTCTACCACTCTCAACAATCAACGAATGACGTGAAATGCTCCCCACCTATTGGCACAAGGGACTTCTTAACATCTTGTCCTGTGTATTTGATTCTGTACCGTCAATGGAATAATGTAATTACCAGTTGCAGCTGCATAACCGGCCTGTAAAATGCACTGCACATGGATAAGATATAATGTGGACATTAATTCTGCTTTGAGCTATCTGGGAATGAACTTTGAGCTATCTCGGAATCGGACCATGGCATCAACTAATCAGTGGCCAAGGAATTATCCCAATTCTTTTCAAACTCTGACCTGCATTAGGAATTGTGCCTGATTTCTTACTCACATCTTCTCCAGAAATCACAGAGTTAATTAACTGCACAGGTTTGAAAATTCCAAATCAGATCCGCCAAACTAACGTAGACGAAAAACAAAATAATCCATTAGAATACCCTATGACAATATACCCACCCTATTCATTGTACTAGTTTCACTGTCGTCCTGGTGAGTTTCATTGTCTGTATAACTCATTTTCACCTAACCCACAGCTAACAATGACCATCGTTACTTTTTTGCATAACATTCATTAATTTGTTCTATATTTCTCTGTGTTTTATTGACATATGTTTTATTGTCATATGTCCCAAATAGAACAATGAAATTCTTACTTGCTGCAGCACAACAGAATATGTAAACATAGTACACTGTAAACAATATAATTTGGGCATTAATTCTGCTGAATTATATCTCTTGTTTCCCTTTCCCTTGACTCTCAGTCTGAAGAAGGGCCTCGACCCGAAACGTCACATAGAAACATAGAAACATGGAAAATAGGTGCAGGAGGAGGCCATTCGGCCCTTCGAGCCAGCACCACCATTCATTGTGATCATGGCTGATCATCCCCTATCAATAACCCGTGCCTGCCTTCTCCCCATATCCCTTGACTCCACTAGCCCCGAGAGCTCTATCTAACTCTCTCTTAAATCCATCCAGTGATTTGGCGTCCACTGCCCTCTGTGGCAGGGAATGCCATAAATTCACAACTCTCTGGGTGAAAAAGATTTTTCTCACCTCAGTCTTAAATGTCCTCCCCTTTATTCTAAGACTGTGGCCCCTGGTTCTGGACTTGCCCAACATTGGGAACATTTTTCCTGCATCTAGCTTGTCCAGTCCTTTTATAATTTTATATGTTTCTATAAGATCCCCCCCTCACCCTTCTAAACTCCAGTGAATACAAGCCTAGTCTTTTCAATCTTTCCTCATATGACAGTCCCGCCATCCCAGGGATCAATCTCGTGTACCTACGCTGCATGCCTCAATCACAAGGATGTCCTTCCTCAAATTAGGAGACCAAAACTGTACACAATACTCCAGATGTGGTCTCACCAGAGCCCTATACAACTGCAGAAGAACCTCTTTACTCCTATACTGAAATCCTCTTGTTATGAAGGCCAACATTCCATTAGCTTTCTTCACTGCCTGCTGTACCTGCACGCCAACTTTCAGTGACCGGTGTACAAGAACACCCAGGTCTCGCTGCATCTCCCCCTTACCTAACCGAACCCCATTGAGATAATAATCTCCCCCCTTGTTTTTGCCGCCAAAGTGAATAACCTCACATTTATCTATATTATACTGCATCTGCCACGCATCTGCCCACTCACTCAACCTGTCCAGGTCACCCTGCAACCTCCTAACATCCTCTTCACAGTTCACACTGCCACCCAGCTTTGTGTCATCCGCAAACTTGCTAGTGTTGCTCCTAATTCCCTCTACCAAATCATTAATATATATGGTAAACAGTTGCGGCCCCAACACCGAGCCTTGCGGCACTCCACTCGCCACTGCCTGCCATTCTGAAAAGGACCCGTTCACTCCTACACTTTGCTTCCTGTCACCTGTTCCTTTTCTCCAGAGATGCTGTCTGACCCACTGAGGTACTCCAGCTATTTGTGTCTATCTTAGGATACCTTACAACCCATGACATGGGGTAAGTTATGTTGAATCATAGCCCCTTATTGAAGGCCAAAAGGACAGAAATAGTCTATTTGGCCCCTTGAGCTTGTTCCAACACTTAGCTGGATCATGGTTGATCAGTTTTAGTTCAGTTTATAGTTTCAGTTTAGTTTTATTGTCACATGTTCCGAGATACGGTGACAAGTTTTTGCTGCATGCTAACCAGTCAGCAAAAAGACAAAACATGATTACAATGGAAACATTCACAGTGAATGGATACACGATAAGGGGATATCAAAGGTTTCAAAGGTCTTTTATTGTCACATGTACCAATTAAGGTACAGTGAGATGCGAATTACCATACAGCCATACAAGAAAAACACAACAAGACACACAAATACATAAAAGTTGACATAAACATCCACCACAGCGGATTCCCCACATTCCTCACTGTGATGGAAGGCAAAAAAGTCCAACCTTCTTCCTCTTTATTTCTCCCGTGGTCGGGGCAGTCGAACCATCCGTCGGGGAGATCAAAGCTCCCACAGCTTGGAGTTCCCGATGTCGGTCTATAACCAGAGACCGCAGGCTCCGTGATGTTAAGTCCGCAAGCACCCATGCTGGAGCTCCGAGGTCGATCCCTGGCATAGGGATCGCAGGCTGCACGATGTTAAATTCCCGTAGGCACTCGCGGTGAAGCTCTCAAAAGTAGGTCTCCAGCACAGGCCGCCAGCTCCAAGATGTTAGGCCGGAGTGCGGACGGAGATACTATACGGAAAGAAATTTGCATCTCCGACGAGGTAAGAGATTAGAAAAATCTCTCACCCCCCACATAAACAAGCTAAAGGACACTAAAAACATACATTTAACACATACTATTTAAACACAAAGAAGGAAAGGACAGACAGAAAGTTGGCGAGGCAGCCATTGCTGGTGCCAATATCATAGTTAAAGTAAGAAACGGCGCTGTAGGAAAAGGGATTTAAGAGTGTGGAGCGATTGTAAAATATGTATTTGTAAATCTGCTTCTGTGGCTAGCATGCAAATAATCGCCTGGGTCGGGGGCCAATAGCTAAGTAGGAGCCCTTGTGTGGGTAAACAGCTGAACATAAAATTCAAATGAGCCGCAGTTCTCTCAAGCATAGCATTTACTTTCATCAGCATCACTGTGCAGCAAACAAAACTGATTCTGTTTGACATTTTACACCGATTAGAAAGCTGAATGTTTACCAAAGCAATTGACCTGCTGTGAATGCTCTTCCACTAGAACAAGCCAAATCTAGCAGAAAATAAAAATTAGTTGTTCAATTAATTTTCTTTGTTGAAGCCGCTGTCATTAAAGGTGAAGTTATAATTACACAATAATTAATTACTCCACTGCCCAAACCATGGGTCTTAAGATCTTTATCATTTATCAGAGAAGGGAAACATGCATGTTCTCAGTTAAATAATACGAAGGAAATTAATTTTATGGGTTATAAAATTCAAATGTCTTCATTGACAGGATGGTGGGAGAGAGTCAAAAATGACAAATTCCTGGGTGTGCATATCTCTGAAGATCTGTCGTGGACCCAGCATATTGCAGCAATCATAAAGAAAAATCATCAATGCCTCTACTTTGTTAGAAGATTGAGGAGATTTGGTATATCAATAAATACTTTCTTGATTTTCTACAGGTGTAGAGTAGAGAGCATATTGACTGGTTGCATTATGACTTGGTTAGGCAACTCGAACGCTCAGGAACGCTGAAGATTGCAAAAAACAGGTGAACACTGCCCAGTTCGTCACGGGTTCTGACCTCTCCACCATTGATGGGATCTACAGGAGTCACTGCCTCAAAAAGGCAGCCAGCATCGTTAGAGACCCACTCCACCCTGGGCACGCTTTGATTTCACTCCTGCCTTCAGTAAGAATGTACAGGAGTCTGGAAACTGTAACGTCCTGCTTCTTCCCAACAATCATCAGGCTATTAAACACTAAGCCTCCAACTAAGCGTTGAACTATATAGACTTGAGGGGGGTTGTTTTTATAGTTTTTGTCTTTGCACTATTATTTTTTTTATGTTCTCAACTTTTTGTTGTTTATTATAATGTTTGCAGAGTACAATGTTTACATATCAGTTGTGCTGCTGAAATTGTTCTGTTTTGGGACATATGTTTTGGGGTAGAGAACAGCGGTTGCCCCTGTATGTTGCTTTCATTGACCTCACCAGGGCGTTCGACCTCATCAGCAGAGATGGCCTATTTAAGGCTCTGCCAACGATCGGCTGCCCACCAAAACTGCAGAGCATGACAGAATCCTTCCACAGCAACAGGAAGGGGACAGTGCAGTTCAATGGCAGCTTCTCAGAGCCCTTCGACATCCGCAGTGGTGTCAAACAAGGCTGCGTCATCGCTCCCACACTCTTTGGGATTTTCTTCGCTCTGCTCCTGAAACATGCCTTCGGCACTGCAACACAGGGGATCTACCTGTGTACTAGATCAGATGGCAGGCTCTTCAACCTCACCCACCTCAGAGCAAAGACAAAAGTATGTGAAGCTCTCATCAGAGACATGTTGTATGCCAATGAGGCTGCAGTTATGTCCCACACCCAGCAGGAACTACAGTCACCGATGGACCGCTTCTATCGGGCTTGCAAGAACTTCGGGCTGACCATCAGCCTGAAGAAGACAAACGTCTTGGGGCAGGATACTGAGGCGCCGCCTGTCATTTCCGTCGACGACTACAAACTCGGCTCCACCATCACCGACAACCTCTCCTTGGACACAGAGATTGATAAGGGGATCGGGAAGGCAGCTACAACTCACGCTCGCCTCACAACTCGAGTGTGGACCAACCCAAAGCTGACAGTGAAGACAAAGATAGCAGTCTACAATGCTTGTGTCAACAGCATGCTGCTGTACGGCAGTGAGACTTGGACTACATATGCCAGGCAGGAGAGAAGACTCAACACATTCCACCTTAGAAGCATCCGTCGTATCATGGGCATATCCTGGCAAGACAGTGTCCAACGCCAAGATCCTGTCTCGCACTGGCCTTCCCAGTATGTACACTCTACTCAGACTGCAGTGGCTGGGCCATGTCCACCGTAAGAAGGTTGGCCGTATTCCAAAAGAGCTGACATCTGGGAGGAAAACCATCGGCTGACCCCAGCTATGTTATAGGATGTCTGCAAGAGAGATATGAAGGCGCTCGACATCGAACCTTGATTCCTGGGAGAGTGGAGTCCTGGGAGAGCCTTGCAGCTGACCGCACGAGGTGGAGAGGTATCCTGAACCAACATCTCAAAACGTGGGAAGAGAAACTGTTGAACGCAGCGGCAGACAAGCGGGCACGCAGAAAGGAGCGCGGCAACTTCAACAGACCAGAGACCACACATAAATGTGACCTTTGCGACAGAGACTGTCACTCTCACATTGGTCTCTTCAGCCACAAGCGACGCTGCTTTAGCCGAGGTTTGGAGCAAGCGGCCAACAACCAGGATGCATCACCCATGTTCAGGGGGGCCTACGAAGGGACATATGATAATAAAATATTCTTGACTCATCGTCTCTCTTTTCTGCAACAATTCACAAGGCCATACAGTCCCCATGTCTCGCAGGCTAAGAGTAAGATGTGTAGCAGGATATTCCACAATGCTCTGGCAGGATATTCTGCTGGCTAGAGAGAGATGCAGGAATCATAGTGAAGGAAGGTCATGTAATCAACACATAATCAGTATCAATTGAGAACATAGCTGAGGTAACATTACAAGAGATACAAGAAACTGCAGATGCAGGAATCTTGCGTAGAACACAATGTGATGGAGTAACTCAGTGGGTCAGGCAGCATCTCTGCAGGACATGGATAGGTAACATTTATGTTCAGGATAGCTTGACTGCCCTGTGAACTATCCCATTGTAAACCATCCCATCGTGAGTTATATGGAGGAAAGAACATGTAGATAAGAACGTTTTGAGAACCGCCATTCTGTAAAATAAGCTGTATGATAAATTATGTTCCTGATAATTAAGGACCCAAGTTTTTGAGGTAATAGTGGAATGGCACCAATAAGAATTTGAAAGGGTTTAAAGACAATATTTCTTGGATAAGGGAGTGGATTCATGATGAATGAATCTTCAAGATCGAGGAATGAGATGTTAACAGAAGAGAAATGGATGAGTTTTGTTGTCAGTTCTTGAATGAATGACAGCTTGAATAGTTGTCTTCAGAATTATGTGAGTCATAGGCTGGAGTATGGAACAAAGGAAAATCCAAGGCTGTTTGGTGAAGAAACTGTATAAAATAAGGATTGTCAGAGACATCAGTAGTGACATGCCTGGGAACAATCGTTACTTGAAGAAGAAGACTGCATTTGAAACTTAGAGAAGACTGCAACCAAGACTGGATTTGGCCAACTTTGTTTTTAGCAGGTAGTATTTATTAGATTCTCTTTGTACGAGCCATCAATTAATATTCAGCAAAAATAGTGTCAACAGTTGGGTATGCCAACAGCATGATGCACCTTCATAGTTTTCAGTCTTCCAAAGGCAGAGCTCGCTTTTGCTATCTATCATGTGGTTGACTTTGTCAGCATTGTTGACTGATCTAGAGAGTGTGTTGCCAAGTTGCGTGGACTTGTTGACCACTGCAAGTCACTGACCATTGACAAAGTTCCTTGGTTCGGTGCATGAGGTCGTCAGTGTAGGTTTGTGCATTATTTCTATGTGTGCCAATTGTGAAGCCAAAGTTGCCACAGGTTCCTGAATATCAGTTAATATATAACATTTAAAAAAAAGACAATATGCTGGAAATACTCAACAGGTCAGGCAACGTAGCATCATATAGAGTGGGGACAGGCCCTCCAATCCAAATTTCCCATGCCGCCCAACATGGCCTACCTGCACTAGTCCCACCTGCCTTCATACTTGCCCTTATCCCTCCAAACCTATCCTATCCTCGTTTCCCTTTCCCCTGACTCTCAGTCCGAAGAAGGGTCTCGACCCGAAGCGTTGCCTAATTATTTTCTCCAGAGGTGCTGCATGAGTTACCCCAGCTATTTGTGTTTATCTTCTAACCTATACATGGATGTCAGATGTGGGAAGTCATGGAGTCTGATAGCCCTCCAGACGTCCACATCTGCGCCAGGTGTATCGAGATGGGGCTCCTAATGGACCGTATTAGGAACCTGGAGCAGCAGCTCGATGACCTCCGTCTGATCAGGGAGAGCGAGGAAGTCATTGAGAGGAGTTACAGGGATGTGGTCACTCCAAGACCACAGGAGGCAGGCAAGTGGATCACGGTTGGGAGAGGCAAGGGGCACAGGCAGGGACTAGAGAGTACCCTGGTGGCTGTACACCTTGACAATACGTACTCCTGTTTGAGCACTGTTGGGGTGGACAGCCTACCTGGGGGTAGCGACAGCGGCCGGGCCTCCGGTATAGAGACCGGCCCTGTTGCTCAGAAGGGTAAGGAAAAGAACAGGAGGGCAATACTAATAGGGGACTCTATAGTTAGGGGGTCAGACAGGCGATTCTGTGGACGCAGTCGGGAGACCCGGATGGTAGTTTGCCTCCCTGGTGCCAGGGTCTGTGATGTGTCTCAACGTGTCCAAGATATCCTGAAAGGGCAGGGAGAGGAGCCCGAGGTCGTGGTACATATAGGTCCCAATGACATAGGTAAAAAAAGAGAAGAGGTCCTGAAAGGAGAATTTAGGGAGTTAAGAGGGGAGTTAAAGAGAAGGACAGCAAAGGTAACAATCTCGGGATTACTGCCTGTGCCACGCGACAGTGAGAGTAAGAATGGAGCGAGGTGGAGGATAAATGCGTGGCTGAAGGACTGGTGCAGAAGGCAGGGATTCAAATTTCTGGATCATTGGGACCTCTTTTGTGGAAGGTTCGACCTGTACAAAAAGGATGGGTTGCACTTGAACCTGAGGGGGACCGATATCCTGGCGGGGAGATCTGCAAAGGCTACTGGGGAGACTTTAAACTAGAATGGTTGGGGGGAGGGACTCAAATAGAGAATTCTATTAGACAGTGTGTGAGGCAGGAGGCAGAGAAGGAAAGCACTCAGACCCAACATGTAGGGGGGGAAGAAGAAAACAATAATAAACAGAGAATAAGAGGTGGTGGGGTTCTTAAATGGGTGAGCAGAGAAACAGAGGGGTGTAAAATGCGGGCGGAAGCAATAGGTAGCAAGATGAAAAGTAAAAGTGGCAGGCAGACAAATCCAGGACAAAAATCAAAAAGGGCCACTTTTCAACATAATTGTATAAGGGGTAAGAGCGTTGTAAAAACAAGCCTGAAGGCTTTGTGTCTCAATGCAAGGAGCATTCGTAATAAGGTGGATGAGTTGAACGTGCAGATAGCAATTTATGATTATGATATAGTTGGGATCACGGTGACATGGCTCCAGGGTGACCAAGGCTGGGAGCTGAACATCCAGGGATATTCAATATTCAGGATAGAGAGAAAGGAAAAGGAGGTGGGGTAGCGACGCTGGTTAGAGAGGAGATTAACGCAGTGGAAAGGAAGGACATTAGCTTGGAGGATGTGGAATCGGTTGGGGTAGAGCTGCGAAACACTAAGGGGCAGAAATCGCTGGTGGGTGTCGTGTACAGGCCACCTAGCAGTAGTAGTGAAGTTGGGGATGGCATCAAACAGGAAATTAGAAATGCGTGCAACAAAGGCAAAACAGTTATAATGGGTGACTTCAATCTACATATAGATTGGGTGAATCAAATTGGCAGGGGTGCTGAGGAAGAGGATTTCTTGGAATGTATGCGGGATAGTTATCTAAACCAACATGTAGAGGAACCAATGAGAGAGCAGGCTATTCTAGACTGGGTATTGAGTAATGAGGAAGGGTTAGTTAGCAGTCTTGTTGTGCGTGCCCCCTTGGGCAAGAGTGACCATAATATGGTTGAGTTCTTCATTAGGATGGAGAGTGACATTGTTAATTCAGAAACAATGGTTCTGAACTTAAAGAAAGGTAACTTTGAGGGTATGAGACGTGAATTGGCCAAGATTGACTGGCAATTAGTTCTAAAAGGGTTGACGGTGGATATGCAATGGAAGGCATTTAAAGACTGCATGGATGAACTACAAACATTGTTCATCCCAGTTTGGCAAAAGAATAAATCAGGGAAGGTAGTGCATCCGTGGATAACAAGGGAAATCAGGGATAGTATCAAAGCAAAAGATGATGCGTACAAATTAGCCAGAAAAAGCAGCATTCCAGAGGACTGGGAGAAATTCAGAGACCAGCAGAGGAGGACAAAGGGCCTAATTAGGAAAGGGAAAATAGATTATGAAAGGTAACTGGCAGGGAACATAAAAACTGACTGCAAAAGTTTTTATAGATATGTGAAGAGAAAGAGATTAGTTAAAACAAATGTAGGTCCCTTGCAGTCAGAAACAGGTGAATTGATCATGGGGAACAAGGATATGGCGGACCAATTGAATAACTACTTTGGTTCTGTCTTCACTAAGGAAGACATAAATAATCTGCCGGAAATAGCAGGGGGCCGCGGGTCAAAGGAGATGGAGGAACTGAGTGAAATCCAGGTTAGTCGGGAAGTGGTGTTGAGTAAATTGAATGGATTAAAGGCCGATAAATCACCAGGGCCAAATAGGCTGCATCCCAGAGTACTTAAGGAAGTAGCTCCAGAAATAGTGGATGCATTAGTGATAATTTTTCAAAACTCTTTAGATTCTAGAGTAGTTCCTGAGGATTGGAGGGTAGCTAACGTAACCCCACTTTTTAAGAAGGGAGGGAGAGAGAAAACGGGGAATTACAGACCAGTTAGTCTAACATCGGTAGTGGGGAAACTGCTAGAGTCAGTTATTAAAGATGGGATAGCAGCACATTTGGAAAGTGGTGAAATCATTGGACAAAGTCAGCATGGATTTACGAAAGGTAAATCGTGTCTGACGAATCTTATAGAATTTTTCGAGGATGTAACTAGTAGAGTGGATAGGGGAGAACCAGTGGATGTGTTGTATCTGGACTTTCAGAAGGCTTTCGACAAGGTACCACATAAGAGATTAGGATACAAACTTAAATCACACGGTATTGGGGGTTCAGTATTGATGTGGATAGAGAACTGGCTGGCAAACAGGAAGCAAAGAGTAGGAGTAAACGGGTCCTTTTCACAATGGCAGGCAGTGACTAGTGGGGTACCGCAAGGCTAAGTGCTGGGACCCCAGCTATTTACAATTTATATTAATGAACTGAATGAGGGAATTGAAAGCAACATCTCCAAGTTTGCGGATGACACTAAGCTGGGGGGCAGTGTTAGCTGTGAGGAGGATGCTAGGAGACTGCAAGGTGACTTGGATAGGCTGGGTGAGTGGGCAAATGTTTGGCAGATGCAGTATAAAGTGGATAAATGTGAGGTTATCCACTTTGATGGCAAAAACGGGAAAGCAGACTATTATCTAAATGGTGGCCGATTAGGAAATGGGGAGATTCAGCGAGACCTGGGTGTCATGGTACACCAGTCATTGAAAGGCATGCAGGTGCAGCAGGCAGTGAAGAAAGCGAATGGTATGTTGGCCTTCATAGCAAGAGGATTTGAGTATAGGAGCAGGGAGGTTCTACTGCAGTTGTACAGGGTCTTGGTGAGACCACACCTGGAGTATTGCGTACAGTTTTGATCTCCAAATCTGAGGAAGGACATTATAGCCAGAGAGGGAGTGCAGATAAGGTTCACCAGTGATTCCTGGGATGTCAAGACTTTCATATGAAGAAAGACTGGATAGACTTGGCTTATACTCGCTAGAATTTAGGAGATTGAGAGGGGATCTTATAGAAACGTACAAAATTCTTATGGGGTTGGACAGGCTAGATGCAGGAAGATTGTTCCCGATGTTGGGGAAGTCCAGGACAAGGGGTCACAGCTTAAGGATAAGGGGGAAATCCTTTAAGACCGAGATGAGGAAAAACTTTTTCACACAGAGAGTGGTGAATCTCTGGAACTCTCTGCCACAGATGGTAGTTGAGGCCAGTTCATTGGCTATATTTAAGAGGGAGTTAGATGTGGCCCTTGTGGCTAAGGGGATCAGGGGGTATGGAGAGAAGGCAGGTACGGGATACTGAGTTGGACGATCAGCCATGATCATATTGAATGGCGGTGCAGGCTCAAAGGGCCGAATGACCTACTCCTGCACCTATTTTCTATGTATCTATGTATCTGTCGGAATAGAAGCACAGTCTGAGTTCTGCCAAAGAGTCATCAACCTGAAACATTAATTCTGTTTCTTTTGTTTCTTTTGCTGCTGCGTGCTTTCAACATTTTATATTTTTAAGTCACGTTTCCAGTGCCTGCAGATTTTATATTTGATTTTCATCCCTCTTTTCAAACTCAGAATTGCCATGGTTATTCCAATTACCTCTCAACGGGAACTTTGATAATCAGGTGGCTCACTTAAGCTGCATGATTAAAAGTTATTAGCATCACTTATTCATAAGTGCAACTTATTAAGCCAACAAAAATACTTCCCTTACCAAAGAAATCATAAATATTTAAAATCTCTCTCTTAACATCTTACAATATTAGTCTCTGAACAGCAGCTATAAATGGCCTGGAACTTTTTGGAAATCTGAGCCGTGGCAATAATATAAAATATTGAACAGTTTTTGAAACAACCCTGAAGTGATGGCACTAATAACTGAGAAAAATGTTATTAGTTTTCACTCTAAAAATACTCGATACAGGTTAGAAAAAAATTAATTTAAGATTTAATTTAAAATTTAAGATACTTATCCTTTCCTCAGATGGATTTTTTTCAAACTATTTTGTTCAGTTTAGAGATACAACATGGAAATAAGCCCTTCGACCCATAGAGTCTGTGCTGACCAGTGATCCCCGCGCAATAACACACTACCCTACAAACCTGTATGTCTTTGGAGTGTGGGAAGAAATTGGAGCACCCGTAGAAAATCCATGCAGCTCACATGAAGAACGTAAAATCTCCATACAGACAGCACCCATAGTCAGGGTCAAACCTGGGACTTTGGCACTGTGAGGCAGCAACTCTACCACTGTGCCACCGTGCCACCCCAAACGGTGAGACGTTTTTTTGAAGAATGCATTACTTATTTAATTTTATGTCACAGCATAGAATGCTCATCTGCCCATTCTATCCTTCGCCCAGTGTTTGGTTGTGCATGTGTATGGAAGATAAAGAATAGAAGGAATGGAAGTTCCACAGTGGAGGTCAACTGATTTATCATTGAGCTTGCACAGTCAAAGCAGTCTTCCCAGATACCCTGTCATACGATTTGTATGGAATTACTGGAGTAATTTGCCAGATCTATGAAACAGTAGTTATTACATTAGTCCAGGGAATGGGAGGGCAGGGTGGTGCAGCGGTAGAGTTGCTGCCTTACAGCACCAGAGACCCGGGTTTGATCCTGACTCTGGGTGTTGTCTGTATGGAGTTTGCACGTTCTCCCCATGACCCGTGTGGGTTTTCTCCAGGTGCTCTGGTTTCCTCCTACAAAGCTGTACGTTATTGTAGGTTAATTGGCTTTTGTAAAATTGTAAATTGTCCCTAGTGTGTATGTTAGTGTACAAGGATCACTGGTCGGTGCGGACTCGGTGTGCTGAAGGGCCTGTTCTGTATGGCTAAATAAACTAAAGTAAACTAAACTAAACTCTAACCTTCCAATCCCTAAAATGATACTGAATCTTCTGTTGAATGTTGTGATGCCCAATCAGTTTTAATCACTAAAAGGAATTGATTTGCTATCTCATTTTCATGGTCAAGCAACATCTACTGGTCATGACATTTTTTTTAAATGATCATTTAAAACAATGTCAGAAATTGTTCCTGGTCTCAATTGACCCTTACTTCTAACATAAAATATTTCCCATTAATTTAGATCCCATAAATTAGCTTTCCAAAAGCTAGTTCAATCATCGGATGTACAGACGGACACAACGTGCTGGAGTAAGTCAGCGGGCCAGGCAACATCTCTGGAGAATATATTTAGGTGATGTTTCGGGTCAGAAACCTTCTTCAGACAAAGTTTACACAAATGGATACAAAGTACTGGATTAACTCTGTGGGTCAAGCAGCATCCCTGAAGAACGATGCAACGAGACCTGTGTGTCATGGTACACCAGCCATTGAAAGTAGGCATGCAGGTGCAGCAGGCAGTGAAGAAAGTGAATGGTATGTTAGCATTCATAGCAAAAGGATTTGAGTATAGGAGCAGTGAGGTTCTACTGCAGTTGTACAGGGTCTTGGTGAGACCACACCTGGAGTATTGCGTACAGTTTTGGTCTCCTAATCTGAGAAAGGACATTCTTGCCATAGAGGGAGTACAGAGAAGGTTCACCAGACTGATTCCTGGGATGTCAGGACTTTCATATGAAGAAAGACTGGATAGACTCGGCTTGTCCTCGCTAGAATTTAGAAGATTGAGGGGGGATCTTATAGAAACTTACAAAATTCTTAAGGGGTTGGACAGGCTAGATGCAGGAAGATTGTTCCCGATGTTGGGGAAATCCAGAACAAGAGGTCACAGTTTAAGGATAAAAGGGAAATATTTTAGGACTGAGATGAGAAAAACATTTTTTACACAGAGAGTGGTGAATCTCTGGAATTCTCTGCCACATAATGTAGCTGAGGCCAGTTCACTGGCTATATTTAAGAGTGAGTTAGATGTGGCCCTTGTGGCTAAAGGGATCAGGGGGGTATGGAGAGAAAGCAGGTACAGGATACTGAGTTGGATGATCAGCCATGGTCATATTGAATGGCGGTGCAGGCTCGAAGGGCCGAATGGCCTACTCCTGCACCTATTTGCGATGTTTCTATGTTTCTATGTTTAACCCCTGACACCCTTACTAATCAAGAATCTATCTATCTCTGGCTTAAATGTATTAATTGACTTGGCCTCTACAGTCTTCTGTGGCAAAGAATTCCACAGATTCACAACCCTCTGACAAAATAAATTTCTCCTCATCTCCTTCCTAAAGGAACATCTTTTTATTGTGAGGCTACGACCTCTGGTCCTAGACTCTGCCACTAGAGGAAATGTCCTCTCCACATCCACTCGATCCAAGCCTTCTCCAGAGATTCTGCCTGACCCACAGAGTTATTCCAGCACTTAGTGTCCATTTGTTTAACCAGCGTCTGCAGTGCTTTGTTTCCTTATTCATGTGTGGCCTTTCTATAGAAAATGACTGCTGCAATCTACATAGCCCGGTAATGTTTTGCAAAACAAAAACATAAACCATTATATTTAAATCTCCATCCCATGTTTAAATTTCTTCTTCTGCCTTCCTACATTTTCTTGCTGTGTCAGGCTCTGAGCACTTAACTCCCCTGATAAAATGTGTGAGCTATTTAATGCAACTCCATAACTTTAAATCGAGGTAGAATTTAGTGGCATTTTGTCAGTAAGTGAGGTGGAGGTGGAGAAGAGTTTGTAATTCAGTTTAATTGCACTACAAACCAAGTCAGTTAAATTTGATAGTACTATGCAACTATGTTACAATTCAGCTTAATTGGATGGAGAATTAAAGGTCTGTCTCACGAACCTGCGGTCATTGGCGGCGAAACGGGAAGAATCTGCCGCCATAGACCGCGCACTCGTGAGGAAGAACAATTCCCGGGCTGTGCGACGGTGTTCCCAACACCAAGCGGTGCAAAAATAAAATCGACAATGTCGAAAACACTATACTCACCGCACAACCTCCACCAGTGATGCACGAGTGCGCACGGCCGCTCGCACGGGCTGCCGCCAGTGTGGGTCGAGCGCCGTGCGTCAAACCTCCTCTGCCACAGCCTCCGCCAGTGACGCACGTGCCGCCGCCAGTGAGGCACGTGTGCTGCGCGGCCACAGGCACAGCCACCGCTACAGCGCCGCGATCAGGATGGCCGCCGCCACAGCCGCCGCTGGTGAGTCACGTGCGGGGGGCCGACGTCATCGCAGTCGGCCCGCCCTTTTTTTACTTACCGCAAGCACGTGGGACCCGCCGTGTTTGAATTAACTCGGCCCCCGCGCAACATCCGTGCGGCGCTCCGGTGGATAGGCTCGACGCTCTCGCCGTTGCCGCGCGGTCCTCGCTACCGGCGACGCCGCGCTTCACCGCCGATGACTGCAAACAGGTAAGACACGGCCTTTACCTGAACATCGGCATTCTGGTTGGCTCTGTGCATTGTCGCCATATACTGCCTAAAACTGGACAAATGTATCCAGAAAAATAACGTGAGTACAGGATAGCTGCAAATAGTTATGTGCATAAAATTAGTATCAGTCTCAGTCATTCACAACAAGGCTTTCATCAAAGTTAATTGGCACAAGAATCATCTCCGTTCCAGCTAGCTAGCTAGGAATGAGGGTGTGGAGGCCGTCAATGGATATTTTTGAAGGCCGAGATAGATAGATTGTTGATTAGTACTGGTGTCAGGGGTTATGGGGAGAAGGCAGGAGAATGGTGTTAAGAGGGGAAGATAGATCAGTCATGATTGAATGGTGGAGTACAATTGATGGGCCGAATAGCCCATCTGCTATTACTTTTGAACTTTATCATTGTCACTTTAAGTAGCCTAAAGAAAAATGAGTAGGAAGGAACAGTAGATGCTGGTTTAAACCAAAGATAGACACAAAAAGCTGGAGTAACTCAACGGGTCAGGCAGCATCTCTGGAGAAAAGTAATAGGTGGCATTTTGATTTGAGACCCTTTTCAGAGCCAAACCATTACCCATTCCTTTTGTCCAGAAATGCTGCCTGACCCACTGAGATCCTCCAGTTTTGTGTGTCTATCTTCAATACAAAAATGACTTGCATTTATGTAATGGTTTTTACAACATCAGGATGTTTCGATTATGGCACAAAATATCTATCTGTCATTTATGAAAAAAGGGGAAATAAAATTTCCTTCAGAATTCAGAATTGTGTCTCTTCAATTGTAAATGTTTTTCTTCTTCTAATGCTTTGCAATGTGCTTCAGAAGTCATTCATGGTTTTGCTAAAGAATTGTTGTCTGGATTGCCTATTAATTCCAATTTCATTGTCTGCTATCTCTGTATTCCGGCTCCAGAATTCTGCACACAAACCAGCAGATCTTAGTCTAAAAGCACCTTGGCACCTCTGTACATAGACATCATTGCTCAAGGGAAACAATCCAAGGTTGGTTCTTACAGTTTATGGTTCATTCCTCCATGGCATGATGCTATTTTCTCAAGTGTAAATCAAGCAACATGATATCTGAAGTAAGGCATCAAGAATTGAGTACCGGTTAGAAATTTGTACGTTTTATGTGTTAAACACTCATCTTGGGTTCTATTGGGTGTGGTCTTGATCTCACAGCTTGTCAAAATGTAGCCCTTACATGTTTTTTATCTGTAATTTCTCTGTAACACTATAACGTAGTATCACTATCTTCTGTACTCCGGCCATCTTTTCTCTTTACACTACATGCCATGCTTGTGCATGGCTTGATTGTACACAGAAATGGTTTCATTTGACTGGATAACACCCAAAAGAAAGTGCTTCATTGTACCTTGGTACTCATGATAATAATAATAAATCAATACCAACACCAATGGTGCAGGAAGGAACTGCAGATGCTGGCTTACACCAAAGATCGATGCAAAATGCTGGAGTAAGTCAGCGGGACAGGCAGCATCTCAGGCAGCCAAGAATGGGTGACATTTCGGGTCGAGACACTCCTTCAGACTCGACACCAACACCAATTAATGTCCCAATTGAAGTTACTACTTGTCAAACATTCTCTTTTTAGACGTTTCCAAAAATATGAAGTGTACCTTGTGCCGGTGGTATTTTTGAGGTTACAATTTAAATGGTATTGACAAGAGCCTGCCACTTGCATTAATAAACTGCATCGTGGACACAATATTGGAAGGCAGAAAATTTTGTAAGAAAGTGCATTGTACTCAAACTTTAAACATTGGCTTCTATCTTTGGTGGCAAAAGAGATGCGTCAATGTTCTGGGTTGGGACCCTGCATCAGGACTGGGTTTGGAGGGGAGGAAAGATGGTGGAGAATCCAGAGGTGTGGAGAAGGAGCACTACTTGAGTTGGTGGGTAATAGGTGGAACCAGATTGAGAGGTGGGGTGGAGTTAATGATGGGGCAGATGGAATAAGGCAGGAGAATGAGAGATGGGATGGAAGTGGTGGACATCGGGATAAAGAACCTGGGAGGATTGATGAGAGTGGAAAAGGAACATGGTAATTGTTGGTAGCCCGAAATTGGAATATTGAATGTCAATCTCATTGGGTTGTAAACTACCCAAGTGGAACAAGGAGTTAGGGAACTCACCATAAATAGTACAGAGGATATAAGAACCTAATAAGTTTTTCATGTAGATTCACTAGACTGTGAAGATATGTGGACAGGTTGCAAATATTTGGGTTTTGAGTGATTATCTGTCAAATTGATGACATTGAAAGAAAATAACACATATTAAGGTAAATATATCCTCCATTAAAATGTAATATTTAAAACAGAACTGGGCCAAACAAGAATGGTGACAGGACATATTGATTTTGCACAGAGAGTAATACAATTTGGAATTGTTTATTTCAAACAGCTCTGTCCAGGACCAGGATTAATTAATTTATGATTCTTACCATATTCCTCGGTATTCTCCATAAACTGAAAAACATGGAGAACATGCTGGTTAATGGATTGAAGTGTTGATTGGCCATGGTCTACTGAGATGCCACAATGTTTTTGACTTGCTGAATTCCCTCCCCCTCATCCACCACTCTCTGGTGTCTCATCCTATATAGTGTAGCGCTAGGCTGCTGCCCATTTGTGCTCATCTCTCCTGTTTATCCAAACTTTCTCAAATGAAGGAGGTGGTTCATTTGGAAATTAAGTTCAAAGCAAGTCGAGTTTACAGAGGGTCAAACCGGAAGCTCCATCCACCAACATGGGCTAGAGGCTCTCTTTAGACTTAAGACGTTAGAGATACAATGCAGAGACAGGGCCTTCAGCCCACCCAGACAGCGCTAACCAGTGTTCACCCCGTACACTAGTTCCTGCACATTATGGACAAATTACAATTTTACTAAAGCCAATTAACCAACAAACCTGTACATCTGTCGAGTGTGGGAGGAAACCGGGGCACAAGCAGAAAACCCACATGGTCACAGGGAGATCGGACAAGCTCCGTACAGACAGCACCCATAATCAAGTTGACATGCGGGTCTCTGACGCTGTAAGGCAGCATCCCTACCGCTGCACCACTGTGTTGCCAGTCTCAGAAGAAATTAATCAAAATGTTGAGTTGCCTCCAATATTAGCCTTGTGTTTTCAAAGAGATTCTTTTTTCGAAATGCAAACCCACCTATAGATAATGTTTAAGCATTAATAGACAACAGATAATATATAATAAATGCAGGAGTAGGCCATTCGGCCCTTCGAGCCAGCACCACCATTCAATGTGATCATGGCTGATCATCCCCGATCAGTACCCCATTCCTGCCTTATCCCCATATCCCCTGACTCTGCTGTCAATAAAGCCCTATCTAGCTCTCTCTTGAAAGTATCCAGAAAACTGGCCCCCACCGCCCTCTGAGGCAGAGAATTCCACAGACAACTCTCTGTGTGAAAATGTTTTTCCTTATCTCCGTTCTAAATGGCTTACCCCTTATTCTTAAACTGGTCCCTGGTTCTAGACTCCCCCAACAGTGGGAACATGTTTCCTGCCTCTAGCCTGTCCAGCCCCTTTTTTTTAAATATTTTATTTATTAGAAGTAAGTACATTACATTTTGATGGTACCTTTTTACAGGTTCCCAGAATTATTAAAACATTCTATGTACAACTTCCTTTTTAAATGTTTTTAGAAAGAAATGAGAATGAAAGAAGTAGTGAAGTAAAGAAAAGTCTAGTGAGTGTGAAGTGAAGAAAAGAAACAAGTAAGAAAGTGAAGCAGAAAGGAGATTCTCCCTCGCCACAAGTCGATGCTTTTTTATATTCTTAATCATTTTGTCGCCCAAACGCAATTTTTTTTATTTTTACAATACTATTGCACCACATGAATCCACAAGGTCAATAAATGGAGACCAACTCGTTAAGAATTGGTCTTGTTTATCTATTAGGAGGAGTCTCATTTCTTCCAAGTGGGCAGTTTCCAACATATTACCAACCCACATTTTGAGTGTTGGTATAGTAGCATTTTTCTAAAATTTAAGTATGAGTTTTTTTGCTGTTATTAAACCATAATTAAAAAATGAAATTTGGGATATATTTAATTTGTTTCCGTCTCCTATTACTCCGAAGATAATCGTTTCCATATTAGGTTCCATTTTTATCTTAAATAAACTGGTAAATATATCAAATATATCACACCAAAATCCATGAAGTTTTGTGCAAGAAACGAAAGAATGTGTGATATTGGCATTTTTTTTTTTTTTTGAAAATATTTTTTATTGGAGATAAGTACACAACATATTAACATCATTACCAGTCTTACATTTTTAAATTGATAATATTGTCAACTATTATTACATCGTCTCCAATACCTTTTGCCTTTTTTTTTTTTTTTAAACTAGATAGAACTAAAAAGATAGATGAATTAAAGAAAGAAAAGAGAGAGAAGAAAAGAGAGAGTAAGAAAAAAAAAAAAAAAAAAAAAAAAAACAGAAAAGAAAAAGATAGTTAAAGAAGAATGGAAAGATTTATTAAAATAAAAAACTTCATTCGAGATATATTCGTACATTTCAGAGTATAACATTTCATCCATTCTTTAGCCCGAGTGTTAGTCAGGTTCCTGTGCTGAACCATTCTGACCCTTTAAATAATCAATAAAGGGAGACCATGTTCCAACGAATAATTCCTGTTTGTCCAACAGGGAAAATCTGATTCTTAACCATGTTTAAGGTCTCCGTCATTTCTATAATCCACATTTTGATTGCGGGGGTTATAGGGCCTTTCCAAAATTTTAGAATTAATTTTTTCACATTATTATACTATAATCAATAAAGTTTCTTTGTGTTGTTGTAAATGTTTGATTTAATTCTAATGTTCCGAGTATTATTAATTTTGGATCCGGGTCCAATTGTGTGCTGGTCACTTTAGATATTATACTGAAAATATTTACCCAGAATTTTCTTAATTTTATACAGTTTGCAAACATATGAGATAAGTTAGCTTCTAAATGTTGACATTTATCACATATAGGTGAGATATGTTGAAAGATTTAATGTAATTTTGTTTTTGAATAATGTAACCTATGTATTACTTTAAATTGTATTAAAGAATGTCTGGCATTTAATGAACATTGTATGTGTTGTAAACTTTCTTCCCAAGTATCTTTCGTTATTATTTCATTTAATTCTTTTTCCCATGTTTGTCTGTGTAAGTCCGTCGATGGAATGTCACTGTCAAATAAAATATTATATATATAAGATATTAATTTTTTTGTATTAGGATGTTTATTCCAACATTCATCAAGAATTTCTGAATTTCTAATTCAAAAATTTTGAGTATTCGATTTTACATAATCTCTGAGTTGAAGATATCTGAAAAAATCATTTCCGCGAAGTCCATAAGTCTGTTGCAACTCCTGAAATGTAAGAAAAGTGCCTTCCTTGTAAAGTTGTCCCATATTTTTAATTCCATAATTCTTCCATTGTGTAAAACCCCTGTCCAACCATGAGGGCTTAAACAAAGGGTTATTCACAATTGGAAGAAAAAGTGATAAATTATCTAATTTTAATGTATTTTTTAATTGTTTCCAAATTCGTATAGCACTAAATATTATAGGGTTTTCCATATACATTTTTTTGGTTAATTTAGATGTAGCAGATCATATCGAGCCAATATCAAAAGGTAAACAATCTTCCTTTTCCATTTTTAACCAATCTGGTTGTTGATCTATTTCTTCCAACCAGAAATTCATATTTTTAATATTAACTGCCCAAAAATAAAACAGAAAGTTTGGTAAAACCAAGCCTCCATTTATTTTTGATTTACACAAATGTCTTTTGTTTATCCTATGATTCTTATAATCCCAGATAAAATCATTAACAATGGAATCCAATTTAAAAAAAAAGTTTTTTGACAAATATATTGGAATTATCTGAAAAAGGTATAATATTTGCGGTAAAAAAAATCATTTTTATGGCATTAATTTTGCCAACCATTGAGATAGGAAGTGTTTTCCAATATTGAATATTCTTATGTAGTTTGTTCAGTAATGGGGGAAAATTTGCTTTAAATAATGATGTATATATCTTAGTTCCGTAAATGCCTAGGTATTTGAATTTTTCGTTTACTATTTTAAATGGAAATTGTTGTATTATATGTTTGTTGTGTTCCCTTATTGGCATAATTTCACTTTTATTCCAATTTATTCTGTATCCTGAGAGTGAACCAAATTGAGTTATTAGCTTTAATAAGTTTGGAATACTAATTTCTGGTTTTGTAATGTAAATTAGTACATCATCTGCGTATAGAGAAATTTTATTCACTGTGTCCTTTGTGTTATACCCATGTATTTCCGGATGACCCCTAACTCTTTCTGCGAGTGGCTCAATAGCAAGCGCAAATAATAATGGAGATAACGGGCATCCTTGTCTACAACCTCTAGATAGGCTGAATTTAGATGACAACCTTTGGTTTGTTAATATTCTAGCCGTAGGGTTTGTATATAACAGTTTTATCCATGTGCAGAATTTCCCCCCTAGCTGCATTTTTTCCATCACCGAAAATAAATAGGACCATTCAACCTGATCAAAAGCTTTTTCAGCGTCAAGTGAGATTATTGCTAGATCTTCATTAATAATTCTCTTAGAATATATAATATTAAATAATCTTCTTAGATTATAATATGAGTACCGTTTCTGAATAAAGCCTGTTTGGTCAGGGTGTATTAATTTATTCATCACTGTACTTAATCTATGCGCTAGTATTTTAGTTAATATTTTCTGATCTGTATTTAAAAGTGCAATTGCTCTATATGATCCCGGATCTTCCGGATCTTTATCAACTTTAGGAATAAGTGTTATTATAGATTCATTTAAAGTATCTGGAAGTTTCTGTTGAGTATAGATATGCTCATCAAACCTTTGTAAACGTGGGGAGAGCAAGTCATAATTTTTTTAATAGAATTCAGAGCCTAAACCATCTGGTCCTACTGCTTTACCATTTTTTAAAGAACCAATAGACTCTTCAATATCCTTTATCGTAATCTCCCCTTCTAATAATTCTCTATCGTTTGAGTCTAAACCTTTTAAATTAGATTTTAGTAAAAAATCTGCTATTCCTTCTGGTTGTACTACAGTTTTAGTTGAATAAAGATTATGATAGTATTGGAGAAATCTCTCGTTTATATCCTTGGGCATTTTTAATAATTCTCCTGTATCTGTTCTAATTTTATGAATTATTTTTTCCCCTTCCATTTTTCGTAACTGACGTGCTAATAGTTTTTGTGGTTTGTCTCCAAACTCGAAATGTAATTGTTTGGTTTTTTGATAAAGTTTTATTACTTGTTCTGAATACATTTTGTTTAATTTATATTTCAATACAGCAATTTTATTATGTTTTAATATAGATGGCATTCTCGCATTTTCCATATCTAGTTGCTTGATTTCCCTTTCCAATGTTTGTTGTTTAATCCTGTTCTCTTTATTATAAAATACTTGGGCAGAAATTAATGCCCCTCGAACAAACGCTTTAAACGTTTCCCACATAAGAGAAGTAGGTGTGTCAGGGTTGTCATTTACCTCAAAAAATATTTGAATCTGTTTAATAAGATATTCCTGGCATGATCTTTCGTTCAAAATTTGTGGGTTAAATAGTAAGATTAAACGAGAACTTACCCAAGTTTGAAGTTTGATCTTTATTTTATGAGGAGTTACGTAGGTGATTACGTGAAGAACCCCGCCAGTGCGCCTGCGCGTCAATCTTCAAAGCAGCGGTGAGAAATCACAAAAAACAACAACTGAAGTAATATAGTCTCATACTAAAACGAGTAAGACAAGAACTTCCATCTGACCTTTATGATAGAGGGTAGGGTCGTGGTGGGCACGTAATCACCTACGTAACTCCTCATAAAATAAAGATCAAACTTCAAACTTAGGTAAGTTCTCGTTTAATCTTACTATTTTACTTCGGAGTCACGTGAGTGACTACGTGAAGATTTAAAAGCTTTGTGATTTCATGCCGTGGATCAATCCCGGCTTCTCACTGCATAGATTGACTCGGAACGAGAATAATCAATCATGCATTCATAATAACATTTGTACCACAAATGCAGTAATTCATTTCAATAATGAAATGAATCAGATCCCCTTTAAACCAGAGGAATTTACACAGAACTTAAAATAGTTTCTGCAAACAACCCCGCATTAACAATAGGCCGATGGTAAAAATGTTGAAACATCAACTCATTGGACCACCCGGCGGCTGCGAGGATATGGTCGACGGGGCCGTCTTTTGCCCTGGCCGCCGACATTTCTGCTGCCCTAGTCGAGTGAGACGTAAAAACATAAGTGTTAATACCAGCAGCTGTTAAGACTTCTTTTATCCATCTGGAAATAGTCTGTATTGAAACTCTCTTGTGTGGTTTCTTGTGTGTGATCAAAAACCCAGTTTCCGTATTCTCAAATTCTTTGTGACCTCAATGTATTGTAATAAATATGTCTTCATACAGAGACATGGATCATTTGGATATGCTGCCAGCATAATTTTAAATCCTGTCACACCTGGCCTAATTTGCTTTAGTAGGTCATAGATATAGAATGTAACCTTGTCTTCAGTTACTTCCATACTGTCTATTTGTAATTCTGCAAGTGTTTGCACTCGTTGTGCTGTCACTCATGCCATAAACATGAATACTTTCATACTGAGCTTGACCAAAGGTAAAGACACACTTGATGACCATCACGAAGTAGTTTCAGTACCACACTTACATCCCAGATTGTCACGTACCTAGGTTTCGGTGGTTTGGAATTAAAGATTCCTTTCATTAGTCTGGAAACAATTGGGTATGACCCAATTGAGTTTCTTTCTGAATCCAGAACCAAATATGAGGACAATGCACTTCTGGCTGAATTAATTGCACTACAACTCAGACCTTCATCATAATAAAGTTTTGACAGAAATTCTAAACATTTGAAATATCTGCAGTACTTTATTGCACATTCTTTTGTACCCAGAACTCTTCCCATTTCTTAATATAAGAAAGGTACTGTTTTTGAGTGCTCTTCCTCCAGACTCCCGTAAGCATGTCCACAGTATGCTCAGACAGTCCTCGTCCCAGAAAAAGCATTCTTAAAACCTGCAAATCAACAAATCCAAACGATCATATAATGGATGTTGTTCCCCTGTACAGGGTGCAGCAATAAATTACTCTTTTTTGGGACTTTCATCAACATTTGTGTTGTTAATTCTAATATCAACGGATACCATGGCTGTGTAGGCCAATCTGGTACTACCAATACCCTTGAAGCAGCATCTTGCCTGATTTTAAGCAAACATTGGCTTATGAGGCAGAAAGGTGGAAATATATATGAAAACATACCACCCCAATGTAGCGAGAAAGCATCAATCGCCACTGTTCCTGGATCTGGTTTCCATGAGACATATCTCGATAGCTGATGATTCAAGTCGATGTCGGTCATTCCAAATCTGATGACTATATCATTGAATACCTCTTGATTCAACATCCATTCTTTATTATCATGGAACTTTTCGTGACCTGGTGTCTGCTATCGTTCATTCTACCTGGTAGATAGATAGCTGAAATCCAAATGTTCTTTTCAATACACCAAGCCCAAAGTTGATTAACCATTTTGTCACAAGACACCGACTTAATTCCACCCATATCATTAATATAAACAACTACTGTTGTGTTATCAATTTGAACTTGAACATGCTTATTAGTTGTGTTAGAACAATAAGCTTGGAGCCCATAGAAACATCCTAGAAGCTCCAAATAGTTAATTCCCCATGTCTGCAGTAACAATGACTCTTCCTGATTCCATCTGCCTCCTCAGCTAGATGTTAAGTCAGTTGCACCCCATCCTGGTGCACTGGCATCAGTTTGTAATATCATGGAAGGTTGTTCAATCAGCACTTTGCTGGAACTGCTTGAGACATGTAGAATCCACCACTGCAGATCAGAAACAGCATTTGTTGTTAGTTGCATGGTTCTATCAAAATGACCAACATGCATTCTCGGTGCCTGTTCTTTAAGTCTCTGCAGCTGTTGATAATGTAATGGTCTGAATTGGACTGCTGGGAATGCTGCTACTAATTTTCCCAGTACACGAGCCATCTGTGTAATTGAAGGTATTTGCTCGTTTAGGAGATTACTGCAATCTTTAATCAAATCCACCTTTTTCCCTGGGCAAAGTAATATTCATTTGGACTGAATCAATTGTGAACCCCAAATAATTAATAGAGGTACATGGTGTTAACCTAGATTTCTGTGGATGAATTAGAAACCCCAAATTTTCAAAAGTTGATTTCACAACTGCAACAGATACTTCTGTTGACTGTTTTGTCTTTCCTATAATCAAGACATCATCCAAATATGCCATTAGTACATGCCCCTGGCTACTCAGTAACCCAGAATTGGTTTTAACAATTTTGTGAATATTCTGGGTGCAGATATTAACCCATTAGGCAGAGCTTTGAACTGCCACAACTGGTTCATCCATTTAAATTTAAGATACTTCCTATCTTCTGAATGAACAGACACTGAATAATATGCATCTTTCAAGTCTATAGTTGCCATATAACATGCTTCTGAAATAAGCTGTTTGGCAGTCACAAATGTTTCCATTTTAAAATGTCTAAATTGCACAAAAGGATTCAGATTTATCAAATCTACAAGAATCCTACATCCTCCATCCTTTTTTGATCGAGGGAATATATTTGACACAAATTGGTGACTTTGGTAGACTGATTTTTCAATAACCCCTTTTTTATATAGGGTTTCAATTGCAACCTGAACCTCCATCACTTCTTTTTGTACAAAGTGCAGAGTTTGGCTAGGAACATGCTGAACAGGCAAATCATAATTTGGATTGAATTCAATTCGAAATCCTTGTATATTTATTCAGGATTACCACATCTGAAGTAATTTTCTTCCAATTATTATAGAAGAAATGTAACCTGCCTCCAACTTTTGGACTTAATCCAGTTAGTATGTTCCCATGAGAACCAGGTCCACCTACCTCTTGAGTCATTTGAGTACCCTGAGATTCCTGGGTTCTCCCGGAAGCACACCCACTGGTTCTTGCTCCCGCTGCAGGCCGCCAACTACGTCCCTGCGTTGATGAGCGACTTGGTCCAGGATCCGTATGACGTCTGAAAGGATACTTCCTCTTTACAGACTTCACAACCATTGATGTCTTCATCAATCCTGTTTTCGCTTCATCTTCCAACTCTTTAATACGTCTCCCGAGATCTCTCCAAAGAGTAAGTTGGGTAATTTGTATATTACTTGGTTTGCAGAGTGCTGCAAATTTTGGATTCATAGTAGACCGTATAGCACTTCTCGAAGTGGGTGCTGCATAGCAACCCCAGTGCTTGCTGATGCAACTTCGTCATCTTTTGGTTGTTACCTGCTATTCTGGTAAAAGCAGTTATTCCAGAACCCAGCAGCTTTAATATTCTCTGCAACTGATTCCAGATACTCTTGCAGTCTCATCCATTTCATGCTGTTCCAGCTAATGGTAAACCAAGTAATTTATTAAGGAGGCCAGTTCTTCCTAATGGCTCTCCTGACCCTGACGGGGCAGCGAATCCTACTACCAGGGGTGGAACATCTGGCAGCTGCCTTTCATCGCCTTGTACAGCCTCACCGTCAGAGTCGGGGTCTGAAATCTCATGACCCGTAGCACGCTCCTCATTCCTGAGGGTGCATTCCAACAGCCCAGAGCCAGGTGCTGTTAAGCTGCTCCTGCAGCTTGGATTACAGTACACTCCTTCCTGAGTGAACTTTTGCTCCAACAACCTATAAAAAAGGCTTCTATTTGGGCAATACATTTGAAAGTAGTATCTAGCCCTGTACCAGGAGCTGTTTGAACTGTTTCCAGCAGCTTGGCTTTCAGAACACTCCTCCCTGAGTGAACTTTGCTCCAACAGCCTGTGTAAAAGGCTTTCTATTTGGGCAATACGCTCTAAAGCAGTATCTAGCCCTGGAGCTTCTTCATTGCCTGGGACTCCCTCCGTTGGGATTTAAACTTTGTCTTTTGCCCGACAGGCGCTGACTGTGTTTTCACCAGCCCCAGGTCCACAGTCGCTATGCTCACCGCTGGCGACTGTACCGGGGTTTAGAGGCGGTTGGTCTCTAACCGCGGACTCCCGACTTTCCCGACTTCTGTCGGCTATGTCGCTCGCCTCTTCCCCCTGTCCGTTTTTTCCCATGGCGTCTGTGGAAAAAATCGCCATAGACCGACAGTAAACGGATCTGGAAAACCTGTAAAAAAGTTTTTACTTACCTTGTAGTTGAAAAACTACAAACCACTCGAGGAGCACTGCTCCTCACGTCCGTTTGCGTCAAGGCGTCTGACGTAATGATGTGCAGGCGCACTGGCGGGGTTCTTCACGTAGTCACTCACGTGACTCCGAAGTAAAATCTCCAATATGTTTGTTTCTCGGACATTCCATTTAATTTAATCATGAATGTTACAGGTGCGTGATCTGAGATTATAATATGGACGGGAAAGGAATGGAGGGTTATGGTCTGAGTGCAGGTAGATGGGACTAGGGGGAAGTATTTTATTTTTAATTTAAAAAAAAAAAAAAAAAAAAAAAATGTAAATGTTCGGCACGGACTTGAAGGGCCGAGATGGCCTGTTTCCGTGCTGTTATGGTTATATGGTTATATGGTTATATGGTAATATTTTGGTATTTTGAGTTGTAAGTAAATGGGATAAACGTGGAGTCAACTAAAAAATAATCTATTCTTGAGTATGTTTTATGTACTGGTGAGTAAAATGAATATTCCCGTCCAGTTGGATTTTCAATTCTCCAGACATCCTTAATATTAGTGGTATTAATAAATGAATTTAAAAATACACTTGATTGAGATTTTACTTTTTTTTGCCTTGATGATCTATCTAAGTATGAATCTAATGTGCAATTGAAGTCTCCTCCAATTATTAATTTATATTGTGTAAATTCAGGAATTATATTAAATGTTTTATTAAAAAACATAGGGTTATCAAAATTAGGCCCATATACATTAAGAAGAATCACTTTTTCTCCATTTAACTCTCCAACTAATATAATATATCTACCATCAATATCCGCTATTGTTGATGAATGCGTAAAAGGTATTCCTTTACGAATTAATATTGCAACTCCTCTGGACTTATGGGAAAAAGAGGAATGATATGATTCAGCGATCCACTTAGCTTAAAGTCTATGTTGAGATTCCTTTTTAAGGTGTGTTTCTTGAAGGAATATTATACCTGTTTTGATTGAATTTAGATGTGCCAAAACTTTACCTCTCTTAATTGGTTCATTGATTCCCTTAACATTCCAACTACAAAATGTTATTCCCTCACCCCCTCTTGTCATATTAACATCTTGCATATTGTTTCTAAGGTGGTCTATAACCGAGCAGAAGGTGCAACAAATAAAATCTGACCCTGCTCCCGAACCTCAAATAGATGAATTTTAAATAATATACATCGCTCTTCCGAACACATCTCCTTGAATTAGTCTTGTTGTTCCATTCAAACATTAAGTTATAAAAATATTTAAAGTGAAAAAAGTGATAGAATTGGTTAGTATAGGGTGAAAGAAAAAAAACAACATCTACAATTAGTGTAGTTAGTGATAGCCACACTAGCGTGGCTAGAATTCTAAAGACTTCTGTAGCCTTTGTAAAAAAAATCCCAGCTCCGTGCCCGAGAAAAAAAAAGAATATTTCTGACAATCAATTAACTTCTTTGGGAGTAGCAAACATATACACATACATATATATATATATATACACACACGCACGCGCGCGCGCACACACACACACACACACACACACACACACACACACACACACACACACACACACACACACACACACACACACACACACACACACACACACACACACACACACACACACACACACACACACACACACACACACACACACACACACACACACACACACACACACACACACACACACACACACACACACACACACACACACACACACACACACACACACACACACACACACACACACACACACACACACACACACACACACACACACACACACACACACACACACACACACACACACACACACACACACACACACACACACACACACACACACACACACACACACACACACACACACACACACACACACACACACACACACACACACACACACACACACACACACACACACACACACACACACACACACACACACACACACACACACACACACACACACACACACACACACACACACACACACACACACACACACACACACACACACACACACACACACACACACACACACACACACACACACACACACACACACACACACACACACACACACACACACACACACACACACACACACACACACACACACACACACACACACACACACACACACACACACACACACACACACACACACACATACATATATACGCACATATCCCTGCAGAAAAGTCCAAAAACAGCATAAATTCACAACGTTATTATTCTCTACATACCGTATTAATATCTTCGCTAAATCTATAAATTTAATTTTAAATTGAAAAATAAAGAGAAAAACCGTCAAACCTTATTATGACGTAGGCTGAATTACCTCTTGCACATATTCCTATAGAATATAAGTATGTAACTCATTTCTACGTTAACCAGAAACTGTTAGTTATTAATCATTGTTATCAATCGTACCCAGTATTAAATTTTTATGAGTAATATAAATGTTAATAATTTTAGTAGTAATATAGATATTTAATAAGTATTAGTAGTTACATATATAGTTAGATATGAATATACTAAATAGTAATAGTGATTAATAACAATTGGTCATAACTATGATATTATTGTTCTTAGAATTTACACTAACAATAATAAAAGATAAAAAATAAAAAAACACGGTTTTCTCCAATGTCCACCGTCCATTTCGGTTTTCGAATGTCCTTAAAGCTCTTAAAAGAACTTTAAAGGTCCTTTTAGATCTGGCGAAGTCCCGTTAATCCTTGACTCCTGAGGAGTAATGTCAATTCTTCAGTCTATGGTCACGTTCCCGATTTCTTTGGCAAATTCCAGTGCTTTTTCGTGGTCTGTAAAAAATTGCTCTCTGCTTGTAGGTGACTCTTAGTCTTGCGGGGTAAAGCAAGCCGTATCTCAATTCAGGTACCTTCTTCAGTATTCTTTTTGTCTCAGTGAACAGCGCTCTTTTCTTGAAGACCTCTGCCGGATAATCTCGGTAAATACTGAACCTCACACCTTCAAAATAGAGCTGTGCGATACGGACAATTTTCTTCATTATCTCGTCAAATTCATGATCAAGTTGCACCTTTACTATAATTTGTCTTGGATGGGCATCATCTTGTGTACGACGCCCCTGTGCACTATGTGCTCGACCGAGTGAAGGTTTTTGATCCAATTTTAAGGCTTTTTGTAGTAGGTCTGCCACAAAATCCCGAGAGCCCATTTCCCTCTCACTTCCTTCTTTCACCCCTACAATTCTTAAATTCTTGCGTCTTTGACGCCCCTCCAGATCGGTACACTTATCACTTAATTTGGTCACCATATCGGAGAGGCGTTGGTTTTCAATAAGGAGTCGATTTACAGTTTCCACACTTGTCGCCGCACATTTCTCAAGTTCGGTTATCGCTGTTCTATGTTGATCAAGTGCTTGATGAATAGGGACCACCTCCCTATTAACGTTCGATTCCACCGAAACGAGCCTGGCTTCCAGCACTTCCATCTGTTCCTTGACCTCATCGTCCCTCGACCTCTTCCAGACTTCCAGTGTTTCTTGAACGGTAGAATCCATTTCTGCTTTAAAATCTACCTTAGAGTTAAGTTCCTCTTTAAAATTCAATTTTCCTTCAAAGGTTTTCAACTGTAGTTGAATCTGTTTAATTTCAACAGCGAGAAAAGTTTTAAGATCTTCAATTTCAGACTTTTTCTGCTTTGATTTCTTCGTTGGGTCTTCCTGGGCCGTCATTGTAACTGAGGCCAAGGCCTCAGTTAGGCCTACCTCTTCCATCGGTAGTTTCCCTTTAACGGATTTTTTTGGCCCACTGGGGGGGGTATGTTGCATCGACATACCGTCAAAGTCGCGCGCCTGATGACGTCACGCGGCAGGCAGCCGTTCAGATTGCAATCGGTGCAGGTAAGACCCGATTTTCTCCCGTTTTCAGATTCTTCGGCACGGAGCTAGTTGGCACTGGACTCAAGCCTCCATAGCGCAACCGGAAGTCCCGATATTGGCATTTTGAGAGACATTTATCACACATGGGAGAAATATTTGGATAAAATGTATTCAACCTAACTTTTGAATAGTATAATCTATGTAATATTTTAAATTGAATTAAATTATGTCTGGCGTTAATCGAACATTTATGTATATATATGAAATACCTCTCCCATGTTTCTTTAGAAATTGTTTGCCATTAATTCTTTTTCCCAGTCTTCTCTAATTGCCTCTGTTGATGGCAATTCTCTATTAAGAATACTATTATATTAATATGATATTAATTTTTGTGAGTCCACCTTAATATTCATTGCTTCTTCCAATGGGTCTATCATTATGCTCTGTAGTCTTGGTATATATTTTTTTATAAAGTCACATATCTGTAAATATGTAAAGTATTGGTTGTTATTCAGATTAAATTTTGATTTTAATTGTTGAAATGGTAATAAATTTCCCATTTCATACATGTCCCCCACCTTTTTAATTCCCAATCTTTCCCATTGTCTAAATGTTTTATCCATAAAAGATGGTTTAAATACCAGATTATCTGTCCAAACCCTTAATAATCTTATATGTTTCAATAAGATCCCCTCATCCTAAATTCCTTAGTATACAAGCCCAGCCACTCCATTCTCTCAGCATGTGACAGTCCTGCCATCCCGAGAATTAACCATGTGGACCTACCCTCAATAGCAAGAATGTCCTTCCTCAAATTAGGGGACCAAAACTGCATAAAATACTCCAGGTGTGGTCTCATTAGGGGCCCTGTAGTCCCCACAAGACACACCCTCAACAGCAAACCTTGCTTATATTGGCTGATAAATTGCCCAATTTGCCACTTAACCAATTAATCAATTTTATGAATTGAATTACTCAGCCAATCATCAAATTCACTCCTGCCGCTCCCGAACTTGAAGGAACGTGTTCTTAGCTGGTCACGCCCGGTTTTCAACTACCGCTCCTGAGAGGGAACACAAAGAAACTTCCAAGAGCTTACCTCACCAAACTCACTCCTGCCACTCCCGAACTTGAAGGAATCGCTAGAAATAATTAATTTAGAACAAAATGTATAGCTGTATAGGAAAGCTGTTGAATGATTCTTTAACTTTCAGTGCTTTAAAACCTGATTATTCATGGATGGTAGACCAGCCGCATTATAAAAGCTTATAGTTGGTAATAAACCCATTTTCAGCTGTATTAATAAAAAACTGCCGGTTTACCACTCATAAATATGTCAAAGTATATTTTAATGGAAGAAACCTGTATAATTACATTTTTAAATCCTACCATATTGTATTGATCCACTGTTAGAATTTATGTTGTGGTATTGCAAGTTATTTGGAGTCAAAACCTAGCCATTTCAGAAAGCCAGCTACTAACTGCGCTGAAATGGCTGATGGCATTCATAGTGGGAATGCACTGACTTAAACTCAAAAGCAGAATCTGTATGCCTATACTGTACTACAGTGGATTTCATGACGGCTAGGTAGAGGATTTGCCAACGATCAGGATACATAGAGTTGGCATACGTATTTATTTTTCTGGCTGGCAAAATGTAGCCAGTGCCAGGGAGAAATACTGGGGCTCAACTTTATCCAATTTAAATGAATGACTTGGATGAAGGCACCAAGGGCCTGGTTGCCAAATGAACTGACGACACAAAGAAAGGTAGGAAGGTAAGTTATGAGGAGGACATAAGAGGTCACAAAGGGACATCGATAGATTAACCAGGGTGGTGAACCTATGTCATTCTTTGCCACAGAAGGCTGCGGAGGCCAAGTCAGTGGGTCTTTTTTTTTTTTTTTTTTTTTTTTTTTTTTTTAAATTTTTTTTTACTTTAAGAAAGAAAAAGAAAGAAGTAAGAAAAGTGAAGAAAGTGCGCAAAGGTTGTGAAGTGCAAAAGAGTGTTGGGAAAAGAAAGCCCCTTAGAAAAGAAGTTAGAGAAGGAAGTAAAGTTAGAAAATAGACCCTAGAAAAGAAAGAGAAAGAAAGAAGGAACAATCGCTCTATTATAACTCTTATAACATACTTCATAGAGAAGGAACTACCAACCAAGTCTGTTTTTGTTTTACCTCCCATTACCAGGTCCAGATACCTTTTATTTATTTATTTGTTTTTCTAAATTACTATTGCACCTCATGCTTGTAATAGGTCCAAAAACGTAGACCACGTCTTTTGAAATTGGTCTACTTTGCCTACTAGGAGGAATCTCATCTCTTCCAGATGTAATGTTTCCAACATATTTGATGTCCACATTTTTATTGTTGGTGTGGGCGCATTTTTCCAGAATTTAAGTATAAGCTTTTTCCCATTATTAGCCCATAATTGAGTAAATTCTTCTGATACACGTTTAATTCAGGAATACCTTCCGATATTCCAAAAATAATCCATTCTGGTTTTGGTACCAGTTTTATTTTGATTAATTTTGAAAAAATATCAAATATTTCAAACCAGAATTTTTGGATTTTTGTACAAAAAACAAAAGAATGTGCTATGGTAGCTTCTTGACATATACATTTATCACAGATTGGTGAGACGTTAGGAAAGATTTTATTTAGTTTGGTTTTTGAATAATATAATCTATGTAATGTTTTAAATTGTATAAGCGTATGTCGTACGTTGATCGAGCATTTATGCACCTGTAATAAATGATTATCCCAACTCTCTTTTGAAATTTTTATACCTAGATCTTGTTCCCAATCTCTTCTAATTCCATCTGTTGTGGGTATTTCTATGTTTAAGATGATATTATATAAGTATGATATTAAATTAACTGATTCCGCCTTTGTCTTCATTGCTTCATCTAGTAAGTCGGAAAGCATATTATAATAATCTTTTGTGTGTGTTTTCAAATAGTCACAGATTTGTAGATATTTAAAATATTGATTATTTTTCAAATTATATTTCAGTTGTAGTTGTTGGAATGATAGTAATTTTTCTAATTCATACAGATCTTCGAGCGTTTTGATTCCCATTCTTTCCCATTGTATAAATGCTTTATCTATGATTGAAGGTTTAAACGATGGGTTATTGACTATTGGAATTAAGAGAGATAGGTTTCTTAATTTTAGATTCTGTTTTATTTGCTTCCATGTTCTAATAGTGCTATATATAATTGGATTTTTATTATAATTTTTATTATTCAAATTTATTGGAGAGAGAATAATCGCTCCTATATTATTCGGGGAGCAATCCCCTTTTTCCATTATAATCCAGTCCACCTGCTGGGCAGAATTGTCCAGCAGGTGAATCATATTTTTAATATTTACTGCCCAGTTATAATACATAAAGTTAGGGAGCGCTAGACCCCCCAACTCTTTTCGTTTGTTAAGGTGTGTTCTTTGTATTCTGTGGGATTTGTAATCCCATATAAAATTTGTAATGTCTGAGTCCAGTTTTTTGAAAAACTTTTTTGGGAGATATATAGGTATTGATTGAAATAGGTAAAGGATTTGTGGTAAGAAAATCATTTTTATAGCATTTATCCTACCTATTAAGGACATCGGAAGTGTTTTCCAAAATTTAATCAAATTATTTAATTTCTTAAGTAGGGGATTATAATTAGCTTTAAACATATCATGGTAATTTCTAGTGATCTCAATTCCTAAATATTTGAATTTTTCCATAGCTATTTTAAAAGGGAATTTCCTGAGATGTGTTGAGTCTTTTGGTTTAATCGACATAATTTCACTTTTGTTCCAATTTATTCTATATCCTGAAAAGGATCCAAAGTCCTCAATTAAGTTTAATATATTTGGTATACTAATTTGTGGTTTTGTGATGTACAGTAGTACATCATCAGCATATAGGGATAGTTTGTTGTTTGAATATTTTGTGTTATAACCGTGAATATTCGAGTGTGTTCTTATTTTTTCAGCAAGGGGTTCAATTACCAAAGCAAATAACAGCGGTGATAGTGAACATCCTTGTCTGTTGCCCCTAGATAATTCGAATTTTGAAGATAATATATTATTAGTTAGTATTCTAGCCGTAGGTTTGTTATATAGTAGTTTTATCCATGCAATAAAGTTTTCTCCCAATTGGAATTTTTGCAATACTTTGATCATATAGTCCCATTCTACTTGATCAAACGCTTTTTCTGCGTCCAGTGAGATGATAGCTAACTCTTGGTCATAAGATTTATGTGAATGCATTATGTTAAGCAAACGTCTCAAATTATTAAATGAGTGTCTCTTAGGTATAAATCCTGTTTGATCCTCATGTATTAGTCTACTAACATACTTGCTTAATCTATTGGCTAATGTTTTTGCTATTATTTTCTGATCCGTATTTAACAAAGCAATAGCTCTATATGATCCTGGTTCTTCTATATTTTTATCTTTTTTAAGTATTAATATGATCGTTGATTCCGCTAGTGTTTCAGGTAGGTTTTGCTCTTTATAAGCATATGTATACATTTTTTGTAATCGTGGAGTAACTATATCATAAAAAGATTTATAAAATTCATTACTGAATCCGTCTGGTCCTGGTGTTTTTCCATTTTTTAGTGTTTTTATTGTGTCTTCTATCTCCTTAGAAGTAATTTGTGCTCCCAGTTCCTCTTGTTCCCTGCGTTCTAATTGTGGTAGATTACAATTATCTAAAAATTCTGAGATTTTATTATTGTCTATTGACGTTTTAGATGTGTATAGATTCTGGTAAAATTGAGCAAATCTTTTATTAATATCCTTGGGTAGTGTTAATACTTCCCCTCTATCTGATTTAATCTTTAATATTGCATTCTCTTTTTCCCGTTTTTTAAGTTGTCGTGCTAGAAGTTTGTGGGGTTTGTCCCCGAATTCGAAGTGTTCTTGTTTTGTGATTTGAAATAATGTTATAACTTTCTCTGACAGTAATTTATTTAACTGAAATTTCAGTAGTAGTATTTTATTATGTTTATCCATAGTTGGGTCTTTAGCATTATCTATATCTAACTGTTTTATTTGATCTTCTAAGTGTCTTTGTTCATTCTTATTCTTTTTATTTTGATAAGCTTGAAATGAAATAATGACTCCTCTTATAAATGCTTTGAAGGATTCCCATAATAACGTGGGGGATATCTCTGGTGTATCATTTAACTCAAAAAATAGATCCATCTGTTTTTTTAGATAGATACTCCCTTGAGGGTCTTTTAAAATTTGTGAGTTAAACCTCCAGAACGGTTTATTCATAGACATTCCTTCTAGTTTTAGAACAAAAGTTAACGGAGAATGATCTGAGATCGCATTAATATGATATTTAGGATTCAGAGATTGCGGAATTAATTTTGTATCCACAAGAAAATAGTCTATCCGTGAATATGTTTTATGCACCATTGAATAAAACGAGTAATCCCTTCCCGTCGGGTTTGCAATCCTCCATACATCTGTTATATTTGTGTTTTCCATATATGTGTGCAATAGTTCACTGGTTTTAGATTTCGTCTGACCTTTTTGTTTTTGCATCGATTTATCTAAATAAGGATCTAAAACACAATTAAAATCTCCTCCGATTATAACATTTTGATAATTAGATTCTGCAATTATATTCAGAATTTTATTAAAAAATTGAGGGTTATCAAAGTTGGGCGCATATATGTTTACCAGCGTAATTGGCATATTATTGATCTCCCCTGCTACTATAAGATATCTCCCTTCCTTATCTAAAATAGTGTTCTTTGATTTAAATGGAATTCCTTTACGAATAATAATTGCAGTACCTCTAGATTTGGAGGTAAATGAAGAGTGAAATGTTTGGCCTATCCAGTTCGCCCTCAGTCTTATCTGATCTTGCTGTTTAAGATGTGTTTCCTGTAGAAACGCAATGTCCGTGTTGTATGATTTCAACTGAGCTAGTATCTTGCCCCTTTTAATAGGTTCATTAATCCCCCTTATATTCCAACTACATAATGTGATTCCTCCTATTTTCTTTTGATTGTCGTCATGCATTTTTACCAGTTTTAATGACCTTAATTATTGTGGTGCGTTCATACCTCCGGACTCTGGTTATTTTGGGAGTATTTCTATTATAGACTTCCTTGGTAGTTCTCCTGCGCGATTGTCCTTGAAGAAAAAACACACAGATGTGACATATTGTGATTAAAAAAAAAGTATATAAATCAAATAAATTTACGGTGTCTAAAATTTCAACACCGTAGTGAGTGGCCCACTCGTCTGTGGGGTACGACATCCATAACGCTTCCGGCGTAGTTGGTATAAAGTTAGCCCCGCTGTATTTATTACCCAAAATCTATGGGGTCATTACCGTTTCCAATTCAGTTCTATTTCACCCAGTTACAATTTATATATATGTCAAATGTATTCGATTCCATATCCTACTCACTCTTTATCTCTTAACTATTTTAAAATGAATTTAGTATTGTTAAAGTGAGCGGTTTACTGAGTGGATTAACCGGAGTCAGGTTCCTGGAATTGTGCCAGGTGCCTGATCTCCTCTCCTCTCCACGAGCTGCGAACATATGTGATAACTGCTGTCTGCGTTATGACGCAGGCACCACAGTTTTATCAGTTTCAAATATTATTTCTATATTAGTATTGTTAATTATTAATTATGATTAATTCTCAGCATTTTGTAAAACTATATAAGCCGTATATATTTTTCATACCAACCTCGAGTGTATATTATCTCTTAACTATTTTAAATTGGTTTTAATATTGTTAAAAATGAGCTGTTCGCTGGAAGGGTTAACGGGAGTCTGGCTCCTGGAGTTATGCCAGGTACCCGGTCTCCCCCTCCCTCCACTCTCGAGCTGCATAGCACTTGCTGTTATCTGCTAAACAGAGCAGGCTGCACATTTTTTATCTATTACAATTGCTATTTCTATATTAGTATTGTTAATTATTAATTATTATTAGTTCTCAGTTTTTTCAGTTTTTTATAAACAATATAAGCCATGTGATGTTTTTCACTCTCAGCCCAGCAGTTCGTCCCGTGTTATCAGGTTTTCCTCGTTTGAGCACGTAGTGTCCTTGAATTACATAGCACAATGTTCCAGCGAAGATAATAATGTCTAGCCACGTCTCACTAAGAATCTGTTGCTTGAAGTCAAATAAAAAATAAAAAATCAGTGTTCAGTTAATTCACTTTCCTTGTGATACTCTTGTTGGGAGAATAAGCAAGTTTGTTTGTTCATGTCATCTTGGTTTTCAATCTCCAGTTGATGCAGCCTTAGTCGCGATTTCTTGAGCGTATTTGAGAGATTCATCCGAATTAGTGAATGTTTTTGACACTCCCTCAAAGGTAATACGCATTCTAGCCGGATAGAACACTCCACACAAAACTCCCTTAACACCATAAAGAACTTCTCTGGTCTGTGAGAACTTTCTTCTCTTTTGCTCAATCTCATAAGGGTAGTCCCGTAGGAGTTTAATAGTATCACCTCTGTACATCATCTTCTCTCCGTGGTTGATTTTTTTCATCAGCGCTTCCATTGTTGAGATATCCCGAAGTTTAATTATGATCTGTCGTGGGTAGGCACGTTCTCCTTGAGATCTTGATTTAAATCTGGGGAGTCGATGTGCTACTTCAATTACAGGTACTTCTGGTAGCTTCAGTACGTGTTTAATTAGGTTGGCAGCGAACTCACAAACATTGTCCCCCTCAGCTCCCTCTTTTACACCACGTATTCTTATATTTTGACGTCTTGAGCGAGCTTCTAGGTCAACACATTTATTCGAAACCTTTGTGACTTGGTTCTTGAGACTATCTATTTCTGACTTCATAGTCTGCATCTCTCCAGCCATCACTTCCACAGCAGCTTCCAAATCTTTCACTGCAGATGCATTTGCAGCCACAGTTTCGTGCACAGCCTCAAACATCTTTGTGGTCTCTTCTGCCACCTTTTCAATTTTTATCGATAATCCTTTTTCCACACCTTCAATTCTTTTTTGGAGAGCCTCAATACCCTCAAGTATTTTATCATTACCGGCCATCAATTTACTGTTCCCAGCTTCCATATCATTTTTGATATCTCTTACCGAGTTTCTTAAGTCCTCCATTTCGGCTTTCTCTTTTGCAGATCGAGTAGCCATTCCAGAGACCTCTCCAGAGGTCAGTTCTGAAGTTTCTTGCTGTTCCAGAGTCTTCAGCAGATGTTTTGAGATTTTCCTCTGTGGGCTCTGACCTGGAGATGTACTTTTCATTTAAAATGACTTTCCCTCCGTTAAAATCGCGGCGCTTACTGATGACGTCATCAGCACCGCGACATGAAGCTCCGGTAAGTTTTTAAAAACGGTCCCGACCTCCAGACCCGATTTTAACGCGAAAAAACGCGATTTTTTCAGCGGAGCTAAAAAGTTTGCGACTGCTAGCAAAGCATGTCGCCACCGGAAGTCATGTCAGTGGGTCTTTTTAAGGAAGAGATAGATAGATACTTGATTAGTACAGGTGTCAGAGGTTATGGGCAGAAGGCAGGAGAATGGGGTTCGGAGGGAGAGATATATCAGCCATGATTGAATGGCGGAGTAGACTTGATGGGCCTAATGGCCTAATTCTCCTCCTATTCCTTATGACCTTATGATTAAGTGAGCGGGCAAATCTGGAAAATGGAGTACAAAATGGGAAAAATAAATATTATTTGGACGGTGAGAAATTACAGGGCTAGAAGGGTGGACTGGTGTAGAGTTGCTGCCTTACAGCGCCAGAGACCCGGGTTCGATCTTGACTATGGCTGCTGTCTGTATGGAGTTTGTACATTCTCTCCGTGACCGTATGGATTTTTTGTGGACGCTCCAGTTGTCTCCCACGCTCCAAAGATGTACAGGTTTGTAGGATAATTGGCTTCCGTAAAAATTATAAATTGTCCCTAGTGTGTAAGATAGTGTTAGTGTACAGGGTGATCGCTGGATGGCACGGCTTCGGTGGGCAGAAGGGCCTGTTTCTGCTCTGTATCTCTGAACTTTTTGTTGTTGTTTTCTTTTGTCCTGTTTTAGTTAAATTTTAGTTTATTGGGTTGTGTATGTGTGTGTGGGGGGGGGGGTGAAACATGATTTTTGTCTCTTCCTCCGGGGGAATGCGACTTTTTCTTGTCGTATCCCCCTTCTCTGCCTCCGTTTGCATTGAGGCCTAATGGTGGAGCAGGCGGCCTCCAACTGCGACCGACCTCGAGGCTCCGGAGGCAGAGCAAGGACTTACCAACGCTGCGGTGGCATTCCGGCGGTGGCGACCAAAGACACTGGTGGCGACCTGAATCCGGGGCTCGGCCGCAGGCCCAGTGGACGACATAGTCGGGAGCTCGCAGGTCACAGGTGGGTGACCTGGTTTTCCGGAGCTCCCGCAACTACAGCTGCGTCCGCTGGACTGGAGGGCGGCAGCTTCGGCAGCTTCGACCACCCCGGGCCGCGGAGTTTGAACCGGCCTGTCGCGGGCACAGATTCAGCTGCGGGACTGACTTACCATCACCCGGCGGGGTCACAACATCAGAAGCCTGGATCGCCTCAGCGCAGAGGGAGAACAAAGAGGGAAGAGACAGAGACTTTAAGACTTTTGCCTCGATCACAGTGAGGAGGTGCCTGGTGAACTCACTGTGGTGGATGTTAATTTGTGTTTATTGTGTGTTTTGTTATTTATTATTATATGTATGACTGCAGGCAACGAAATTTCGTTCAGACCGAAAGGTCTGAATGACAAATAAAGGAAAATCTAATTTAATCTAATCTATCTAACTAAGCTAAACCAAAGATGCATTTGGGTACACGATTTGCAAAAAGCTCGCATGAAAGTAATTAGGAAAGCATACAGAATGTTGTTAGTTTTGTTCAAGAAGGAACTGCAGATGCTGGAAAATCGAAGGTAGACAAAAGTGCTGGAGAAACTCAGCGGGTGTGGCAGCATCTATGGAGAAAATAGGCAACGTTTTGGCCCGAAACGTTGCCTATTTCCTCCATAGATGCTGCCGCACCCCCAGAGTGTTGTCAGTCCTGCTTGGAGAATGGAACATTAAAATAAGAAAGTTGTACCGTTCTCACATCGGGCCTTGATGAATTAGGGAAGAATATTAATGATTTGGAAGTAGTTCAAAGAAATTTTACCAGACTTATACCAGATTGTCTTATGAGCAAAGGTTGGTTAGTTTAGGTTTGTAACAGCTGAAATTTAGAGGACTGAGTGGCTGTTTGACTGAAATTAAAAACAAAGATTCTTAGGGGTCTTGACTGGGTGGATGATGCAGTAGATGTTTCCACATCTGGGAGCAAAATCCTGAACCAGAAGTCACTGTAAAAAAGTAAGGGGTAACTCATTTGAGACAGTGATGAGGCTTTAAGTTTAGTTTAATTTAGAGACACAGCGCATAAACAGGCCCTTCGGCCTTCCGAGTCCACGCATGACCATCGATCACCGCACACTTGCACTATCCTACGCACACTAGGGGCAATTTACAATTGTACTGAAGCCAATTCACCTGCAAACCTGTACGTCATTGGAGTGCGGGAGGAAAGCGAAGATCTCAGAGAAAACCCACGCAGGTCACAGGGAGAACGTACAAACTCCGTACAGACAAGCACCCATAGGCGGGATCGAACCAGGGTCTACTGGCGCTGTAAGGCAGCAACTCTACCACTGCGCTACCATGCTACCCTGAGGGTTCTGTGACTTTAGACCTTTCTCCCTCAAAGTGGAAGCAGATTCTTGAATGTTATGGCAGTGGTTCATAGATACTTGAGAAGCAAAGTTACTGATGGGAATAAGGTTACAATCAAAAGTGACACAATTTTATCAAATGGAATCAGTTTTTTGCTCCTCTATGTATGCTTGTAAGGGAGATGATTTTTTAATGGAGTACTGATACTACAGTTAACCATTTAAAAAAACATTGGTGAGTGCCCGAAATGCGCTGCCAGGGGGTGTTGGTGGAGGTGTTAATATTGACCAAATTAAAGGCACCATAAAATGGAGGATCCCTGCATTTGTCAGAATTGCTTAACCTTTGTCAGTGGAAATCTACAGGCTGTGGATGGCACCGACCAGTCTGGCCATCAGATTGATATGTAAGGATGAAAGATCCAGATGTTCTCCTCATTTCCCCTTAATTGATAAAATGTATAACAACTCTGCAAACAAACTTTTATGCATTGATGTGATTGGATTACTGCAAACTAATTGTAAATATTGTAAATACTGTTACAAGATAGTTACAATGGTTAAAAGTGTTGAGCCCTGGCAGGGTTGTTTGAATTCCAGGGTAAATGTTGCATTATACAAGTTAAGTTAGCTTCTTCCAGAAACTTCTCCTGAAACAATGTATGGGAGGTTCTGTTATTAGTTTGGGAAACTGTCATTAATCTACTGATGTAATTAATATGTTTGATTGGATTGTAAGGGGACCACCCCTATGTAGTTTGTCCCCTCAAGTTTCGGGGACCTATAAAAGGCAGCCCTCACGAGGTCCTTTGTCGTTCTGGAAGAGCACTTGGGACTGCGTGACCTTTTGGAGTGTTTCTGGTTGCACGAGGCTGAAGGGTTTGGCCAGGCAGATACAAGGATCAAACCCGCAGTAGTTTAGGTATCATATAGGGGAATTTGTTGTGCAATCCAAAATTAAAGATTAGTTGTTCCAGTGCTTGACTCAGTGGTTTTTGACTTAACCAGACTGGGGGGTAAGCTTGAGAAGAGTGTATTTACAGAGGCAGATACAATAGTGAGATTTAAGAGGCTATTAGATGCACACATGGATCTGCACGAAATGAAGGTACATGGAAAATGTGCAGGCTGTGGAGATTAGCTTAACTTGGTCTCATGTTCAGAATGAACATGGTGGACAGAAGAGCCCGTTCCCGTGCTGTAATATTCTATGTTCTTTGTGACATTCCGAAGTTACAACTTGGAGCAGATTCCAAAGTAGCAAAGTCATGTGAAATTGTACATAGCAATGAAATAATACATAGGGACATGGTTTGAGGTGTTGTATTTCCCTCATTTAGTCAACTCCCCATCCTGTTTGCATGGTTACACAAAGTCCAAAGACCAGGAGTAGATTTCCCAGTCGGGAATGGTGACAACAGGCAACAGAAGTGTCCCGATGGACAGATTATTCTCACTGCCCATCGAGTGCCATGTTACACAGCCACATGAACAGGCATCTAGAAATCACTCCTGCCTGCATGTGGTCTCTATCCCTCCATTCTCTGCATATCAGTTCAGTCCAGTTCAGTTCAGTTAATAGATGATACATGATAAGGGAATAAAGTTTAGTGCAAAGGAAAGCCAGCAAAACCCCGGACAAGGATAGTCCGAGGGATACCAAAGAGGTAGATAGTACCACTGCTCTCTGGATGTGGTAGGATGGTTCAGTTGCCTGATAACAGCTGGGAAGAAACTGTCCCTGAATCCTGAAGGTGTGCATTTTCACACTTCTGTACCTTTTGCCCGACGGGAGAGGGGAGAAGAGGAAGTGGCATATCAAAGTACCTATCCAAAAACCTCAAATGCCACATTCGTGTCTGCCTCCATCATCGCCACCTGGCAGTGCATTCCAGGCACCCACGACTCTCTGTGTAAAAAATCGACCTCTCCATTTCCTTTAAATACTTTTCCCCTCTCACCTGAAAACTGTATTCGCTTGCTTTCTCTGAGGATTATCTGGGACATGCATAATCCATGAAATCCTGTAAAAATTAAACATTTTCTCTCAGAATGTAACATTGGATTAAAATATGTGTGACTCACCTTTTGCACCAGTGAGCAGGTATTTAGCTTTCTCTTGACAGGGGAGGAGGTCATTCGGGATTGATGCCATGCCAATTGTCAGAATTACCCCGTCAATGATATTGACTCCCAATGCCTCAATGCCATTATCATATCTGCTTCCACCATTACCTCTGGCATTGTATTTCAGATACCTACGACCTTCTGTGTAAAAAACGTGCTCCTCCATTTCCTTTAAAGCTTTGCCCCTCTCACCTTAAAACTGTATTCATCTGTCTTTGACATTTCTACCTTAGGAGAAAGGTTTGGATTGTCTATCTATCTATGCCCTATCAATGCCTAACATCATTTTAAAGACTTTATTAGATCTCCCCTCAGCTTCCGGTGCTCCAGAGAAAGCTATCCAAGTTTTTCCAACCTCTTCTTACAGCTAATGTCTTCTCATCGAGGTAGCATGCTGGTAAACCTCTTCTGCACCGGAGTAGCACAGTGGTGCATCAGTAGAGTTGCTGCCTTCTCACGCCAGAGACCCAGGCTCGATCCTGACTGCAGCTGCTGTGTGTGTGGAGTTTGTACATTCTCCCTGTGACTGCGTGGAGTTTCTCCGGGTGCTCTGGGTTCCCCCCGAACTCAAAAGACATGCAGGTTTATAGGTAAATTGGCTTCTGTAAATAGCCCCTAGTACGTAGGATGCGAAAGCGGGTTAACTAATGTGTGGGTGATCAATGGTTGGCGTGGACCAGGTGGGCCAAAGGGCTTGTCCCCATGCTGTGTCACAAAACTAAATTAAACATGCTCTCCAAAGCCTCCACATCTTTCTGTTAATGGGATAACCAAAACTGCGCACACTTAAGGAAATGGGAATGGAGAATGAAATGTCCTGGATGAGAATAGCAGGCTGTTGACTCTTGTAGAGAGTTAATTCAGGTAATATCATTAGCTTCTGGTCACGGACTTGTTGGATAAATATGTAACATGAGTGTAGAGAAAGAAAACAATTCTTTTTTTTTAAATCATAGGCTGTACTTGAATGTAAACCAGAAGTGATAGCAGCAATATCCAAGTTAACATAATGTCTATTGTCTATTTTCTATAATATTGTCTATTGTCTATAATATTTTGGCTATGCCTAATAGATTAATCATCCTTAAGTAAAAGGTAAAAAAAAGACAATCTTGATTTAAATTAGTCTTAAAGAATACAGTCCAATTTCAGTGAAGTTATCTTTTTCAGACAATTGAAAATATCAAATAATAAACAACCGATTTGCAAATACACATCATGAAACAATTGGAATATTTTTAGTCAATGCTTCATCCTCAAACAATCTAAACACATGCCCATGGCAATATCAGAAAACATTTGTATTTCAAAATTAGATGCGATTCAGAAAAGAATTGTTATTATTCCAGAAATGTAGACTTCTGTCTCTGTGCAAAATTCAATCGAATGTAAGAATTCCATTAAAGATCAAAGTCTAGAAATGTAAGTCAAGCTAGACTTCCATAATATATGCACATCTATGTAAAAACAATCCTAGTGAACATGGCAAAGACAGCTAAGGGTTGTAAGGTTGTGGGAAAGGAATCTTATTGAACTGGAATGCCAGGAACAATGAGGAGCTTTTACAATAGTGGATATTGTAAACAGTGGAACTGACCGAGCGTATTGTTTCAATGATGGCTGTTCACAGCAATGCAAAAACAGTCTTAACAATTAATGAGGATTCATTGCTCGGCCACTGAGAATTTGTCTTCATTTAACAAAATACAGGCTGTTAATATTCCAGATTTAATAAAATACAGTGATATGTGGAGAGAAAACATTTCATGACGAGTCCCTTTCACCACAGCAGTCTTGATGAAATGTCAGAAGCTGATGCCGTTTACAAGTATTATTACGATGAAGACAGACACATAAAGCTGTAGTAACTCATCAGATCAGGCAGCATCTCTGTAGAAAACTAATAGGTGACGTTTTGGGTTGAGACCCTTCTTCAGACTGAGAGTCAGAGGAAAGGGAAACAAGAGATATAGATGGGTGATTTCCAAAGAACGAAAAACAGTGTATGCAAAAAGTAACGATGATCAAGGAAAGATGGAGCCCACAATGGTCCATTGTTGGCTGCGGGCTAGATGAAACAGACAGTGAAACTCAACAGGACAACAGCGAAACTAGTACGATGACTAGGGTGGAGGAGAGATGAAGAATGAGAGGATGGAAGGGTTACTTGAAGTTAGAGAAATCAATATTCATACCGCTGGATTGTAGCCTGCCCAATAATATTATTAACTTTGCCATGAAAAGCTTCCGACATTCCATCTTCACATAACCTTCCTGGAAGGAACAGGTCTCTGCTGTAAATTGTAGCGGCAGAGTTTCTGGCGGAGACCCTGCTCCACCCTAGGATCTGAGTCAGTCACTAGATTTGTGCTGAAGATAGACAAATAAAAGCTGGAATAACTCAGTGGGACAGTCAGCATATCTGGAGAGAAGGAATGGGTGATGTTCTTCTTCAGACTGAAGAAGGGTCTCGAGCTGAAACGTCACCCATTCCTTTTCTACAGATATGTTGCCTGCCCCGCTGAGTTACTCCAGCTTTTTTGCGTCGATCTTCGGTTTAAACCAGCATCTGCGGTTCCTTCCTACGCTAGCTTTGTGCTGCTCAGCCGCACAAGTGTGTTGATAAAATCTCAGCAGGAGAAAGCTTACAGTATCTACTGACATATACGCTGACACATGCAGCTCCCAGTGTGGGACCCGCTATCCTGGCAAGTAGGCGGTGGGGACGTCAGCAGTTTGGTGATCAGTAAGGGACTCAACTCATTAGCAGCCTTGTGTTTAAGAAGGAACTGCAGATGCTGGAAAATCGAAGGTACACAGAAATGCTGGAGAAACTCAGCGGGTGCAGCAGCATCTATGGAGCGAAGGAAATGGGCAACGTTTCGGGCCGAAACCCTTCTTCAGATTGGTGAAAACATCAGATCCTCAATACCATCGACTGCATCTTGTTTTGTCCCATTTATTCAGTTGAAGCAAAGCAAAGGTAACATTTTGACACTACATACTGCAGATGCTGGTTTACAAAAAAAAAGAAAATGCTCAGTGGGTCAGGTAGCATCTCTGGAGGACAAGAATAGGCAATATGTTGGTTCAGAACACGTCTTTGGATGCTGTTTTACAAAAAAGGACCTTGGCAGGTTAGGTAGTGAAGGTCAGAAGGCAGTGGAGGACAATTCTCTGGATGCTTTCAAGAGCGACTTAGACATAGCTCTTAAAGATAGTGGAGTTAAGGGATATGGGGAGAAGGCAGGAACGGGGTACTAATTGTGAATGATCAGCCATGATCAGAGTGAATGGCGGTGCTGGCTCGAAGGGCCAAATGGCCTACTCCTGCACCTATTGTCTATTGTCTATTGTAGCATCTCTGGAGGACATGGATAGGCAATATTTTGGATCATAACCTGTCTTTAGGTTCCGGTTTTACAATAAAAGTGCTGGAATAACTCAGTGAGAGGTAGCATCTCTTGAGGATATGGATAGGCGATGTTTGGGTCAGAACCCGTCTTCATAATAATTGTTGTAGGGGAGAAAGCTGGAAAACAAGTAGGGTCAGGTCAAAGCCTGGCAAGTGAATGGTGAATGCAGGTGAGGGGATTTGCTTGGTAGATGGATGGGCAAAGTCAGAGATGAAAAGAAAACAAAAGGGCTGTACAAGAACATACAAACTCCACAAAGACGGCACCCGCACTTAGGTTCAACCCCGGGTCTCTGGCTCTGTAAAGCAGCAATTCAAACGCTGCACCACAGTGCCTCCCGCCCTCAACATGTTGGTGCTGTTCCTCCAGTTTGAATTGAATTGAATGAATTTTATTAGCCAAGTATGTATACTGTACATACAAGGAATTTGCCTTGGTGCTTTGCTCGCAAGTAACAACACGATATACAGTAGACAATCAAAATTAAAACATCATAATTTAAACATGTTAAGAATGAAATAAAATACCAGAGCAAAAGGAGGTTACAGACTTTTGGCCGTTGAGTAGAGTTACTACTTGTGGAAAACTATTTTTATGTCTTGCTGTGGTGGCTTTGACAGTCTGGAGTCGCCTTCCAGAGGGAAGTGTTTCAAAGAGTTTGTGACCAGGGTGAGAGGGGTCAGAGATGATCAACAACCTTCTCAGCTGATGCGCTGCGCCTCCGGATGACTTGCTTGGTGGCTGAGCCAAACCAGACCATGGTGGAGATGGTGAGGATAGATTCTATGTTGGCAGTATAAAACTGGACCATCAATGCCTGTGGCAAATTGTGTTTCCTCAACTGCCACAGGAAGTACATCCTATGTTGGGCCTTTTTGACTATGTATTTGATGGTGACCTCCCATTTAAGATCCCTGGAGGTGACCTCCCATTTAAGATCCCTGGTTCGAAGGAACTTAAAAGACCTCACAGATGAGACTGTGGTGTTGTTGATGGTGAGTAGGGTGAGGGGAGGGGGAGCTCTCCTAAATTCTACAATCAATTCCACCATCTTTAGAGCATTGAGCTCCAGGTTGTTGTGAAGGCACCAGGACGCCAGCTGTGTCACTTCCTGTCTGTACGCAGATTCCTCTCTATCAGTCCAATCAGGGTTGTGTCGTCCGCAAACTTGAGAAGCTTGACAGAGGTGTCTGTGGAGGTGCAGTCGTTGGTGTAGAGAGAGTAAAGGAAAGGGGAGAGTATGCAGCCTTGCGGTGCTCCTATGTTGAGGGTCTGCGGGTCCAAGATGTGCTTTCCCAGCCTCACATGCTGCTTCCTGTCTGTCAGGAAGTTGGTGATCTACTGACAGAGGGGTTCAGGCACAGTCAACTGGGAGAGTTTGGAGTGTAGTAGCTCTGGCACAATGGTGTTGAATGCAGAGCTAAAATCCACAAACAAAATATTTGCATAGGTCCCCTGGTGGTCTAGGTGTTGGAGGGTGAAGTGTAAGGTCTCACTCTGGCAAATGGAGGAGGCCCAAGACAGAAAGATAGGTGTGGGAATCAGAAGGGGATGTAATGTACGTAGCATTCGGGAGATCCAGCAGGCCCGGGTGTACCGAGCGCAAGTGTTCATCAAAATGGTTGCTTAATCTGCGCTTAGTCTCGCCGATGTACAGGAGGCCACAACAGGAGCACTGAAAGCAGGAGATGCAAGGATAATATTTACACATCATTTTGAAAGCAGATTAAAGAAAAAAGGATGTGACAGCATGTACATAAATTATAGGAGTGGAACAAATTTGTATAATCAAAACCACAAGGGAAAATTCATGATGTGTTAAAAAAAAAGAGTGAATAAATATACCATTAGATTGAAGGAATCTGCACTGAGCTGTGGAATAAGGAAAACAGATTTTATTTTATTTTTATTTATGGGATGAAGACATCACTCGGGTTTATTGCCCATTCCCAACGGCTGACAAACTGAATGCCCGGTGAATTATTCTGAAGACAATTCAAAGTGAACCCCGTAATTAAGACAAGAGTTCACATTGGTACTCAAATTGGTTGATGAATGTCACATGTATCAAGATACAGTCAAAACAAATTGTTTTGCGTGCTATCCATCTAAATCACCCATGCATGAATGGTACTAAACCATGCATGAGGGTAACAGATAGTGCAAAAAAGAAAAGGAACCAAACTGCAGAATAAAGTGTGTAAGAAGGAACAGCATTTGCTGGTTTACACTGAAGATAGACACAAAATACTGTAGTAATTCAGCGGGTCAGGCAACATCTCTGGGGAGAAGGAATAGGTGATGTTTCGGGTCAAGACCTTTCATTGAGTCTGATGAAGGGTTTCGACCCGAAATGTCACCTATTCCTTTTCTCCTTGGATACTGCTTGATCCGCTGAGTTACTCCAGCATTTTGTGTCTATCGACAGTATAAAGTGTAATAGCTGAGTCACATATAAGCCAGACTGGGTAAGCACAATAAGCATATTCCTTTTTCTGGAGAATAGGAGTGACCCAGATGACGTTTTACAACAATCTGATAAATCTGTTAACTGATATCTGATAGTATCCTCGTCGACATTACTGATACAGGCCTTTTATTCCAAATACATTTAATTAATTAATTTAAACTCCTCCGGCTGCACTTAGGGGATTTGAATTCATGTTTGACCTTATCATCTGACTTTTTAAGTATTTTCTGCTTTTCCAGCTTTTACTTCAGGTTTCCAGCATTTGAAGCACTTTGCTTCTAGTTTCAGGTTTAGCTTTATAATTGTCATATGTAGCACAAAGTCCAGCAAAAAGCTTTGTTTTACATACGATCCAAACAGATGTACCCTACATAAAATCAATCGTCAAACTCAAGTGGATACAGAGTGCAGAATCTAGTTCTCAGCGTTGTAGCGTGATGTAGCGTATCAGTCCCATAGACAAAGTGCAATGTCCGCGGTGGGGCAGAGATCTTCTTATCGAGTCCACATCACAAGATTAGAAATTGTACAGCCAGAGCTGAACACATTTCTCGGCATCTGTATACAATGTCGTCTTGCGCTTCTTGTGCTTCTTGTGCCTGGTGGTGGAAAGATTGGTGGAAACGGGTCGCAAGGTGAACGCTCTTTCCTTGACCCCGGGCAGAAGTGAATCAGACAGTAATCTAGCTAATGGAAGGACCATTCAGAAGCCTGATAATAGAGGGCAAGAAACTGTTCCTGAGTCTGGTGGTGTGCACTTTCAAGCATTCGTACCTTCTGCCTGGTGGGAGCAGGGAGAAGGAGGAATGACCAGGGTGGGTCAAGTCTTTGATTACATTGGCTGCTTTTCTGAGGCAACGCCTAGTGTAGATGGTGGGAAGTTTGGTCTTTTTGAAATAACGTGGAAATGCAAAGAAATTTGGATTTCTGAACAAGAACAAGAGTAAAAAGTTTGACTGAGGTTAACTGTCACTGATTGACACATTAAAGCTAAGTCGTTTTGCTGATATTTTAATAAAATGAGAAGAGGTTTATTTAAAATTGGTAAAGTTACCAGATGAAAACTTCTAATGTATATATTTAAGTGATGATTTCTACCATGAATAAATGGAAATTCATCTACAGTGGATCAAGTGCAGAATCAACACAAAACTAAATTTGCACCATAAAACAAAAATCTTGGAACGTTTAAAACTTATTTTGTGCACTGACACTTAGTTCATGAAAGTTGGACAGGAACCAAGATGACACAGTGGCATAACACTGTAATAGAACTGGTTGAGCTGCTGCCACACTACACCAGAGACATCAGCATCAAACTTTATGTCGGGTGCTGCCTGTGTGGAATTTGCAAGTTATCACTTTGATCATGTGGGGTTTTTCCAGGTGCTCCAATTTCCTCCCAAGATGTGCGTATAGCTAGATTAATTGGCCACTGTATAGTCACTTAATGTGTAGGTGAATGGTGGAATCTGGGGCGCGAGCTGATGAGAATGTATGAAGAAAACAAAATGATTAATGTAAGATTAACCCAAGAGGGTAGATGGTTGAAGCCGGCTCAGTGAGCCAAATGGTCTATTTTAGGCCCACTGTAATTATCACAGTTGAGTTTTTATCTGTATCATATCTCTGTAAGGAGAATAGGAAAATGATTGTGTCACAAAATCACTTGCTCCCGAGGGCAAACTCTGAAGCATTTTTGCACTGAGGTCCAAAATGCACAAGTTCACCAGTTCACAAGTTATAGGAGTAGAATTAGGCCATTGGGCCCATCGAGTCAATTCTGCCATCCAATCATGGCTGATCTCTGCCTCCTAATCCCATTTTCCTGCCTTCTCACCATAACCTTTGACAACTGTTCTAATCAAGAATTTGTCCAACTCTCCCTGAATTGGCCTCCACAGCTCTCTGTGGCTATGTTCCACAGATTAACTACCCTCTGACTAAAGAAGTTCCTCTTCACCTACAGATCTGGGGAAAGCAGGATACAAAGTCCCAGTGCAAAATTGGGACTGGCTTTTTTAGTTTATTTTAGAGATACAGTGTGGAAATAGGCCCTTCGGCCCACTGAGTCCGAACCGACCAGCGATCCCCGCACACTAACACTATCCTACACACACTAGGGACAATTTATAATTTTACCAAGCCAATTAGCCTACAAACCTGTCCATCTTTGGAGTGTGGGAGGAAACCGGAGCACCCGGAGAAAAACCAGGCCACGGGAAAAAGGTACAATCTCCGTGCAGATAGCACCCATAGTCAGAATCAAACCCAGGTCTCTGGCTTTGTAAGGCAGCAAGTCTACCGCTGCGCCGCCGTGCTGTCCTAGTAGAGTAGATTTAATAAGTAGATTTTTATTGCGAAAAGAAATCTGGGGTTGTAGACAAATCCATACTTTATTGGCAAAATATTTCTCATCTTAAATGTAACTCCTAAACATTATAATTTGCAATGTTTATCATGAGCTAAATCATATCACAGTTTATATCTCTTCCAAATCAATGCTAGCGATACAAAAATATTGGCAGAGATATCCATTTAGCTGGATAGCGAGCTTGATTTAACTGAATCAGATTCTGTTTAAAGGTTGGTAGATAATTTGGAAGTGTAGCGCCTTGAGATGTCTTTGTGATTATAATCAAAGTGGGTGGGTGATATTTAGTTTAGTTTAGTATTGTTTAATTTATTTTAGTTTAGAGATACAATTTGGTGATAGGCCCTTTGCCCGTTGGAAACCAGCACCACTGCGTCGCTAATGTTTTCAACTATTTAATAATAATAAATAATAATTATCCCAGTTTTGCATCCTACACAGAAGGCTATGGAGGCCAAGTCAGTGGATATTTTTAAGGCAGAGATAGATAGACATATGATTAGTACAGGTGTCAAAGGTTATGGGGAGAAGGTAGGAGAATGGGGTTAGGAGGGAGAGATAGATCAGCCATGATTGAATGGCGGAGTAGACTTGATGGGCTGAATGGTCTAATTCTACTCCTATCACTTATGAGTTATGACCTACACACTAAGGGCAATTTACAGAAGCCAATTAACCTACAAATCTGCATGTCTTTGGAATGTTGGAGAAAACCAGAGCACCCAGAGAAAACCCACGTACTGTAGTCACAGGGAGAAAGTACAAACTCCATACAGACAGCACCCGTAGTCAGGATTGAAACCTGGCACTGTGAGGCTAAATCTCTACAGCTGTGTCACTGTGCGCCCATACTCCTTATGTACTCCTTAAACTCAGTACTGTCCTGCAATATCGAGATGGAGCACTTAATCCTGTCACTTTCAGTATGTCAATAATACATTAGACCAAAGCCAGTGCTGTTCACTGTATTTCAGTTAACCTCATATACAAAAGATCTTCAAACCTCTAATGTATGAACTTTCCGATGAGCATCACTGTATTCTACCCGCTGAATGCCATTAGCTTATGATGTTTTGAATCGGCAGCAGCTTTTTGTGGGGAAAATGGAGCAACACTTAGACAGCAGTCCAGGGGTTATTAAAAGGTGACCTGTACAAGTGCCGCAAAGAATTGAGCAAGAGGCTTTTAACAGGATGAAGCTGCACAACATTCTCAGATGTGCAACCTTTCTAAGTGTGTTGCCTTCCACTGCCGTGACAGAGTGGGAACTGATAGGAGAATGATAGCCATTTATTGCTGCAAGGAGAAGGTAATCTCAGTGTAAGGCATAAATAAACCTGCAAGCAACAGAGCCTTTACCCAGGTTCCCATTACTCAACAGGAAGGCTGCCTCATGATAACGGTGGTTTTGTCAAGTGCCTGAAACTTTAATCAAGATTACAGTTACCGGTTTATTGTCCTCTTTCTCCCTCAGCAAATGGAAATGGAACTTGCTCTAAATACTAAGGAGCAATCCAATTTTAGATCGGGGAGAGTAAAGGTGGAAATAGCTTCTCCACGTTCAATCTTCCCTTCTCCCACCCAGCTCCTCGCCTATTTTTTAGCTGTTTATTTTCTTTTTTTTGTCTTCCTCGCTCCGTCATCCACGTTTCTCTGTCTCCCAACTCCACTCCTTCCCCTCCTCTGCCTGTTGTCTGAAGGTCTCGACCCGAAACATCACCCATTCCTTCTCTCCAGAGATGCTGCCTGTACCGCTGAGTTACTCCAGATTTTTATGTAATCCTTCACTCTTCCTCTGTCCAGTCACCACTGGCTCCTGTCTCACCACTCCTTCTTAATCTCCCTTCTCCACTTTCAGTCCTGACGCAGTGTTTTGATTCGAAAGGTCCTACTCCACCCGCACCCACTCCACCACAGATGCAGCTCAACCTGCTGAGTTTCTCCAGCAGATTGTAAGAGGTCTCTTTGAAGTCTCAGTGGGGATGGAAGGTGGACTGTTCAGGAGACCGAGGAAATCCAGCAATTCTCCCACAACTCTTTCAAACTTCCACAGATACACCACAGAAAGCATTCTGTTGGGTTTGGGAACAGCGCAGCCCAATACCGCAAGCAGTTGCAGAGTTCAGAAGTTCAGAAGTCATAGGAGCAGAAGTAGGCCATTTGGCCCATCAAGTCTAGTTTAGTTTAGTTTTAACAAGTTCCTTCAGCCATAACAGTCCAACGTGCAGATGTGTTCAGAGTCAGACACGAATCCTTATACAACCTCTCTCCACTCCATCCAGGGACCCCGACAGTCCTTTCAGGTGAGGCAGAGGTTCACTTGCACCTCCTCCAAACTTTTTCTACTGTATCCATTGCTCTCGGTGTGGACTCACTCCTACATATGGGCGAGACCAAGCGCAGACTGTAGAGTTGTAGCCTCACAGCGCCAGAGACCCCGGTTCGATCCTCTCTCAACTCTTAAGCTCAGCCCGCCTTGGCCTATGTGATCCCCCAGTTGCCAAACATTTCAATTCCCCTCCCCATTCCCATGCTGACCCTTCTGTCCTGGGCCTCCTTCACTGTCAGAGTGAGGCCGCACGCAAGTTGCGGGAGTAGCACCTCAAATTTAGCTCGGACAGCTTACAACCCACTGGTATTAATATTGATTTCTCTAATTTCAAGTAGCCCTTGCATTCCCCCTCCCTCCACCTCCCCTCGTCATCTTCCAGGTTTCACTGTTTGTACCCCTTCATTATCACCTCACCCACAGCCAATAACCATTGTGGGCTCCACATTACTTGAGTCATTGGTGCCAGCTGAGATTTGCTCTGTACCTTTGCATACCTCTAGTTTCCCTCTCCCCTAACTCTCAGTTTGAAGAAGGGGCTCGACCCAAAACATCATCTACTCCTTTTCTCCAGAGATGCTGCCTGACCCATTGAGCATTTAATGTCTATCTTCGGTGTAAACCAGCATCAGCAGTTCCTCCCTACTCATACACTGATCAGGCCAGGTATCTGCAGCAGGTTTGCTTCCCTCAAAGGCATTAGCCGACCGTAAGCAAGAAATGGAGAGATATGGATCACATAAATGCAGCGAAGGTTAGGTTAACTTGGCATCATGGTCAGCATTATGGGCCAAAGGGCCCGTTCCTGTGCTATATTGTTCTATGTTCTACACATATAGAAGTTAATGGCCAGTTAAACCAGTAGTTACATGCTTCCTGTTATCAAGACCAGTTTTTTGAAAATTTGAGATTTATTTAATTACTTGAATTTAAATTCCCCAGCTACCATAGTATTCAAAGGCACATTTACAAATCAATTGTCCAGTAAGCTAAAATATGTTTTCTGATGAGGCTTAAGTCATTTACTGTTCTGAACTGGTGCTGAAAGTGTACAGAGAGGATTTACGAGAATGTTGCCAGGACTAGAGGGTCTGAGCTTATAGGCAGAGGTTGAGTAGGCTGGGACACTAGTACTGGGATCACAAGAGGACGAGGGGTGATCTTATACAGGTGTATAAAATCATGTGAGGAATACATTGAGTAGATGCACAGAGTCTCTAGCCCAGAGTAGGTGAATCGAGGACCAGAGGACAGAGGTTTAAGGAAGTGATTTAATAGGAATCTGAGGGGTAACTTCTTCACACAAAGGGTGGTGGGTGTATGGGACAAGCTGCCTCAGGAGGTAGTTGAGGCTGGGACTATCCCAAGGATATGGGCCTGTCCCACTTTGGCGACTTTTTAGGCCACTGTAGGAGACTATGCAGTCGCCACATGTTCACGGGTGGTTGCCGGGAAGTCGCCTTCATGGTCGTGAGGAGTTCGGGGAACTGGTCGCAGCCTCATTATGGTCGCCGCAAATTTTTCAACATGTTGAAAAATTAGAGTTGACCAGAATGAAGCCTCCATGGAGAGTATCGAGAATTCACGTGCCGTAGGTGGGTCGCCAGGAGGTCCTAGTGGGTTGCCAGGAGGTCGAAGAATCTCGTAGGTTGTAGCCGGTGCTGACCGGTGAATTTCATTGGCTCATAGGGAAAATAAAATGTAAGCAGTAATTTTCAGAACCAAGGATAACTGACAGTTAATGTTAATTGTCTGCTGAGCTTCACAGCCGGGTATCTCTGGCTTCTTAAAAGTTGTCTCCCCTCCTTCTATCCCCTTCTCCCCCCTCTCCCCCCCTCCCCCCTTTTAAAGGACTTACCGTACACTGTGCTAGCCGTCTTAATTACAGCGCCAACCTTCCTGTTCATCGCGGTGTGTGTCTGTATCACCTTGGCTTTGCACCGTGTGAATTTTTAGACAGCACTCCCCCCGCTTGCCCTGTCACCCGCCTGCATAATGGGCTGGTGAAGGAAGCGATGTGTGTGTGTGTGTGTGTGTGTGTTCCACTCTTACAGTCGCCTTTCCAGTTGCCGGTTTTTCAGGCGACTGCCGGCAACTTGACAGTCGCCGGCAGTCGCCTGAAAAATCGCCTAATTGTGAGAGGCCCATTAGATAGGTACATGGATGGGACAGATTTGGAGGGATATGGACCAAACGCCAGCAGGTGGGACTAGTGTAGCTGGGACATGTTGGCCGGTTTGGGCAAGTGGGGCTGAAGGGCCTGTTTGCACGCTTGTATCACTCTATCACTCTGTGAATATGGTGTAGATTCCATGGGATTTAGGTAAATTGTCCATTGGGAAATCAATTGATCAACGACAACCATTGGGATGTTGATTGTTAATGCATTTATATTCAGAATATTTTTTTCTCACTCGGTGGAGATGTTCATTAGTTGGTACGTGTTTGACGTAAATACTGTTAATCATTTACCAGTCAAAGCCAGGACGGATCTGTTTGACTCTCTGAGGTATGGTGAAAGACTTTTGGAAACACAATTAAATGACTTGTATAGGAGATGCAGTATTTGATAAACACGGGGACCATGAACTTCTGCTGCGCTGACAGCTATCAAATAAATCAGATTTTTCAAAGCTGGCAGCCAATAAAACAGCTTTGATCCTTGTATATTCAAATATTGAAGTACAAGTAGGTGGCATAGCAGTCACCTACAGCAACATTAATAATAGATTTCGAGAGCACTTTTTATTAAATGCATTAAGAGCTAACTGTTTTCAAGAAAGAGTTAGATTTAGCTAAAGGAATCAAGCGATATGGGGAAAAAGCATGAACGGGATACTGATTTTAGATGATCAGCCGATTAACCTACAAACCTGCACATCTTCCAAATGTGGAAGGATACTGGAGAACCCAGAGAAAACCCATGATCACAGGGAGAACGTACAAACTCCATCCAGACAGCACTATACAGACAGGATCGAACCTGGGTCCTTGGCGCTGTAAGGCAGCAACTCTACCGCTGGACCACTGTGCCGTTCCAACTTAAGGAACAGAGATGTGGATCAATAGGTGCGATTGTTTTGGCAAGATAAAGCAAAAATTCACTCAATTCCAATGCAATCAGGGGATGAAATCTATACCGAGGAGCATGACAACTTCTGTGGAAAATAAATATTTCCCCAAATCTACCAAACCAGTGAAAACTTTTTTTTTAAATTTAAACTCTCACCGATTCTTTCCCTCGATGTAATTATATCCTTATATCTAATTTGATCTGAAAATCTCATCTTTGGGAATGTTATTTTTGAAACTAAATAATGCTCGGCGAAACCGCAAACTTTTCACTTTGAATTACAATGGGGTAAATGCTGAGTGTTTCTTTTTAACCATCGATTACAATTACATTCATTGGAATCTCATTAGAGATTAATGCCAACTGTATCATCATAAATTGACAAGGCGACTGACACAAAATCCTACTTATAATGTGCTAAATTAGCAGAGAAGGTCAAATTGACACAAAGGTTCTTGTTCTAACCTTCTCATTGACACATAGATCATATCGGTTTCAACTAAATGCAACCTGACCTGCTACAGTAAATTGAAATGGCATTAACATGACATCCACTCATAATGCATCTCCTTTATGTCAATAGAGCTGGCAAAAACCTATCCAGCCAGTGAATAAAGTAATTAATGCAATAAAAACTTAAATTCCGAAGCATCCTGCCGGTCACCAAATTGATATATTATAGAATAACTGTCACCTGTGACTGATTATAGGGATGGTAATTTAATTGACAAAGTCAAATGATGTCATACAAAGCTTAAGCAATTTTTAAGGGTTTATTTAATTGCCAAAATATTAACTAAACAGATGTTTCCAGGTCTGCGGAAGACAATAGGACTTTGTATTATAACCTATATCTGATTCCAAATGGTCTGACATTAGTTCAGACCTCAGTAATATAAACCCATGATTTTTAAAATGGTGTCTTTCCTAATTCTCCCACGTTTACCATTATTGGGGTTGACTGTAATGTTTTGGATTTTTTAAAAATCTTACATGTGATTAACCGGAGGCTAAATCCAGTTGTGTTGGCAATTATGCACAAGGCTAGACTACCCTAAATGTTTAGAAACAAATGCATTTATCTGAAGTAAAGTGGGACTAAAAATGGTCTTGCCCAGCATCTTATGATTTATACAATGGAAATTTGTGCAAATACCAATTGCTAAACATAACTGGATATATCTCATACAATATGAGTCTGGAGGAGATTTTGGCTTGGAGAAGTTCATACATAATGTATTTCCACACAAAGAAAATCTATTGGGTATATTTAGGTGGCATTAATTCACATGCAATGCATGAGAGATGTCCTCTTTATTGACTTTCCACTGTGACTACATGGCACACCAGAACACTGGTCTCAACCACTGAGATGACCTGAAAAGCAATGTGTCCTGCTGGTTCATGGATAATGGGCATGGTGAAGGATAATGGGCATGGTTAGTAACTAGTTCACTCACTTTGTTTCGTGCTTGTCTTTGGATATTCTGCTTTTCATTTAATTTCCTACACTTTGCTGGCAATTTTTTTTTTTTAAACCCATCCCGCCCAACAAGGCCACACAACAGGCCCAACTGCGAGATGAACATGCAGTAGAATCAGGTCAATGTTATTTTTTTTTCTCAGACGGCTATAGACTATAGTTTAGTTTAGAGATATAGCATGGAAACATGCCCTTTAGCCCACCAAGTCCGTGCCGACCAATGATCACCCGTACACCACTTAGAATAAAGGGGAGGTCATTTAAGACTGAGGTGAGAAAAAACTTTTTCACCCAGAGAGTTGTGAATTAATGGAATTCCCTGCCACAGAGGGCAGTGGAGGCCAAGTCACTGGATGGATTTAAGAGAGTTAGATAGAGCTCTAGGGGCTAGTGGAGTCAAGGGATATGGGGAGAAGGCAGGCACGGGTTATTGATAGGGGATGATCAGCCATGATCACAATGAATGGCGGTGCTGGCTCGAAGGGCCAAATGGCCTCCTCCTGCACCTATTTTCTATGTTTCTATGTTTCTATCCTACACCCTAGGGAAAGTTTTACAGAAGATAAACCTACAAATCTGCACGTCTTTGGAATGTGGGAAGAAACCAGAGCACCTAGAGAATACCCACGCAGACACAGCGAGAAGGCACAAACTCCTTACAAACTCCTTACAGGCAGCACCCACGGTCAGGATCAAACCCAGGTCTCTGGCACTGAAAGGCAGCAACTCTACCACTGCATACCTGTTCCATCCCATCAGCAGTTCCTTCCTACACACACTGTTTCCACGCTGTGTCTCTTCATGAATCTCTGTACAAATGGTTACTTATTTTATTATAACATGTTATTCTTCACTCCAACACTTTATTTCTTCTTTGTTCTTTCTTGGCCTCTCACTTTGACGGTTTCACATTCTGCTTAATTTCCTTTAAAGGAACAAACTAAATTTGGCTGAGTGCAATGTGATCTGCATTTTTGTGGTTCCACAGGTGACCATTTTCATCCCTATCTAAAGTAGCGTTTATATCAAGAAGCCTGGAATACAAAAACAAAGATGTAATACTGAGGCTCTATAAGGCGCTGGTCAGGCTGCATTTGGAGTACTCTGAGTAAATTTGGGCCCCATATCTGAGGAAGGATGTGCTGGGCTCTGGAGAGGGTCCAGAGGAGGTTTACAAGTATGATTCCAGGAATGAGCGGGATTGTATGTGATATGCGTTTGACAGCACTGAGCCTCTACTCATTGGAGTTTAGGTTGAGGGCGAAACTCTTTGAAACTTACAGAATAATGAAAGGCATAGATAGAATGGATGTGGAAAGGATGTTTTCACTGGTGGGAGAGTCTAGGACCAGAGGTCATAGCTCTTTTAGAAAGGAGATGAAGAGGAACATTTTAATTAGAGGGAAGTTAATCTGTGGAACTCATTGCCACAGAGGGCTGTGGAGGCCAAGTCATTGGATATTTTTTAAGGCTGAGATAGACAAATTCTTGATTAGAATGGGTGTCAAGGGTTATGGGGAGAAAGCAGGAAAATGGGATTGGGAGGCAGAGATCAGCCATGATTGAATGGCAGAGTAGACTCGATGGGCCGAATGGCCTAATTCTACTCCAAGAACTTGTGAACTTGTGAACATTACTGATAAAATGACTCACAACTTGCTTCGTGACATCAGTGCTGATGCTGAGAATGGTCTATATTACCCCACAGAAGCCTTAGTTTCCAGCACTGGCAATCCACTTTATCAAACTGGAAATCTACTCATTGGGTGGCACAGTGGTAGAGTTGCTGCCTTACAGCACCTGAGCTCCTGATTCGATCCTGACTAAGGGTGCTGTCTGTCTGGAGTTTGTACATTCTCCCCGTGACCGCGTGTGTTTTCCCCGGGCGCTCCGGTTTCCTCCCACACTCCAAAGACGTTCAGGTTTGTAGGTTAATTGTATGTATGTACTCTCTTGCAATCACCAAATAGCATTGTGAAGTTCATACTTGGCCATGTTGCTTATTATGGGGGTCATCCTTCTTGAAAGCCTTGGATCTGGACTTTAACAGAGCGAGAATCTCCCCATTCATCCAAGGTTTCTGGTCAGGATGGACCCTAATTGTCTTGGTCAGGAGGGAGATGCCAATGCATCTGGATGAAATCCTGGATGAAATCGTAGATGATCATCAGAGATCAGGATTGAATCCAGGTCACCAGCACTGTGAACCAGCAGTTTCAGGAGCCAGCCACCATACCATCAAAAGCTACCCTGCTGAAAGGTCTTTGTGCGAGTACAGAGACATTTGTTTGACTTTTCTACATTACCAATTAGTGGGGAATCAGTTTGAAGTGACATCTCATCATCAGATAGTCACCTCCACTGTGCTATCTGATGAATTCCACATTGATATAATTGAGTAAACTTTGATACAACTGGGGAAGACTATGCCTTGTGTATTAGTCAGGGAAATTTTGACTGGATGAGAGAAGATTAATTTATAATTGCAATAAAGCTCTGATCAATACAGGCTCATTGCCAACTGTTGATGAAAAATAATGGTATGGGCAGCAGATACACAAACTTGGTGAATAAAAACATTGCAATCAAAATATATATTTTATTGAAGGTCACTATTTATATTTTAAATTAAATTCTAACCATATGCCTTTTGCATAGGACTGTTCAGACAGTTGACATTTTGAAAAACAAAATATCAAATACTCTGGATATGTTTTAATAAAAAAAACTAATTGGGACATTTATGAACAATGGGAATAGCAGATCAGGGAAATGAAAGCTATCAGGTAGCATCAAATTGTGGATATTAAATAAGAGAAAGATCAGCCACATTGATAAATTGGTTTAAAAGAACAATTTTGGGAATATTAAAAAGCCATCTGTCGATATTAAACATATGAGGTAAATCACGATGTATATGTCTGTTCCATTATTGCTCCGTATTAAGTTAATAATATGATGAATATGACAGCCCATTGCCACAATTACAAATATGGGTGGAGGATTAAAAAAAAAAAAATCAAAGTGGATGGGTGGAATTAGTAAACTTCTTTAGTTGGGTTGGTAGTCGGTGAGAGTAAGGTATAATAGAGGTTTATAGCAAAGATAGACACAAAAAGCAGAAGTAACTCAGTGGATCAGACAGCATCTCTGGAGAAAAGGAATAGGCGACATTTCGGGTCGAGACCCTGCTTCAGTTTAAACCAGTATCAGCGGTTCCATCCTACACATAGAAGTTTATAGCTTTGATGGAAAGGGGATAATGTGTATGCTGGGGAAGAAAGGGACTGATACATTGGTCTAGGCAGGGGAGGAAGAAAGAGGGGACCATGTTAGAGGGGCACAGGGAGGAAGGTTATATTGGAGTGGGGCAAGAAGTATACAAAGACAGAACATGATGGAAAGGTGCAGATATACTGTAGATGGATCAGTACTGGGCAGAGTGAGAGCACGAGAAGGAGAAAATAACATTGAACAGAAAATGATGCAAAACTAGTGTTACTTTCTAACTGATGGTGAATATTGCTTGGAAATCCATTCATGCATGGCAGCATTAATCATCAGTTCCTCGTTTCCTGTTTCCAAAACTGATTCCAGGTGCTTGCTTTGCACAGGATTGTCCAGCACACATTTAATTAATCTTATTTTAATCTATGACCTAGGTACCACACCACTGAAGTTTCATGAGCTTCGACAACTCAAACGCTCAGCTGTGCAGGAGATGGTAAAAGTGGCAGACACTGCCCAGTCCATCAAGGTTTATAACCTCTCCATCATCGAAAGGATCTGTGGGAGGCGCTGCCTCAAAAAGGCAGCCAATATCATCAAAGACCTATATCAGCATGATTATGGTCGCATTTCACTGCTACCATCGGGAAGAAAGTACAGGGATCTGAAAACAAGACTACTAGATTCAAGAATAGCTTTTTCCCAACAACAATCAGGCTCTTGATCACTGCACAACACCAATCTTAACAATGTACTTCAATGGACTGTCTTTGGTTGTATGAATGCAAGGGGGGGTTTGTGCTAGTATTGAGATTGTTTACTTTTATTGTTTATATTGTCTATGTATATTGTGTTTACAGGCCTCTTGTGTTGCTGCAAATAAGAATGTTATTGCCCCACTGTGGGTACAAATGACAATTTTACTACGGAGTCACGTTTGTGACTACGTGAAGAAGACCCGTCAGGGCGCATGCGCGTCATTACGTCGGTCGCATTGGCGCACGGACAGCGGGAGGACAGCCTTCCTCCCGTGGTAAGTACTTTTAGAGTATTTTAAAGCGTTTTAAAGCTCCAGCTAAGTGAGAAACTGAGTTGGAATAAAACAGTTCCTTTACTGTGGTGCTGTGCTCTGTGTTTTGTCACATGCAGCACCATGGTGAAGACGAGCAGGGGAGGATAGAGCTCCTCCTGTAGCAAGTACTTTTAAAGTACTTTTATAGTTTAAAGCTCCAGCTAAGTGGGGAACTTAGCTGGAGGGAAACATTTCTTTTTTGTGGTGCTTTGTTTTTTATTATTACAGGCAGCATCATGATGAAGACGACCAGGGGGAGGGCAGCCGCAGGTAAAGAATAGGAGAGCCGCTGGAATGCGGTCTGTCAGCGGCTGCCTCGTACCCCTGCACAGTCGCCGACCGTGAGCGGGGCGACTTCAGACTCAGTGCTAAAAAGCACCAAAGCCAACGCCAGTCGGGCGTAAGGCACGGGGAAGTCTGGGAGGCCCTTGGACTCAACTGAGTTGGGTCACAACAAGCCTGTACGGAGCTGGAGATGTTTTAAAACGGTTTTCCCAAATGGAGCACCTCATCCAGAGGTTGCTCCAGAAACGCACACTCCGGAAAGGAGTCGTGTGGGCGGTAGGCTGCAGAAAGGCCACGCCAGCAGCACCTGGTAGAGGGCTGCTTAAAGCACCCTCATGCATGTGTGAGTGCAGAGGGACAGCTAAGGTCTGACCCCGACTCTGACGGAGACTTGGAAATTAGCGAAGAACGACCGTTGTCAGAGGTCCATTCTCTGGCAGCACGATTCGCTGCCCAGTCAGAGTATGGAGTGCCACTGGGGGAAGAGCTGGCCTCCACGATAGGGTCAGCTCAGTTCTGACCCGACTCTGACGGAGACTTTGTTGAATAGCGAAGAACGGCCGTTGTCAGAGGTCCATTCTCTGGCAGCACGATTCGCTGTCCCGTCAGAGTATGGAATGCCACTGGGAAAGCGAAGATGGCCGTTGTCAGAGTTCCCATCTCTGGCAGTACGATTCGCTGTCCAGTCAGAGTCTGGAATCACCAAGAGACGGGGTAACTGCGAGTTGCTGAAGGTGCCAGCAGTGAACCGGGTGATATGGAGCCAGACGGGCGTGGGCGTGCAGTGCCCAGGAGATGAAGCTGCAGAGAATCCTGAAATTACTTGGCTCAGGAATCACAGTGTTCGCGAGAACGGTGGACGGAGGGCATGTGTCGGAGACGCAGCAAGAGGTACTAGGGTTGCTTTGTAGCACCCATTTTTTAGATAAATTGTCTCAGGGAAAGTGCCATTCGGCCCACCATTAATTCCAAGATTGCAGTATTTTTCCAGCCTAGCAACATACAGCCGGCAAACCTACTCTTCGGAGAGGACCTCGCCAAGAGTGTCAAGGACAAGGATGACGAGGCAAAGACGGTGGGCTTGATCAAGCCACCCGCAGTCGGCAAGTTTCCAAAAAAGAAAGTACCCCGATAAACGAAGTGGGAACATGGTCAAACATTGGCTTTCCTGCCAAGGAGCCGGGGACAACGTCATCCACCAGGTACCAAGGAGGTAGGTGGGCCTGGTTCTCAGGTGCACATATCAAATGTGACACAACTTAATCTGGGGTACATTACATCTGTTACTGGGATGAATGGAAGCAAATTACCTTAGCTCTGTTTATACAGTGTGTTATTCAAAGGTTTCGAATTGATTTCAATCCAAATTGTGATTTGCACATTCAGCATGTTCTTGGGAGAACTATTCAATTTTCATTAACAGAACAGATGGATGTTCAGACTGCGCTTGCAAGCTTATGTGATAAAAGTTGGTTCACCAATCCCATCAATTTGTGTCTAATATTTTCCCAGGCCAAAAAAGGATGGGGGATATAGTATAGACATTGTAAGATGGAATTATCACTGCCAAGCAACTGGGTCAAGAGGATGCTATATGGCGACTATAGACCTTAAAGATGCACATTACTCAATGTCTGTTTATTTGCAGGATAAGGATATTTGAAATTCACCTGGATGGATCAACTATGGCAACATAATTGTTAAAACCTATAATAGGCATACTGAGAGGCCAGGGTCAGGTGCTCATGGCTTATCTCGATGATATCTTGATTACAGGGGTATCCAAGAGAACAGCTGAAGTTACAGGCGATAGTTGTTAAATCCAATTTTCAAAGATTGGGCATTATTCATCCAGAGGAATCCAAATTAACACTTGAATATTTGGGTCACAATTGATTCAATTATGTGACTCTGCCCAGAGAAAAAGGGGTAGAGCTAATTGACAGGTGTATCAAGCTAATGGAGGCATTAAGGATAAATTCGGGTCATTATAATAGACCTATGCAGTTATCAGTAAAGGCTATTTCTGATTTGCAATGGTGGATTCACCATGTGTCCAGAAGTTATAGCAAGGTAATACTTGACCAGCCTTCCATGATTTTGCAGATGAATGTCAGTGCACTCGGGTAGGGTGTCACGGATACGAGTTTCAGCTGTCGAGGCGTTTCAGCTGTGGAGGCAGATGGACTGAGCAAGAGGCATCACTTCTGCATACATGGGCAATTAACTATTAAGAGGCTTATTGCTCTAACAAATGTAATCTGCATGTTCAGTTTCAGATTGACAATAATACGCAAGTGGCATATATATTAATCGCATCGGTGGAATCAAGTCGGCATGTTGTGACAGATTGGCTAATCAAATTTGGGCCTGGTGCATTGAAAAATATATTTCAGCTATTTATCTACCAGGTAGATTCTACATAGTAGCAGACGCCAAGTCACGAAAGTTCCATGACAACATAGATTGAATGTTGAACCAGGAGGTGTTCAATAATATAGTACTTATATATGAATGCCAGATATCGATTTGTTTTGCATCAAGGTTCAACCATCAGCAGCCTAAATAGGTTTCATGGGAACCAGACCAGGTGGCAGTTGCAATTGATACTTTGACGTTACATTGGGGTGGTATGTTTTATATATTTTCCTACCATTTTGCCTAATAGGTCGGAGTCTGCAAGAAATCAAGCAGGATGCCGCTTTGGGGGTGCTTGTAATACCTAATTGGCCGAATCAAGCATGGTTCCCTTTGATGTTACAGTTAGGGATCCAACCTCTTTTTGGTGATTCCCAAGCGTAGGAATTGACTGGAGCATCCGCTAACACGGGAAAGTCATCTGTTATGTGATTGTATTGATTTGTTAATTTGCAGGTTTTAAGAAGGCCATACCTGGAGCAAGGACTGTCTGGGTGAACGGTGGACATGCTCACTGTAGCCTGGAGAAAGAGTACTCAAAAGAAGTATATTACTTATGTAAAAAATGGGAGCAATATTGTGTACAAAATAATATTGACTATAGTACTGCAGGTATTGTGGATATTTTAGAGTTCCTGTTGACACTCTACGATGAAGAGTGACGGCGCTGTTGTACGGCTGCGGCTCGCCTGCAGTCCGTCTGTTTTTACTTTTGTTGTTGTTTTCTTTTGTTCTGTTTTAGTTACATTTTAGTTTATTGGGTTGTGTACGTGTGGGGTGGGGGGGGGGTGGGTGTGAAACATGATTTTTGTCTCTTCCTTTGGGGGAATGTGACTTTTTCTTGTCATATCCCCCTTCTCTGCCTCCGTCTGCGCTGAGGCCAAAATGGCGAAGCTGCCGGCCTCCAACTCCAACTGCGACCGACCGACCTCGAGGCTCCGGAGGCAGAACCAGGACTTACCAGCGCGGGGCTGGCCGACTTCGGGGCTGCGGTGGCGTTCCGGCAGTGGCGAACGAGGACGCTGGTGGCGACCTGAGTCCGGAGGCTCGGCCGCAGGCCCGGTGGACGACATCGTCGGGAGCTCGCAGGTCACAGGTGGGTGACCTGTTTTTCTGGGGCTCCCGCAACTACAGCTGCGTCCGCTGGACTGGAGGGCGGCAGCTTCGGCAGCTTCGGCCACCCCGGGCCGCGGAGTTTGAACCGGCCCATCGCGGACGGAGCACGGATTCAGCCGCGGGGCTGACTTACCATCACCCGGCGGGGTCACAACGTCAGAAGCCTGGATCGCCTCAGCGCAGAGGGAGAACAAAGAGGGAAGAGATAGAGACTTTAAGACTTTTGCCTCCATCACATCACAATAAATAACAAAACACACAATAAACAAAGGGAAGAGACAGATACTTTAAGATTTTTGCCTCCATCACATCATAATAAATAACAAAACACACAATAAACACAAATTAATTGGATGTTAATTTGTGTTTATTGTGTGTTTTGTTATTTATTATATGTATGACTGCAGGCAACGAAATTTCGTTCAGACCGAAAGTTCTGAATGACAATAAAGGAATCTAAGTCTAAGTCTAAGTCTAAGAGGGGCTCAGTTATAGCACCTGTAATACAGCTTTAAGTGCTTTGTCATCGTATGGTTTTGATGGGGTCAGGAAAGATCCTATTGAGTTTCATCATATCATAGCTGGATTGATGAAAGGAATTTCAACTCAAATCCTCCTAAACCCAGGTATATGGTGATCTGGGATGTAAGTGTGTTCCTCAAGATGATTCGACAGTAGGTTCCTGACATGTCTCTGAATTTGCCAAACTAATCATGAAAGTGGTTATGCTCTTGGCATTGGTTCAGCATAGCAAGTGCAGATTTGCAAAAACTTCTGCTAGACAGGATGGAATTTGCTGAAGAGAATGTTATGTTATATAATTGCGTCCTGTTTAAGCAGAGCAGGCCAGATGTCACAGGTTTGTTAATATTGTGTTTCAGCATAACCTACTGATCCATGCTTATGTGTAATGGCACATTTATTTTCATTATATTGAAGCTATAAAGACCTTAAGAAATGTGGAAACAGCATTGTTTATCAGTTACATGAAGCCACACCGGAGAGTGTTAGTGCAGACTATCTCAAGGTGGTTTAAAGCAAATGTTGATTAAGGCAGGTATTAACACTGAAGTGTATATATCCTTTTTCCACTAGTGCAGCAGCAACGTCGTCGGCTAGGGCGATGGATGTTCACAGCGGCCATATTTTTATAGGTGCTGGGTGGTCAAATGATTTTTTTTTTTAATTTTTTACCATCGGCCGATCGCCGATCGGAGAGAGGCTGTTTGCAAATTCAGGATTAAGTCCTGTTTAGTTTCCCCTGGGATAGAGGGGTTACTGGTTATTTTGATTATTCAAATCAATTGTTACTGCATGATATTCACATTTCATGTTTAACGCATTATGGATTGTTTCTCATCGAAAGTCAATCAATGCAGTGAGAAGCCGGGATTTGGATCTGCGGCATAAAATCACAGAGATTTGAACCCTTCACGTAGTCACAAACGTGACTCCGAAGTAAAATAGTAAGATTAAACGAGAACTTACCAAGTTTGAAGTTTGATCTTTATTTTATGAGGAGTTACGTTGTTGATTACGTGCCCTCCACGCCCATCCCTCTCTCATAAAAAAAGGTCATATGGTAGTTCTCATGTTGCGCATCTTAATATGTTACTTCAAATATTGTGTTATCTGTGATTTCATACCGCTGCTTTGAAGATTGACGCGCATGCACCCTGACGGGTCTTCTTCACGTAATCACCAACGTAACTCCTCATAAATTAAAGATCAAACTTCAAACTTGGTAAGTTCTCGTTTAATCTTACTATTAAACACTCTTGACTCTCGAGGAAGAAAGAATCAGAATTTCCTGGCATGTTCACAGATTGACAGTGTGCCCTCAGTGTGCACATAATGTATGCATGGCCACATACTTATTACATGGAAACTCAAAGGGTAGCCTTTGGCCTGTGTCTATTAACACCTGTAATCTTGGGTACATCCCAAAATGTCCTTGTGGCAGGAGCTAGAATTCTCCAAAGGACATCCTTCAAAGCTGAGAATTTAAAGTTTGCATTTTAGTGAGATGCACTTGCACCCATGATCTGAAAGGCCTGATGAGTAATGAAGGTTTCAAGTCTGTGCAGCACACGGTTCCTTAAGCAATAAGTGGCTAGAAATATACGTGAACAACGTGCGACTAAACTAACTCTGCCAGTATATCGAAAAATTGTCTTTACATTTCTTTTCCCCTTAAAACATTCTGGTAACGTGGCGGTTATTTAAACAGAATAAGAGAATGTCATGAGTTGGTAGTAGACAAATGGAACAAGTTAATGTATCCAGGGCATAATGATGCATGCATTTACATTACTGATCAATTGAAATATTGCAAATGATAAAATTCATTAGCAAAATCTGTATTTAACACATTACTCCAAAAGTATTTTAGAACGTGTCTTTGCTAATGCATTTTTTAATGTTGTAATTAAATATGAACAATGCTAAATAATTCATGCTCTCAAGACCATGCTAATGGAAGCCAGTTAAGAAACAATATTAGTTCTTCACTCTTTTGTATCCAAGATTAAAACCATATTTGAGATACCAATAGCAAATGGTAATGGAAAGATTATTTTTAAGCAACAATTTCTCTTAAGATATGCTGCTCCAGAATTTTAAAGAAGTCTAAGATCTTTGTTTACAGATGTATTGTTAACACATTCAGATTATATAGGTTGTCTGAAGAAGGGTCTCGACCCAAAATGTCACCTATTCCTTCGCTGCCTCACCTGCTGAGTTTCTCCAGCAATTTTGTCTACCTTTCGATTAACTGTAAAACAGTTTTTAATAATTCAATTCTCTTTTGAAAGTCACTATTGAATCTACTTCCACCATCTTTTTCGGCAGTATATTCTGGATCATAAATATTCTTTGGGTAAAACAAAATAATGAGCCAAAAGAAAAATAATAGAATGATACGACTGAAATAAGAACAAAGACTCATTTCAGACATGCAGAGCGACAACTTTAAATCAGTTTTATATTATTGAAAAATGCAACATGAAAACAGATCCTTTCAGCACATTGAATCTATGCCAACCATCGATCATTCTCTAACTTCAAGTAACCCTTGCATCTCCTCTCTCTCCGTCCCTCCCCCACCTTAGTTGTCATACTAAGACCACGAAGGGCGCCAGGGGATGGCTGCCCTGCCGGCAGTGTGCGTTTTTTCATTCTTTTTGTTATTTATTAGTGTGTTAAATTGTGTTTTAATGTTCTTCGGTATGTTTTATGTGGGGGGGGGGGGAGGGGATTGGGGGAAACTTTTTTTTTCAAGCACTTACCTTCCCAGAGATGTGATTAATTTTCGGATCACATTCTCCAGGTGCTCTGCGGCCTTCCATCAATGGAGCTGGAAGCCTCCTCGGACTGTCGTGAGCCCCACCGCGGGCGTGGAACATCAGAGCTGATCCCTTGCCTGGGATCGCTCCCACAGCGACCACCGCGGAATCAACATCAAGGGCTCGCAGTATCGGGTGAGGCCGAGTCGGGAGCTCCAACGTCGCGGAAGGTTCGACCAGCCACGATGCAAGGTTCGATCGCCCGGCGCAGGAGAGCTGACATCCCCCCCGATGCAGGAGCAGATCGCCTCGACGTGGAGGGCCCGAATGCCGGCGGCTACGGGTCAAGATCATCCCGTCAACGGGGGCTCGAGACCCACGACCGAGGAAGAACAGAAGGAAGAGACTTGAACTTTATTTCGCCTTCCATCACAGTGAGGAATGTGTAGGAATCACTGTGGTGGATGTTCATGTTAAAATGTGTTTTTGAGTGATCTGTTGCTTTTTATTGTATGACTGACCTGGCCAATGAAATTCTTTGTATGTTGCAAAACATACTTGGTGAATAAAGTGTGATTCTTATTCTGATTCTGATACTAGTTTCACTGTCATCCTGTTGAGTTTCATTGTCTGTATAACTCATGTTCACCTTCCCCACAGTCAACAATGTCCTTGATCATCATTGTTTTTTTGCATATCTTTCATTCATTTGTTCTATGTACCTTCTATATCTCTCGTTTCCGTTTCTCCGGACTCTCAGTCTGAAGAGGGGTGTCAACCCGAATCGCCACCCATTCCTTTTCTCCAGAGACACTGCCTGACCCATTGAGTTACTCCAGCTTTTTGCATCTATCTTCGGTTTAAACCAGCATCTGCTGTTCCTTCCCACACATGGGCTCACACTAGTCCTGCTCTCTCACTTTTGCCCCCATTCTCTACACGAGGGGCATTCTTTACAGGGGTCAATTAACCAGTTAATCCACACATGGGATGTGTGAGGTAACCAGAGCATTTGGAGGAAACCCAAACAGTCTCAGGGATACCTTGTAAAATCAATAGAGACAGCAGGAGAGGTCAGGATCGAACCCTCATCACTGGCAATGTGAGGAAGAAGCTCCACAAGCTGTACCGCCCCAGTCATTGGAAATAAAACTTTGCTTCCACCTTCAATGTACATCACCAGAGCCTATTCCACAGATAAAACACAATTCACGCTGTTTTGAGCATTGAACTGAAGTAATTAGCCGGGGTGGCACAGTGGGGCAGCGGTAGAGTTGCTGCCCTACAGTACCAGAGACCCGGGTTAGATCCTGTAGATGAGATATGCATGTGCCTTTAACATAGTGACCTCACACCCACTAACCACTCCCCATATCACAAGTATAACTACAACCTCCACACCCACAGATCGCTCTCTAGTTCCTGTGACAGACCACGTACAGCTAGTGCAATGTATAATGTCCAGCATGAATAAAGATAGTAAAGTAACGATGCCTCGTTATCAATCCTTTACATGGTGTCAAATAACGTACCTTGCGCCTCCCGTTTATCGGTTTATCATTTAATTTTGACCCAGTTTTTTGTTTCCCCCCCTAACTGTTTTTGTTATGGCCTCTTCTGCCCGTAAGCCCGATGCGCTCGTTTTCGATTTCGACATCGCCCTTCGATGGGACATATTCAAACGCGACTTTGAACACTATTTCACGATTGCCCATCCTGGCGCCACCGACGCTCTCAAAGCCTCGCTGCTTCTCAACTTGGCTGGTCCCAACGCCTTGACTCGCTCGGACTTCTTCGTCTACGCTCCTGGAGAATCAGCTCGGGACCCGGCATGTCTGTTGGCTAAGTTTGACGCTATTTGTGACATTCCTACTAATTGCATTTTAGAACGTTTTAAACTGTTCGCGCGGCGTCAGCTCCCTGGGGAATCGGCTGAGAACTATGTCATTGCGCTGCGGGACCTGGGCAGGCGCTGCCGCCTCGAGACGTGGACCCCCGATAATGTCATCAGGGACCTACTGGTTTACGGTCTCCGTGATGAGAAGCTCAGGTCCGAACTACTTCGCAAGCCGGATCTGACCTTGGCCGATGCAATGCACGCTACTCGCTTAGCCGACGCTGTTTCCGCGGCGGCGCCGCCGGCTGAACAGGTGATCAACTTTGCCAGCACTCCTAGCTATCTCATGAACGCACCCCAGTCGCGACCCCCGGTGTCGCTCGCTGCTCGAGGGGGACGCGCCCCGGGGTTCGGTGGTGCCACAAGGGGAGACACCCAGCAAAGGTGCCCTAATTGCAACTTCACAACTCATCAGTTCAATGTGTGCCCTGCGCTGGGAAAGTACTGCAACTCCTGTAATAAGTTGAACCATTTTGCTGCAGCTTGTCCTTCCCGTGGGAAGCCTGTCGCTGCTCGAAGGCAAAATTTAAACAACCTTCTACAGTCGGATAATGATCTCAGCTCCCAGCACTATTCCGATGAACATTCTGTTCCTACATCCAACTCCTCTCAGGCAGAAACCAGCTTGTTTACCATGGTGAACGCACCTGCTATGATAACGGATCCTTCTGTGCAAGTCACTGTGAACAACTCGACCTTCACGGCCAAAATCGACACTGGGGCAGTTACCAATGTTATGTCAACATCTCTTTTCAACCAGATAAGGACTAATGAGAAGATATTTTCTCAGAGCTCAAACCTGCATGCCTACGGTGGGGACATCCTTACTCCTGTGGGCAAGGCCACACTACACTGTAAGATACTGAAGGCCACTCGGCCCCTCACCTTCTTTCTCCTCAATCGAAGTTGCGTTCCCCTGCTGGGGATCCAGGCATGCCAGGAAATGGGACTGGTGTCCTTCCACCGGGACATCCACCACGTGCGGGCTCTTATGGACCCGCTGGCCGAGTATCCTGACCGCTTTGATGATAAGCTAGGCAAACTACCCTGCAGCTACAAGATTGAAGTGGACCATAAGATCGTTCCTGTGGTCCATGCTCCTCACCATATTTCCTTCGCCATGAGGGACAAAGTGGAGGCGACCCTACACAGTATGGTACAAATGGGCGTCCTAAAGGCGGTCGTCGAGCCCACCAGCTGGGTCTCTTCCATGGTTGTTGCTGCTAAAAAGGACATGAGTGAGATATGCATCTGCATCAACCCCAGAGACCTCAACCTGGCCATTCGGCGCCCTCACTACCCTATGAGAACGGTGGAAGACGTCGCTGCACGGGTTGGTCCAGCAACGGTCTTTTCGGTCCTCGATGCCAAGAGTTCATTCTGGCAGATACCACTGGACGAGCGGTCGTCCATTTTGACAACCTTCGCCACCCCCTACGGAAGGTTTCGGTTCCTCCGAATGCCCTTCGGAATCAACTCTGCCAGCGAGGTATTCCAGCGAACCATGGAACAGTTGTTTTCAGATCTGCCTTGCGCCATAATTGTTGACGACATCCTCGTTTACGGTAAGGATGTTGCCGAACACGATGTCAACCTCCGCCTGATCCTGGACCGGGCCAGGCAAATCAACTTGAAACTGAACCCCAAGAAGTGCCGATTCCGCATCTCGGAGGTCACCTATGTTGGACACGTATTCACCGCTGAGGGGCTGAAGCCTGACCCGCAGAAAACGACTGCCATCTCAGGGATGCCTCCTCCTACTAACGTGGCAGGCCTGCAACGCTTTCTCGGCTTGGTAAACTACCTGGGGAAGTTCATCCCCGACCTAAGCGAGCTCAGCGCTCCCCTGAGGGATCTGATCAAAAAGGACACTTCCTGGCTTTGGTTACCCAATCATCAGAAGGCATTTGACATTCTTAAGTCTAAACTGATCAGCACACCCACGCTCAAGTTCTTTGACCTGCGGCATCCCATTGTCCTCACCTGCGACGCCTCTCAATTCGGACTCGGTGCCGCCTGCCTCCAGGTCCATGACGGCCTGCAGATGCCTGTCTCATTCGCGTCCCGCACCATGACCGCCACCGAACAGCACTACGCGCAGATTGAGAAGGAGCTACTGGCCGTGCTGTTTGCCTGCTCCAAATTCCGGGACTACATCGTTGATGGTCAGTTTCACCGTTGAACCTGACCATCAACCACTTGTTACCATCCTCAACAAACCGATCCATGTGGCCTCATCACGTCTGCAGCGCATGCTGCTGCAGCTCCAGCGTTTCACGTTCACGGTGGTTTATCGTAAGGGGAAGGACATGTTCGTAGCCGACACGTTGTCTCGCGCCCCGCTGACGTCCACTGCTCGCCACCAATACGAAACGTCCGAGTTACTAGTACTACGATTGAACTTCGTCCCCTCGCCACAGATGAAATCCCTGGTTGAACACACTACCAACGACCCTGCCCTGCAACAGCTGTCTGCCGTCATCCGGCAGGGCTGGCCTGACCGTCGCTCGGCACTGCCGGCTGGAGCCGTGCCCTACTTCCTGATTCGGGACGAGCTCGTATTGCACGACGGCGTGGTGGTGAAGGGTCACAAAGTGGTCGTGCCCGCGGCGCTGCACGACCACTATTTTCAGGTCGCACACCGCGGTCACACTGGGGCCGAAGCCACTTTGTCTCTCGCCAAGGCACAGTTCTATTGGCCGGATATGGCAAAGTACATCCGGGAGAGGGTCTCATCGTGTTCCACCTGCAACAGCCGCGCCCCCCATCAGCAGCGTCAGCCGCTTCTACAGCAGCCCGCGCCCGGACTGCCCTGGATGGCGCTCGCCACAGACATTTTCGAGTGGCGGGGCAAACATTTCCTGGTACTCGTTGACTTCTACTCCAGCTGGTTTGCGGTTGACCGGATGCCTTCTGTGACCTCTTCGGCCGTCATCGACAGGTTGGACGCTCACTTTAGCACTTTTGGCCCCCCGGCAAGCCTGCAGTCGGACAATGGCAGCCAGTTCACGAGCTCCGAGTTTAAAGCGTTCGCTTCCAGATGGAACTTTCGCCATTTCACAAGCAGCCCGGAGTACCCGCAAAGCAACGGTTTGGCCGAGCGCGCGGTCCGCAGTGCTAAGCACCTGTTGGAACAGTGTGGTGGCATTAACTCCGACTTCCACCTGGCCCTCCTCAGCCTTCGGAACATCTCTCGCGACCCTGCCATGGGTTCACCTGCTCAGCGGCTCCTGTCTCGCGCTACCAGGCTCCCACTCCCGGTGGCCCAGCGATCCCTCATACCCTCGGTCCTTCCACCTGCGGCGGTTCAGAAACGGATTGCCTTCAGGCAAGACGTCCAAAAGCGGTCCCATGACAGGTCCTGCCACCCGCTGCCGCCCCTCTTCCCCGGTCAAGTAGTCCGTATGCAGACCACTCCCGGTCACTCCAAGCTCGCTACTGTCGTCGGCTCTGCGGGGTCGCCCAGGTCCTATTTCGTCGACTACGCTGGGACCATTTACCGACGGTCTCGCCAGCACCTTCGGCTCGTCCACGAGCCGCGTCCTCCTGCCGCCGATCCCTTTGCTCCCCCGCTGCCTGTTTCCCGTCCGGCCGTTGCCCTGCCCGTGATTCCCTGCATGCCTCGCTCTGCTCCTCCTTCGCCCCCTCCGCTCCAACACACTCCGACTAGTCCTCGCACGCCTCCCCGCGCTCTCCCCGGTCCCGGCCCCGCATCCCCTCCGGTTTCGGTGCCGCGATCTCTTCCGTTTCCTCCCGTTTCTCCCTTTCAGGTTCGTCTGTCCCCGCTGGTGCCCCTTCCTCCTCCAGGAAGGGTGGATGGCGAGACGCGAACCCGGGCGGGACGTCTGGTCAAACCGCCTGACCGCTATGGCGATGTTGCCTAGCTATCCTAGCGCATGAGCCGTGGTCGCCATGTCACCTTTGTATTTGCCTGTCGTTTCGGGGAGGAAGGATGTAGATGAGATATGCATGTGCCTTTAACATAGTGACCTCACACCCACTAACCACTCCCCATATCACAAGTATAACTACAACCTCCACACCCACAGATCGCTCTCTAGTTCCTGTGACAGACCACGTACAGCTAGTGCAATGTATAATGTCCAGCATGAATAAAGATAGTAAAGTAACGATGCCTCGTTATCAATCCTTTACAGATCCTGACTATGGGTGCTGTCTGTATGGAGTTTGTACGTTCTCGCATAGAAGCGTAACCAGAGAAGCGTTGCTCCGGGTGCTCCGGGTTTCTCCCACACTCGAAGGATGTGCAGGTTTGTAGGTTAATTGGCTACTGTAAATTGTCCTAATGTGTAATGGAACTCGTGTGAACGCATGATCCATGGTCGACATGGACTCGATGGTCCAAAGGGCCTGTTTCCAGGCTGTACCTGTGAACTAAAATAACAAAATTAATTGAATTAAAGCAGCATGGTGGAAGCCTTCGATGAGATGATCGTCCAAGTACAATGTCAATCTGATCCGCACAAAAAAAAATCTGTAATATAACCATATAACCATAACAGCACGGAAACAGGCCATCTCGGCCCTTCAAGTCCGTGCCGAACATTTTTTTTTTTTTTTTTTTAAATTAAAAATAAATACTTCCCCCTAGTCCCATCTACCTGCACTCAGACCATAACCCTCCATTCCTTTCCCGTCCATATACCCATCCAATCTATTTTTAAAGGATAACATCGAACCTGCCTCCACCACTTCCACTGGAAGCTCATTCCACACAGCTACCACTCTCTGAGTAAAGAAGTTCCCCCTAATGTTCCCCCTAAACTTCTGTCCCTTAATTCTCAAGTCATGTCCCCTTGTTTGAATCTTTCCTACTCTCAATGGGAAAAGCTTATCCACGTCCACTGTGTCTAACCCGCTCATAATTTTAAAGACCTCTATCAAGTCCCCTGTTAACCTTCTGCGCTCCAAAGAATAAAGACCTAACTTGTTCAACCTTTCTCTGTAACTTAGTTGCTGAAACCCAGGCAACATTCTAGTAAATCTCCTCTGTACTCTCTCTATTTTGTTGACATCCTTCCTATAATTAGGCGACCAAAATTGTACTCCATACTCCAGAATTGGCCTCACCAATGCCTTGTGTAGGTAGTGTAATGTAGGTGAACAATAAAAAAAAAAACACCATGAACCTCGTTGATTTTGACAAGTTGCCACAGCAGCAGAAGAGCTTGTAAGTTATGCCTTCAGTTAAGAAATTTCCACATTTTCCTATACACCAATGATATAACCAGGTGACGCTCAGCGCTCTAAAGTCATCAAACATATCACTAAATGCTATCCTTCAGGGAAGTAATTCATAACCTGACAACGTACGTGAAATGTATCATTCTCTTTAACTTCGTGCAAGTATGAAATCTTCAGATTTTATTGAATCCTGTGCCATCAGATCTTGCGATAAAGTGGAAGAAAAGTTGGTTGGCAGCAGCATTGGTATTGATATTATTGGTATATTATTGTTGCGTATTCTAAGATACAGTGAAACACTTTGTTTTGGGTGCTAAACAGTCAAGTTATAGCAGAAAATCGAGCCACACAGAAGGAGAAAAGGTAATGGAAAATAAAGAGTGCAAAATACCATGTTATAGCTGCAGAGAAAGCGCAGATTTAAGTGCAAGGGCCACAATGAGGTAGTTTGGGTGATCAGGGCTATATCCTTCGCTTACAATCGGTCTGTTCAACAGTCAATGGGAAAGAAGCTGTTCTTGATTGCGGTGAAAAGTGTTTTAAAATTTTTGTATCTTTTGCCTGAGGAGAGAGGGGATAGGGGAGAAGAGAATAGATTTGGGTGTAAGTGGTCCTTGATTATGTTGGCTGCTTACCTGAAGCAGAGAAAGGTGTAGATGGAGTCGATGCGGTGGGGGGAAGTGGGGGGAGGCTAGTTTGCATGATGTACTGAGCTTGGTCCATGACTCTCTTTGGTTCATTATGGTCTTGGGCAGAGCGAATTCCATATCAAGCAGGGAAGCACAGAATACCCTGAAGGATGCTTTCTAAGGTGTATCTGTAGAAATTGCTAAGAGGCATTGGAGACAAATCAAATGTTCTTAGTCTTCTGAGGAAGTAGAAACATTTGTGTATTTTCTTGGGCGTTGCTTGAATTTATTTAAACCAGGACAAATAGTTGGTGACATTTACACTAGGGAACATGAAGCTTGAAGCCACACTTTAGACTTTATAGATATAATGCGGAAACAAGGTGTTTCGCCCACCGACTCAATGCCATCCAGTGGTCACCCCGTACACTAGCATTATCCTACACACTAGGGACCATTTTACTGATGCCAATTAACCTACAAACTTGTACATCTTTAGAGTGTGGGAGGAAACCGGAGCACCAGCAGAAAACCAACATGGTCAAACTCTGTACAGGCAGCACCCATGGTTGGGAATGAACCCGGGTTTCTAGTGATGTAACTTTACCGCTTTGCCATTGTGCCACAGGTGAAGTATAAAAATTGGCACAAACCATTTGCGCCAAATGATCTGTTTCCGAGAAGGTTTTTTGAATGACTCTCAGCAGAGCAGTCTATCAGACCATTGACGTTCCATCAATGAGACGTGTGTGAATGGAGGTACGGAGTGCCTCTTCTTTGACAGCAGTCAAGGACATGAACCACAGTGACATCAATCAGCCTTCATCCAGTTGCTTGTGCACATCCAGATAAAACAAAATTGCTACTTAGAATTCACAGGCAACAAGGCAAAAATGAGATAGTGCAAAACTGTGTCATTAGCTGAAAATAAGGCTACTTCAGCAATCACTCATTCTAACTTTTTCCATTTGTGTATCCTAGCTACCACCTGCATCATTCTATAAAGCTGCCTTAATGGCACCATCTAAAATCCCGATACAACGAGAAAAAGCACCATGAATAAGGCCACAAGAGTCCATTTATTAACGAAAAACATGAAAGCTGTGAATCGATCATTAAAGTTTGGCAGCTATTACGGTTACAATAAAATGGAACTGTTCAATAGAATACATTGGCTTAACTTCAACTTTTGACCACTTGCTAGGTTTTTTGATGGTTTGCTGAATGTCAAATATTAGATAATCCTACAATTGAACCTTCAGGACCAGTCCGTTTCTGAGATTGAAGGAGCATTATCTAAAATGATGAAAGTACACTTCAGGATGAATATCAGGAAGAACTACTTAACCCCTAATCATCCCATATTTAGCATGATGTTCCAATGAAATGAAGTTGAATTGTTAAAAAGAGAGGGTGACTTTCATATGCACAGAGTCTCTTGCCCAGAATAGGTGAATCGAGGACCAGAGGGCATAGGTTTAAGGTGAAGGGGAAAAGATTAAATGGGAACTTGAGGGTTCACTTTTTCACACAAAAGGTGGTGGGTGTATGGGACAGGCTGCAAGAGGAGGTACTTGAGGCAGGGACAATCCTAACGTGTAATAAACAGACAGGTACATGGATAAGACAGGTGCTGGAGGGATATGGGCTAAACGCAGGCAGGTGGGACTAGTGTAGCTGGGACATGTTGGCCAGTGTGGGGAAGTTGGGCCGAAGGGCCTGTTTGCATGATTTATCACTATGACTATGACTCAATTTTAGCCAAATCTAAAACACGGCAGACGATGGGCATTACAAAACAAATCATCTTTAGCTCTTTGTACATAGAGGATGAAAGTCATTGTTATTGGTACCTGCCTTTTGTAGCATACAGTCAAGATTGAAAAGGTCCAATTACGAATCATCAAAAATGTATAATGTATCATCTAAAAGTTATCTAAGAACTTAAGAAGACAAGAAAAAGGAATAGGAATGGGCCAAATTCCCCCACAAGCCTACTTTTCCATTCACTGACAACTGGATTAAATATCTTCCATCCCCTGAATTGAATTGAAAGAGACAGCATGGAAACCTGAATTGATGACGACCATTGATAAGCTGTTCACACTAGTTCTACATCATTCCACTTTCTCATCCGCTCCATGCACACTAGGGGCAAATTAACCTATAAACCCATGCATCTTTGGGATATGAAGAAACTGAAGCATCTGGAGAAAGCCCACATGGTTACAGAGAGAACGTGCAAACTCCACACAGACAGCATCTGAGGTCAAGGTAGAACCTGGATCTCTGACATTGCACCAGTTGCGCCACTATGCCACCCTGTGACTCCTGTGAATCCCAGTATCATTATCACTCTGAGTGAAGAAGGGGCATTCAATGTGACATTGAGATCCTCAATTCCATGGGCCAGGAGCACATGGCAGCCCAGTATTAATGATAGGAGGGCAACAGCAAACTTGCCCATCAGCCACGTCCTGCCCCGTTTGTGTGAAATGGATTTTACATAGCTCAGGAAATCAGGCAGCATTTTTACCAGAATGCTGGTTTTCACTGGGTCAAATTATCAGCAAATGATTTATTCTTGTGTTATTAATTTAGGAACACTTTATTCCTAATGTGTGCTTACTCTTTAGCAAAGGATTTTACGCATGTTCAAGCAGTCAGTCAAACAGATGGGAGTTGCCGAGTTGGGAACGAGAGAGTGATAAATAAGGTCATAGGTTCATGTGAGAGGAGAAGAATTAGGCCATTTGGCCCATCAAGTCTACTCCGTCATTCAATCATGGCTGATCTATCTTTTCCTCTTAACCCCATTCTCGTGCCTTCTGCCCATAACCCCTGACACCCGTACTAATCAAGAATCTATCTATCTTTGCCTTAAAACTTTAACAAACAAAGCAACAAAAAGCTTTTCACTGTGACAATAAACTAAACTGAACTGAACTGAACTAAGAATTTCCATTGTCTTGCCTTCTGTGGGAGTGAATTCCACAGATTCACCACCCACTGACTAAAGATATTCCTCCTCATCTCCTTCCTGAAGGAATGTCCTTTAATTCTGAGGCTAAGAGTTTAACATAAACATCCACCACAGTGGAATCAACATTCCTCTCTGTGATGGAAGGCAATAAAGCTCAGTCATCTTCCTCCTTTGTTCACCCGTGGTCGGGGCCTTTGAACGGGGCCATTTCCGACGGTCCGCTGTTCAAGCCCTCTTGTCGGGATGATTGAAACTCCAGCGTCAGGACGGATCGGAACACTCCACATGGAGCTCCCGAGTCGGCCGCTTCTTCATGGTGTTAGAGTCCATAGGCCCCGCGGTCGGAGCTCCAACACTGGCGATCCTCGGTAAAAGATCCCAGGCTCTGCGCCACACCCGCGGCTTGAAGCTCCGGGCCGGTCTCCAGGAAAGGCCGCACCACTCGACATTGTAGGCTGCAAAGGGGGGGGGGGGGTAGATACGACACGGAGAAAAATCGCATCTCCATGAAGGTAGGTGACTGAAAAAGGTTTCCCCCACCCCCCACCCCCCCACATAAAACATACCAAGAGACATTAAAACAAACATTCAAGACATACTTAAAATAATAAAAACAGACAAGGGACAAGACCGACTGCTGGCGAGGCAACCATTACAGGCACCACCTGGTGGTGAAAAGATCAGCATATGCATGCAGATGAGATGAGCTTAAGTAGGCATCATGTTTGGCACGGACATTGTGGGCCAAAGGGACTGTTCCTTTACTGTATTAAAGGCACATTTTTTCTTATAAACTTATAGCAGAGGGTGATAGGAAGAAGAGGCTTGATCTTTGTTGTTTAGTTTATTGAAAATAAATTCGGATTTTCACTAGCTGATATATTTGCCATGTCCTACAACTTGTGAGTTCCTAGTGTCTCTCTTGTAAGGGAAAAAAGTGTAAGGTTTTTCTTTTGCTTCTGGTGTTTGAGGTTAGTGAAGTCATCACAATTCAGTCAGATGGAACAGCCATTGCCTCTGCCAAAGATCTGTCAAGCAGCAGGAAAGATACCGAAAGTGAGAGATGTGGAGAAAGACAGCTCTCTTTCATTACAGGGTCATTGGCATTGTAATAATGTGGTTTGTAATTGTACCAACTGCACAGGATACTTGTGTTTCTCATTTAAAGCTAAACAGAAGCAGTTGCTGGGAACTTTTTATACCAGGACTGAAAATTAGCACATTGTAATTATCCAACAAGAGCAGAAATAATGGAAATTTGGAATGAGAATCAGTTATCCCCTGTATAAAAAGGAAGCCTTGGGATATTTATACACTGCAATCTGTGCAATAAGTTCTGTGCAATAATATTATTTCTTTCAAAATTGTGCAGAAAAGAGTTCTCTGAGAACTGAAGAGAAATAAAAGCAAACTTGTTGATTTTCCGGTCAGTGTTGGCCGGATGCAAACTAGCAGGTTTCAATGGATATCCAAAGACTTAATACTGCAGAATAAATTTAAAGGAGAGCAGTCCAATTAGTTGAGTCAGAATGATGCATGAACGAAAATTAGGATATTAGGGAATTAAACTGGATAGCTGCTGAAAATCAGCATGGGGATCATACCATGTGAGTAATCCACACCCTTTAGACTTTAGAGATACAGTGTAGAAACAGGCCCTTCATCCCACTGCCTCCGTGCTGCCCACTGATCACCCCTACTAGCACTAGCATACCAGGAACAATTTGCAATTCTTCTCGAAGCCAATTAACCTACAAACCTGTAGGTGTTTGGAGTGTGGGAGGAAATAGGAGCATCTGGAGAAAACCCATGGTCACAGGGAACATTTACAGGCTCCGTACAGACAACAGCCATAGTCAGGATTGAACCGGGTCTCTGGCCCCACGCCCACCTCTCCTGTCCACCTGTTCCTTGCCATGCTTTGTCCTGCCTCATTTTTTGCATCTTTAGACAATAGACAATAGACCATAGGTGCAGGAGTAGGTCATTCGGCCCTTCGAGCCAGCACCGCCATTCAATGTGATCATGGCTGATCATCCACAATCAGTACCCCGTTCCTGCTTTCTCCACATATCCCCTGACTCCGTTATTTTCAAGAGCCCTATCTAGCTCTCTCTTGAAAGTATCCAGAGAACCAGCCTCCACCACCCTCTGAGGCAGAGAATTCCACAGACTCACAACTCTCTGTGTGAAAAAGTGTTTCCTTATCTCCGTTCTGGCTTACCCCTTATTCTTAAACTGTGGCCCCTGGTTCTGTAATCCCCCAACATGGGGAACATGTTTCCTGCCTCTAGAGTATCCCAACCCTTAATAATCTTATATGTTTCAATAAGATCCCCTCTCATCCTTCTAAATTCCAGAGTAGACAATACCAGCCGCTCCTTTCTCTCAGCATATGACAGCCCCGCCATCCCAGGAATTAACCCCATGTCTGAAGATGGGTCCCAATCCGAAACGTGACCTATCCATGTTCTCCAGAGATGCTGCCTGACACGCTGAGTTACCCAAACCGACATCTGCAGTTCCTAGTGTCTCTCTACAGCTGCATTCTGAATGCACATGGGATCGCCACAAATGTTGGTGCACTCTGTAAGTGTTGGTGCACCCTAGTTCTCACAAACATTGACAGCCAGTGTAAAACCCACCATAAACCATAGTGGTACTTTTGCCATATAAAAAGCATGAAGTGGAGTCAAATTTTATAGTTGAGAGGTTATTGACTGGTTCATCCTTTTTCAAACATTTTTATCTTAATTTTACCATTGCAATAATCAATATCAAGAACAACTCAGTCATAGAGTCATACGGTGCGGAAACAGGCCCTTCGGCCCAACTTACTCACACCGACGAACATGCCCCATCTACACCAGCCCACATTATCTTTCATAACTTATCCTATCCATGTATCTCTCCAGGTGGGTGAGGCAGCATCTGTGTAGCGAAAGAATGGGTGACGTTTCGGGCCAAGACCCTTCTTCAGACTGATCACATCTGAAGAAGGGTCTCGACCCGAAACGTCACCCATTCCTTCGCTCCATAGATGCTGCCTCACCCGCTGAGTTTCTCCAGCTTTTTGTCTACGTTTGATTTTTGCCGGCATCTGCAGTTCTTTCTTAAACATGTATCTGTCCAAAAAGCTTTAAAATATTGTAATGGTACCTGCGTCAACTACCTCCTCTGGCAGCTCATTCCATACACTCATAACATTGCAAAACTGTTTTGTCCATGTTCATGAGCAGCTTTTTCCTTACAACCATTAGGTTATTAAATGCTACAACCTCTGAAAAACTACATAGATTACATAGACTTGGGGGTATTGTTTTTTCCTTTATACTATTGTTGTTTATTGTGGTGTTGCCCCTCAGGTTCCTTTAAAAGTTTTCATCCCTATCTTAAACCAATGTCCTCTGATTCTTGATTCCCCTGCTATGTGCTTTCACCCTGTCTATTCCCCTCATGATCTTATACACCTCCATAAGATCACCCCTCAACCTCCTGCGCCCCAAGGAATAACGTCTTTGCATTCTCAACCTCTCCCTGCAGCTCAGGCCCTTGAGTCCTCAACTCTTGTTGGTTGTACTAAACATATCATAAAATATCATACAAAACTCTTCCCCTGAAATTCATTTGTTTAACTTCAATGAAGCTGAATTTCTGAAGCAGACCACCAGACACTGGCACTATCACATAGTATGTTCAGGGTGACAAACTAGGATGGATTTCCAGGCAATAATGCTTTATAACTCTAATTATTTTCTGTTATATTATTGTGTATTTCATTATGAGAGGAATATAGTACCTACTTGATAGTCCATTTAATGCATTGGATGCAATTGATATTTTTAAGGCAGAGATAGAAAGATTCTTGGTTTGTACGGGTGTCAGGGGTTATGGGGAGAAGGCAGAAGACTGGGGTTGATAGGGAGAGTTAGATCATCGATGATTGAATGGCGGTGTAGACTTGATGGGCCAAATGGCCTAATTCTGCTCATTATGAACAAGAACTAGGAGTAGTAAAATTGGGAACTTATGAACTGTAATTGAGATGGACGCCAACAAAGCAAGCTTCAAGTCCCACAAGCCCCAGCTCATCCAAGAAGCAATACACTCATGATTGATCACGAATTCTAGTTTTAATGCAAGTTTGCTTCAGCATCGGAAATCAATTTTGAATGGAATAACCAAAGTGCATGGCAGAAACTTTGTGGTTCTCAAATTCAAAAACGTGGCCTGAGATGCCAGTGAGGAACAAAATATAAACACTACCATTATTAAGAATTAGGCCATTCAGCCCATCAAGTCTACTCCACCATTCAATCATGGCTGATCTAACTCTTCGCCTCAACCGCATTCTCCAGCCTTCACCCCACAACCCGACACCCGTACTAATCAAGAATCTCTTTATCTCTGCCTTAAAAATATCCATTGACTTGGCCCCCACAGCACTCTGTGGAAATGAGTTCCACAGATATAAACTTTATCCAATTAATTATGTCCGTCTCTTTGGCACATCCATCCACTGAACTTTACATATCTCCTCTTGCCCTGTAAGCTTTGAAAAAGCTCTCCATCCATGCCTTCAGAACAGAGATTCAACAACATCCATGTGGAACAATCCCATTTCCTTTCTCAGCTAACAACCCCTGTTTAAGAAGAAAAAAATCTGTCAAAGTTCAAAGCAACATTTATATAACGTTGTCGTGAACCTGCTGTGATACACAGAATATTGGATTCACCACCTTGTTTGAGGATTGCTGCAGAATACTTTGTACTTTTCACACATTGGATGTTTAATCTGCACTCATGTGAGTGAATTTGAATTTTGATGTTGTTGAAATGCAGTCTAAATGTTAGCTGATACAAAAGGAAATGGAAATCTGATTTATGTAATTCTGCTCTAATGAAGCATGAGCCATGTAATATTTTGCCGTGATACTTGCAACATTGATTGAAGCAGTATGGTAAAGAGAGGCCTCCAAGGTGGTTGGAGTATCATTTCACTTTCTCACAACTTCACATGTTTGTTGTTAGCATGCTGCAGGGATCAAACTGCAGATGTACAGTGTCAAAGCTGATTAACTTCAAGCCAGCTCATTTTAAGAAAGGGTGTCAAAATATATACAAAAGGCAAAATGACATTAACGGAAGAAAGTGGGGAAAAGTGGGGTGAATGGAGATCGGTCTTTCGCATCTGCCCAGCGAATGGCGGGACTGGGAGTGTGTGAAGCACAGAAATGAGAATTGGGCAGAACAGGTGAAGCCACTTTACCAGTCCCTCCTGCAAATAGTACAGGAATTTGTACATTCTCCCCGTGACCACGTGGGTTTTCCCCAGGTGCTCTGGTTTCCTCCCACACTCCAAAGACATACAGGTTTGTAGATTGATTAGCTTCAGTAAAATTGTAAGCTATCCCTTGTGTGTAGTGTGTGCTAGTGTAATGGGGATCGCCGGTCGGCGCGGACTCGGTGGGCTGAAGGGCCTGTTTCCGCACTGTATCTCTAAACTTAACTAAAAATTCATGTCATATCATACTCCCTGCCCATCTCCCTCACGGGACTTTCTTCTCCAGACCACAGTCAATGGTGGGGGAAATAAAATAAGCTGCCCTCGATGCCTTGCGTCAACTTGGCCTTCCGTGTTTCACATACCATCTGTACATGTTACTACTGGAGATAACATGAGCCAACAGAACAACTATTTCCAAAGATTCTCTAACTCGGATGAAGCGTAAATCCATTACTTGATCTGATAGATGCTAAGGACTTGATTCAGAGAAAACCAGGATGTTCACAGTGGGCGGCACAGTGTTGCAGCGGTAGAGTTGCTGACTTCCTGCGCCAGAGACCCGGGTATGATCCCAACCATGGGTGTTGTCTGTGCAGAATTTGTACAATCTCCCTGTGACCGTGTAGGTTTTCTCTGGGTTCTCGGTTTCCTCTCACACTCCAAAGGTGTGCAGGTTTGTAGGTTAATTGGCTTGTGCAAATTGTCCCTAAACTGTAGGCTAGAACTTGTGTATGGGGATCGCTGGTCGGTGCGGACACATTGGGCTGAAGAGCCTGTTTCCATCTCTAAAGCTAAAGCTAAAAACTAAAACCAAACTAAAAACAAAAGTTCCAGAGACAATATCCATCATTGGGTAAAGGTGTACCCGAGCTTATACAAGGCCCATTCAGAAACCTAATGGCTTGGGAACGGCTATGCCCAGGACAAGAAGGCTCTGCAGAGAGTAGTGCGTTCGGCCGAACGCACTATGGGAACTACACTCGCCCCCCTGCAGGAACTATACATCAGAAGGTGCAAATCCAGAGCCAACAAGATCATGGGGGACCCCTCCCACCCCAGCAACAGACTGTTCCAGCTGCTACGGTCAGGCAAACGCCTCCGTTGCCATGCTGTGAAAGCAGAGAGGATGAGAAGGAGTTTCTTCCCAGAGGCCATTAGGACTGTAAACTCCTATCTCACCAGGGACTAACTTTACTGTACCAATTTACTGTTGTGTGGTGTATTTTTAAAATAGCTGTTTCTTCTTTTTTTTCTCCCACAAATATGTAATTACTGATTCTGTTCCATTCTGTTTTGTAGTTTTTTTGCACAATCCGCAAGCATTGCCAATTTTCATTTCACTGCACATCTTGTATGCATGCGTATGTGACGAATAAACTTGACTTGACTTGACTTGAACCTGTTCCTGTTGGGTGGAGAACTGCCATCTTTTCAGCAGCTCACATGTTACTCTAAACAGATGTTTGTTCAGCAATTATTAATCCATTAATGAACATAGTAACATGCCAAAATACCAATCTAATCAATAAAGAGATTCGATGTAAACACCAGAATATTAAAATTAGGTTGGAAACGTTGGATATTAATTCCATTTCCCAGTGCGTTAATTGTCTGCCTGCTGTGCTTGTAAATGATGGCAGATGTTTCCCCATTATACTGAATGGTTCATCACTCCACCCCGCTCCCCCCTGCTCCCACCCCTCCCCCCTCTGCCATAGAGACTCAGTGGAAAATTCAATTGGCCTCAATCTCCGATAAAAGACAACTTATCCATCAATTGTTGAAAAACAGACATTAACTCTGCAATTCTCCCATGAATATGGAAATCTAATTGGACTTTGATGTTAATTCTGTTAACACTGTCTCATGCAAAATCATTCCTTCCTGAGAAGTGTTGGAAGTACAGTTGTCATCATCGTACTTTGTTCACAATTTAATGCATAATCTAAACGTTGTGTTTCTCATGGGCTATTTGGTAGCTGTCATACAATGTTATTGGAATTTAATGCACAGTGGGAGGTCATTGCGCACGTATCCTACTTTCAAAGAGCGGCTTGCTTTTGTGATCTGCATTTCATGGTCTCACGGTATCTCAAGATGCTTCACTTCAAGCGGCACAGCGATGCAGCTGGTAGTGCCGCTGCCTCACAGCACTATAAAACCAGGTTTTATCCTGACCTCGGTTACTGTCTGTGTGGAGTTTACCCTCTGACCACTTGGGTTTCCTCCGGGTGCTCTGCTTTCCTCTCACATCCTAAGGTGCAGGTTTGTGGGTTAATTGGCCTCTGTAAATTGCCTCTTGCATGCTTGGAGTGGATGCGAAAGTGGGATAATGTAGAACAACTGATCGATGGTTGGTGTGGACTTGGTGGACCAATGAGCCTGTTTTTATGCTGTATCTTTAAACTAAACTAAACTTCCAATGAACTTATTTTTTTATTATAGTTTAGTTCAGAGATACACCGTGGAAACAAGCCTTTCGAACCACCAAGTCCATGCCGACCAGCAAACGCCCCTCCATTAGTTCTATCCTTTACGCCAGGGATAATTTACAGAGACCAATTAGCCTACAAATCTGCACGTCTTCGGAATGTGGGAGGAAACCGAAACAACCGGAGAATGATAATGCAGTCACAGGGAGAACGTACAAACTCTGTACAGATAGCACCTGCAGCCAGGATCGAACCTGGGTCTGTGGTGCTGTAGGGCACTCTACCGCTGAGTCATTGTGTCAGCTGATATAACTTAATTCCATCCCCAAACTCAATACTAGCATTTATTTCAAGAGGGCTTGTGTACAAAAACAGGGATGTAATGTTGAGGCTCTATAAGATGTTGGTAAGGCCGCATTTGGAATATTGTGAGCAATATTGGGCACCATATCTGAGGAAGGATGTGCTGGCTCTGGGGAGTGTCCAGAGGATCTTTACAAGAATGATCCCAGGAATGAGTGGGTTAACTTATGATGAGCGTTTGTCAGCACTGGGCCTCTACTCGCTGGAGTTTAGAAGAATGAGGAGGGACCTCATTGAAACATACATAATAGTGAAAGGCTTGGATAGAGTGGATGTGGAGAGGATGTTTCCACAAGTTGGAGAGTCTGGGACCAGAGGTCTTAGCCTTAGAATTAAAGGATTTTCTTTTAGTCAGAGTGTGATGAATCTGTGGAATTCATTGCACAGAAGGCTGTGGCCGCCAAGACAGTGGATATTTTTAAGGCAGAGCTAGATAGATTCTTGATTAGTACAGGTGTCAGAGGTTATGGGGAGAAGGCCGGAAAATGGGGTTAGGAGGGAGAGATAGATCAGCCATAATTGCATGGCGGAGTGGACTTGATGGGCCGAATGGCCTAATTCTACTCCTATTCCTTATGATCTGATGATGTTCACTATACATGTCAATCAGCTTTTACAAAACACATATCTAATGATAACTTTATGATAAAAACTCTAAGTGCCGGAGGAAATCAGTGGGTCAGGCAGCATCTGGGGAAGGAATGGACAGGTGATGGTTTGGTTTGGGTTGGGACACTACCTCAGAGTCTAAAGAAGGTTCCTGACCTGAATGATGCCTAAACATTCCCTTCAGGATGCTTGCTGCCTGACCCATTGTTCCTCCAGCACCTTGTTATTTTTGCTCAAGATTTCAGCGTTTGCAGTTTCTTGGGATTTTGTGAAAATGGAGCGTTAATCTTTCTCTTAATGGTATGGAATCAAGGGATATGGGCAGAAAGCAGGAACAGTGATGACCAGCCATGATCATATTGAATGGCAGTGATGGCTTGAAGGGCTGAATGGTCTACTCCTGCACCTATTTTCTATGTACTGATTGAAGACAAAAGAGGGGTCTTGGTAATGGCCACCTTGAGAAAAGCCACCTGCTCTTTCATTTTATTCAGTTGCAGAACCTAGATATCATATCAATGTCAACGTTAATCGCCCATCTCATGGGACCAGAGGGCACAGCCTCAGAATAAAAGGATGTATTTTAGAAAGGAGATGAGGAGGATTTTCTTTAGTCAGAGGGTGGTGAATCTGTGGAATTCATTGCCACAGAAGGCTGTGGAGACTGTCATTGTGTATTTTGAAGGCAGAGACAGACAGGTTCTTGATTAATAAGGCGGTCAAATGTTACAGGGAGACAGCAGAAGAATGGGGTTGAGATGGAAAGATAGGTCAGCTAATTAATTATTACTCTCACTTCAAAAGACATACAGTACTGGAGTAACTCAGTGGGTGCGGCAGCATCTCTGGAGAACATGGATGGGTGACATTTTTTCTCCGGCACTTTGCGTCTTATTTTGTAAGCCATCATCTGCTGTTCATTGTTTCTACAGAGCTCTCACTTCACGTGCTTTCTAGCTAGCAAACAACAAAATCAACATTATCTGAATAACTTATGAGGATATCATCAATTAAAATTGACATCGCCTCCACAGCTTCAAGTCCTTTGCATTACTGATGAGCATAAGCATTTCAGTTAACAACACTCAGGATTTGTCCAAGTGCCTGTATTGCTTACTTACAACTACAACCTTCTTACTGGTAGCAATTAAGACAACCTCAGCGATTTTCTCCTGTTTTATTCAGATCCACACTTTGCTTGATATTTCATATCAGATCATATAAGCAGAGGAACCTGGGCCTTTTTGGCGAACCATACAATGACCCCACAAGTTTGGAGATTGTATATTCTATCTGTGACTGCGTGGGTTTTCTTCGGGTGCTCCGGTTTCCTCCCACATTCCAAAGACATGCAGTTTTGTAGGTTAATTGGCTTCTGTAAATTTACCCCAGTGTGTAGGATGTGAGAGTGGGATACCATAGAACTAGTGTACGGGCAATCGATGGTCGGCATGGTGTCGGTGGGCTGAAGAGCCGGTTTCCGGGCCGTATCACTTTAACTAAAACTAAAGTTAAGTTCAAGAAAGCAGTTCAGTATATAATTTCTGCTGGGTTGGTGATGACATTGTACTTTCACAAAGCACCAGGTGCTGCTTTGAATAATTTTCGAGCTTTAAATCGGCACCATTGAATCCTGTGCTTTATTCACTTTGCCACACCAAGTGATGCAAGGAGAAGCCTCCATTTATTAATTCTCAGAATCCTAATTATAATTACATGGAATCATACTGAAGTGTTCTCAACGGAGCGTGCATCTTGAGAGGAATGAAGGCGGTAAATCTGTGAGTAGCTCCATTGGATCCAAATATATTAATCTGAAAAAATGTTATGAATCGGTTCAGAAAAGGATGTATCTGAGAAACATTCTGAGCTGATGTGGATGGGTGAGTTGAGGAAACAGCTGAAGCAAATACAGCTGGGATAAATTTACACAAACAGTCTGATCTGCCATGAATGACTGACTCCAAGAAGCACTCTGAACTGTTACACATGGGAATCATTGTGAATGGGATGGGTTTGGGATACTGATATGAAGGAGTACCATTGACACGGCAAAAAACAGATTCCTAGGTCATTATTTTTGCTATTGTGAAACTGGTTGTAGGCAAACAAGCTTTTCAGGACTGCAAGAGTAGCACGCCTTCAAAGGTAAATTCATAGTAAATAAGTGCTATTCACAGTCAAAAAGTGGAAACAGGCCCTTCGGCCAAATGTGCCCACTATGTCCCATCTACACGTCCCACCCACCCACATTTGGCCCCCATATCTCTCCAAACCTGTCCTATCCATGTATCTGTCCAAATGTTTCTTAAACACTGCAATAGCACCTGCCTCAACTACCTCCTCCAGCAGCTTGTTCCATACACGTACCACCATTTGCGTGAAAAAGTTACCCCTCAGATTCCTATTAAATCTTTCCCGCCTCACCTTAAACCTATGTCATCTGGTTCTCGATTCCCCATACTCTGGGCAAGAGCCTTAGTGCATCTCATCAATCTATTCCTATCATGATTTTGTACAGCTGTGTGCACAGCTTGATGAATTGGTTGGAGACAAAAGGAACTGCAGATGCTGGTTTACAACAACAAAAAACAAGTGCTGGAGTAACTCAGAGGGTCAAGCAGCATCTCTGGAGAATATGGAAAGATGCCAGCATCTTTGGCTGAACATAGGATCCCGATCTGAAACATCACATCCATTTACTCCAGAGATGCTGCCTGACCAGCAGAGTTACTCCAGCAATTTGTATCTTTTTTTTAATGAGTTAGCATCTCAATTCCCATCATTATTTATACTCGTGCGAATTGCTAGAAGACATTCTAAAGGTGCAAATGATACAATGTGTGATCATTTATTTTTTCCTTTCATGTCACAGAAATTGTGATTCATTGTGAAACGATAAGTTGAAATGTGATAAATCTCAGCTTCACAATTCAATAATTGAGATAGGTGACTTTTGAATCAGACATTAGTCCAGTCGGATGCTGCATCTCTAATTTAATAGCTTTTAATCTTAGTGAACCCTCGATGAGCTTGTCTAGTAATATAAAGAGTACTTATCCATAATTGTTCTCATTAAATTGTTGGCTTAATAAAATGGCTGTTGCAGAAAGAACACAGTCAGTGGCAGAGTGCTTCAGTGTGTAGAGTCACTGCTTCACAGTACCAGAGACACAGGTTCAATCCTGACCTTGGATGCTACTTAAGTTGATTAGTAAGGGTGTTCTTGATTAGTATGGGTGTCAGAGGTTAGGGGGAGAAGGCAGGAGAATGGGGTTGAGAGGGAAAGATAGATCAGCCATGACTGAATGGTGGAGTAGACTTGATGGGCCGAATGGCCTAATTCTGTTCCTATAACTTATGAACAGTTTAGTTTTTATTATCGTCACATGTACCGATGTACAGTGAAAAGCTTTTTTGTTGCGTGCTATCCAGTCAGCGAAAAGACTATACATGATTATAATCAAGCAGTCCACAGTGTACAGATATAGGACGAAGGATATAAAGTTTAGTGCAAGAAAAGCCCGGTAATTTCCGATTTAAGATAGTTCGTAGGTCTCCAATTGGGTAGATAGGAGGTCAGGGCCATTTTGTTATTTGGTGAGAGGACAGATTAGTTACCTGATAACAGCTGGGAAGAAACTATCTATCTGAAGCTATCTATGTGGAGATTGCACATGTTCTCTGTGATCTGGCAAGTTACCTGTGGATGCTCCAGTTTCCTCCCACATCCAAAAGATATGTGGCTTGGTAAATTCATTGGTCACTGTAAATTGTCCTAATTGAGCAGGTGAATGGTAGAAACTGACGGGAGTTGATAAGAATGTGGGGAGAATTAAAAACTGCATTAGTGTAGCGTGAATGAGTGGTCAATGGATGAAGTACACTCAGGGGTCCTGGAAAATACATTTAAGTTGAAGTACTGCACAGAACTTTGTAACAGAAGTTTGTGTAAAGAAAAAGTAAAATTGACCTTTCTTGCAATATAATCAAGTGTGATGTCCCAAATTAAAACAAAACAATCTTCCTACCTGAAGTGCAGACTAATTCAGACAATAGGATTGTTCAGCTGAAGTAAAGGAATAGGTGACATTTTGAGTCAAAACTCTTCTTCAGATTGAGTTGCTGAGTTACTCCAACTTTTAGTGTCTATCCTCGGTTTAAACCACATTCCTTCCCACACACAACATTGTTCATGGTTGGTCGATATGTCCACGTAGAGGCTTGACGAGCCTGTTTCTCTGCTGCATCGCTCTATTTAAGTTTTCTAATTTAAATTAAATTTATATCTGCACTTGTAACTATGAGCATCGCCATTGATCTGATTTGCTTTGCACTGAGTCATAGATTCATAGAGTGATACAGCATGCAAACAGACCCATCAGTCCACTCCGACCAGCATGTCACATTTACACTAGTCCCACCTGCCTGCATTTGACCCATATCCCTCTAAACCTGTCCAATCCATGTACCTGTCTAAATGTAGCGATGTTACAAAACCTACCTTCAGCGGTGCTGCAGATCTGCCACTGGCTGTGTGCGCGACTTTGGCGCCTTTGGGGGGGGCGGGATTAAAATGCAGGTTTGTATCGCTTGTCGGAGAGGGATTTCCTCGACCTGCTAGTCGATGAAAAAAAATCGATCGGACTTCCGTTCCCATTTTTTTTTTATTTTTTTTTTTAAATGGCTGGACAATTTAATAGTTGGATTAAAGTAAAAAGCGATTTCGAACGTGACGGATCGTAATATCAGGACAAAACAAAAGATAAGTTGTTTATTTCACATATAATCTTGCTTCTTGGGGTGGCTTTAATTTAATTTTACGACGCAAAAATGTTATTTTGGCCCCATACGAACCGGCAGAGTCTTTGCCTGCCGAATTTGGGCTTAAAATTCACGGCAACGGCAAAGTTCCAATCTACCGCATTCCAGAAACACCCACTCGCAAGATGATTTAAATCCTCTTTTTTTTTGGACAATCATGTCATATGAAGATCTAAATTGTCTATATTTTGTGTTATTGTCTATCCATAATCAATATTTTTATACTAAATATCCACAACAGTTTTAGCCACATGTATTGTGCAAAAAATAATAATTTTGATTATATTGAGAGTGGATGTTTCCAGATTAATTTATGGGAATTAAGCATTAAATTCCTTCCATCTGGCATATAAATTCATGACAGTGAGATTTAAAAATCATGTTATATTGTGAATTATTGTGTGAATGGGATTAGTTTGTTATTTGGATACTTAGGCTATTACAAAAATATCATTTTCTTTAGAAATGGATAGATGTTTAGATCTAGTAATTGAATTTAGATTAATTTGATTTGATGAAACTGATGAATATGAATTTTTTGTTGGGTATTTACTATTTGTTTTAGCGTTTAACTTTATAATTTCTACCTTTTTTCTAAAACTGCAAATAATAACTTGTTTCTGTTAATGCTGTTCGGTGTTTTTTTTCCTTTACATTTTAAACAGATGTCTCCGAAGAAGAAATGCAAAATTGTCAATCCAAATGCCCAGCAAAAGAGACTGATTTAGACAGCATTCGCAGAGATTATCCAAATTTGGACTACTCCAAATGTGATGATCTACAGGACATTCTTAATGGGAAAGTAGTGGGCAGAAAGGCATGTCATGCGTGGTTTGAAGAGCAAAAACTTGTAGATTACAATGCCAAAATTGAAAAGTTGAGGAAAAACAAGGTGTACAGAGTTGCTTATTGGTTACAATCTGAGGAGTATGATGATGTTACTGATTATGATATGCCAATGTACCAGCTAGCAACTGATCTTCTCCATAAAGACTTGGTCTATTGCTAGAAATTGTAATTTATTTACCTATCTGTTATGGACTTACAGCATATAATACAATAATATTAAAGTTATGATCTTGAGAATATCACATTTTTGAATTTTTAAGGCAGTCTGGGTGTTTATTACTATTTCCGTCACAACGGTCAATTTTGTAATTAGCTACAATTAGGTAACTAACTAATTATATGCTTTAATTTCAGGTCATCCAAGTAAGATGTTTTATATTTGTTTCAGAATGCTTCAATGTATAATAACTGAAAATGTCATTCAGTTCTCTTAATTTTTAAGAAGTTATGGGTTCTTGACTGTCCTCGATCACAGCTTTTGTGTTAAATCAATGGAAAAGCAATAGGGAACAAGATGCTAATTTCCGAGTATGAAAATGGCCATAACTATTTTAATACTGAAGATATGAAAGTGAATTAAGTGTCGAATTAAACTTCTTTTTATGCTTTATCTGATGGGATAAATTGCAGACTTGATTTTTTAAATCGGAAAATTTTGTAACATTGCTACTAAGTGTTTCTTAAATGTTGCAATAGACACTGCCTCAACTACCTCCTCTGCACTCACCAACTTCTGTGTGAAATAATTACCCCTCAGATTCCTATTAAAACTTTCCCCCTACACCTTAAACCTATGTCCTCGGGTTCTCGACTCCCCTACTCTGAGCAAGAAACTCTGTGCGTCCACCTGATCTATTCCTCTCATGATCTCCCATCTCAGATGGGAAGATGGTGTCTTTTTTTTAATGCTTGATTCCATGCCATTGCTTGATGCTTGGTTCCATTCCATGCTTGATTTAATTACTTCATGCTTGATTCCACAGAAAAGGACAACTTTACTTATTCTAGACATAAAATTCTGTTTTTATTGTTCTGTGCTGTGCCACTTAACTGTGCTAGTAACTCTTATACCAATTTAACTGCATCTTCAGTAACCCCCTCAAAGGTCCTGAACAGGCAAGTGCCTCACTATAAAAACATACCAAACTTTTCTTTGCATGATGGATTTACTGCATGTCGAGGCCATCTTTCCTAATTAGACCCAATTACTCTCTGAAGGAGATGACATGGTAATGAGTGGCTGACTGATTCTGGACCAACAATATCATCTTTTAACCCAGGCAGATATAATTATCCAATGTCCAGCTTTAAGAAGAAAGTCTTTAAAATAATTGTCAGTCTTTGTGGCTGAGACACTTTTTTTCCCCATTCAGACTACATGTGCTTGAATTTTTCTCTGATATGAGGGTATCAAACCTCTGTTATCTAAGTCTGACCACAGTATGAACATTGACCAATTTACATTGTACCAATGTACTTTAAAGTGTCAAGCCTTGACACTCTTGTTTGTTTGCTGCTATTGAGAGCCTTTCATTAGTTAACATCCATTGAATGTCCACGCAGGCCGTGGATGGCAACAGAATTAACAAGCTCATCAGGAAGGTTGGCTCCGTCCTGGGGGTGGAGTTGGATTCACCGGAGATAGTCTTGGAGGGGAGGATGCTCGTCAAACTGCAGTGCATCTTGGACAATACAGTTCACCCCCTCTATGACACACTGGTAAACATGAAGAGCACCTTCAGCAACAGACTGGTTCCATCAAGATTCAGCACAGAATGCCACAGGAGATCCTTTGCCCTGTGGCTATCAAACTGTACAACTCCTCCCCCTTCTGTCATGGGGTAGACTGACCCCCTCCACCCCTGTCTTTGCACATCCCCAATCCTGGACTTTCCACACGTCACTTTATTTTCATGTATCTTGCTGTGTTTTATGACTGGTGGCAGACCAATTTCCCTCCTGGGATAAATAAAGTTCTGTCATATTGCATCGTATCATATCGTATTGTACCGTACCCTTTAAGAATAAGGGGTAGGCCATTTAGGACTGAGAAGAGGAAAAACATTTTCACCCTGAGAGTTGTCAGTCTGGAATTCTCTGCCACAGAAGGCAGTGGAGGCCAATTCACTGGATGTTTTCAAGAGAGAGTTAGATTTAGCTCTTTGGGCAAAGAGAATCAAGGGATATGGGGAAAATGCCGGAACGGGGTACTGATTTTGGATGATCAGCCATGATCATATTGAATGGCGGTGCTGGCTCGAAGGGCCGAATGGCCTACTCCTGCACCTATTTTCTATGTTTCTATGTATCATAAACCACCCGGTGAGTGGTGAGAAAACAGCCCGAGTGATGGAGGGACAATGGTGTGGGAGCGATACAATTGATGAAGGAGCAATTTGAATGGAGATCCTCAGCAGATATTTGGGAAACCGGTGTAATTAATCCACAGGCCATTATCCTACAGGATAACAGGGGGTTGATGTCTTTTCCAGAGTACCACAAAACAAACTGTACATGACACAAATAGAACGGATTTGTACATTGGAAATAAGCACAGACCATTCAGCCTCTCTGTCCTCCTATGCCATTAATGAAGCAACCATGATAACCAAAGCACTGGACATTGTGCAGAGTTTATTTGCCTCTTAAGGGCTGTCCAAAAAAAAAAGTGAAATAGCAGCCTCAATCTTTTTTTTTTCAAAAATGTGCACAATTCTTGTATAGAAATGGTAAAAAAATAAGTGGAATTACATCTTATCTCCCTGCTTCTAGGGGAGCAGCTAAACACACAGTGCAAATTGTTGAATACAGTTTAAACATTTGTTGGTAGACAAAAATGCTGGAGAAACTCAGCGGGTGAGGCAGCATCTATGGAGCGAAGGAAATAGGCAACATTTCGGGTCGACCTGAAGAAGGGTTTCAACCCGAAACATTGCCTATTTCCTTCACTCCATAGATGCTGCCTCACCCGCTGAGTTTCTCCAGCATTTTTGTCTAACTTTGATTTTCCAGCATCTGCAGTTCCTTCTTAAACATTTGTGTTTGTGTTTTACTTAGAAAGAAGTTTAGCAAAGTATCTTTTGAGCGCAGAAGGTTAAGAGGGGACTTGATAGAGGTCTTTAAAATTATGAGCGGGTTAGACAGAGTGGACGTGGATAAGCTTTTCCCATTGAGAGTAGGGAAGATTCAAACAAGGGGACATGACTTGAGAATTAAGGGACAGACGTTTAGGGGGAACATTAGGGGGAACTTCTTTACTCAGAGAGTGGTAGCTGTGTGGAATGAGCTTCCAGTGGAAGTGGTGGAGGCAGGTTCGATGTTATCCTTTAAAAATAGATTGGATGGGTATATGGACGGGAAAGGAATGGAGGGTTATGGTCTGAGTGCAGGTAGATGGGACTAGGGGAGGTATTTATTTTTAATTAAAAAAAAAAAAAAAAAAAATGTTCGGCACGGACTTGAAGGGCCGAGATGGCCTGTTTCCGTGCTGTTATGGTTATATGGTTATAAGGTTACATAAGAATTGATGTGTGTCAAATACAATGTAATAATTACATTCACGATGGCAATGTTTTTAACTTTGTTCATGGAAAAGTATAACAATGCCTTCTTATGGCTGGAGGAATAACCTTTCATTCTACCAACAGTGCACATGGCTAAAAAGGCAGCAGTTATTAGATAGGAGATGCATGTGGCTCACATTGCTGGCATTGCTTGTCCTTATGTATGGGACCATCCCGTAACTCTGCCATTGGAAACCGGGCTGGGATGCTGATGGGTAGACTGCAGATGACACAGTGGACGCCGTCAATGGATATTTTTAAAGCACAGAGAGATAGATTCTTAATTAGTACGGGTGTCAGGGGTTATGGGGAGAAGGCATGAGAATGGGGTTAGGAGGGAGAAATAGATCAGCCATGACTGAATGGCGGAGTAGACTTGATGGACCGAATAGCCTAATTTGGCTCCTATCACTTATGACCTTATGACACATGGCATTCATGAGGCAATGCAGCACAATCATAGGCAAAACACAAGGTGCCAGAATAATTCAATGGGTGTGGCAGCATTTTTGTAGAAAGGGATAGGCGACGTTTCCAGTCTAGACCCTTTTACAGACTCGTGGGTACTTGCAATAATAACTTCAGGAGTGACAGATGCACCTGATCTGAGATCTGGGTTTAAAACCAGTAGATCCTACCAATATCAGGAGAACAGTCCTGAGCTACTATCTACCTCATTGGAGACCCTTGGACTATCTTTGATCAGACTTTACTAGACTTTATCTTGCACTAAACATTATTCCACATAATTCCCTTTATCATGTATCTGTGCACTGTGGATGGCTCGATTGTAGTCATGCATTGACTTTCCGCTGACTGGCTAGCACGCAACAAAGGTTTTTTACTGTACCTCGGTACACGTGACAATAAACTAAATTCACCTCAAAAGTGCTGTAGTAACTTAGCCGATCAGGCAGCATCTCTGGAGGACATGGTTTGGAAAAGTTTTGGAACAGGAACCTGTTCAGAATGATAAAACTGGATGAGTTGATTTATTTGTATAAATACATAAATATTTAACCTAATGTGTTAATCTAATGTTTGATTATTTGTATGATTTATTTTTCATGAAAGAAACAGTTGAGTTCATATAGGAGTATTTCTTCAAAGTCAAACTTTAAATATACCATTGTGACAGGTATGGCTTTTGATTGTCTGTTGACTCCTTTAAAAATGGTGTTGGTAGTTGACTTTTGTACTTGACTCTATTGTAGTTGTACATCATGATGGGCAACAATGCTAAAGATTCTCCGGGCGGTACTTGTTACTACATGTTAATGCTTTTCTGCCCTACTTGTACTCTCATTTCCCAAATAGTACTTTAGTTTAGTCCGCGCCGACCTACGACCCCTCCACATTAACACTATCCTGCACACAAGGGACAATTTACATTTATACCAAGCCAATTAACCTACAAGCCTGCACGTCTTTGGAGTGTGGGAGGAAACCGAAGATCTCGGAGAAAACCCATGTGGTCATGGGGCAACGTACAAACTCCATACAGACAGCACCCGTAGTCGGGATCGGACCTGCATCTCTGGCGCTGAAAGCACTGTAAGACAGCAACTCTACCACTGCACCACCATGCTACCCTATTTCCTCATTTGTCCCACCAACATTTACAGGCCCACTCTTATTCAAATTGAAATTATGTTAATTCTGAATTTGTATAATGAGAATATTATATTGCATTCTTCTTTAGGAGACCTAAAATCTATATTTAGTACAATTTTTAAATGTATGCTTCTATTTCTCACATTGAAATGTTTATATAACCAATGGAGAACCGTGGTCCCAGCATCAATCCCAGTGAAATGCCTCTTCCCAGATTTTTGTAATAAACCATGACTCTTACATTGTTTTCTGTTTAATATCAAGATTATTATCCAGTCTGCCACTTGGCACAAGTCTGAATTTATTACAAGCTTCTGTGATCCCTCATCAAATGCTTTTGAAAATCCAAATTGTAGTTCCTGTTTTAATGAATGTGGAAAGAAATCTTAATTCTGCCTTTCACTGTTGTTATCTATGTTGCTATCATAGCTGTTATCATTGACTGGTGTACTTGCTACCAGTGACACAATCTCTTCTCGTCTGCAAATCGTGGAAATAATTAAATTAATTTGAAGCATGCACAAAGCTGGGGTATGCTTTGGCATTTTGACCAAGATCTGTTTCTCCAATTCACAAGTGTCCCAAGACAGACAGATGCCCTTCAATTTTGTTAACCAGGATTCATAGGTTGTGGTACGAAACTACTGTGTTCACTGACACCATGTGGAATAAAGAAATCCAAGCCAAAGTCCCTTCATTAACACACTGCTCCTCGCCACATCCTTAGAGCAGTTGAATCCGACTGCCAGTAATATTGGACACACTTTACTTGCTGTGTTTCCACGATTTAAGCAGTCATTAACCATCGTGCTTCAACCATTTTTGGGCCAAAGGCCTGATTCAAAGTGTGAAATACTGATGAGTGTTAATTGGCAATTATCTACTGAATAACAAGTTAATCAACTTAATTCACCTTTAAATGAGAGTGTATCAGTGTAAATTAAGGCCAGCTGCCTGTCATTTTAATTTGTGCTACCAAGATAGACTCTATTCTCTTGACCTATTCGGTCACCACATTAAAGACCTGGGGGAAAAAAAACATTATCGCAGAGACAGCTCCCTCCATAACTCCCTGGTCAATTTGTCCCTTCCCACCCGAACCACCCCCTCTCCGGGCACCTTCCCTTGCAACTGCAGGAAATGCTACACTTGTCGCTTTATCTCCCCCCCTTGGCTCCATTCAAGGACCCAAGCAGTCTTTCCAGGTGCTGCAGAGGTTCACCTGCACCTTCTCCAACCTCATCAATTGCATCCGCTGCTCTACATCGGTGAGACCAAGTGTAGGCTTGGCGATCGGTTCACCGAACACCTCCGCTCAGTTCGCAATAACCGAACTGATCTCCCGGTGGCTCAGCACTTCAACTCCCCCTCCCATTCTGAATCTGACCTTTCTGTCCTGGGCCTCCTCCATGACCAGAGTGAGGACCACTGTAAATTGGAGCAGCAGCACCTCATATTTCACTTGAGCAGTTTGCACCCCAGCGATATGAACATTGACTTCTCTAATTTCAAGTTGTCCCTACTTTCTCCTCCCCTTCTCACCTCTCCATCAGCCCACTGGCTCCACCTCTTCCTTTCTTCTTCCCACCCTCACATCAGTCTGAAGAAGGGTTTTGACTCAAAACGTTGCCTGTTTCCTTAGCTCCATAGATGCTGCCTCACCTGCTGAGTTTCACCAGCATTTTTGTCTACCTTCGATTTTCCAGCATCTGCAGTTCCTTCTTAAACGTTATCTCATGCAAGGTTGGTTTCAAAAGTACAATGTGAAGTTGATTTTTTTTCCCTTCAGAATTATCATTAATAAGAATGGAGCTAATGCAGCATTGAGAGGTTGTCTTCCCTGAGTTCAAAATAATAGATTTGCTTCAAGGTAAATCAGGTCTACTTTGGTGAGCTGGGAAATCAGGTGCTAAGTAAGTTATTGATATGTTTGTTTAAAAATCTGCAATAATGAGTAGTTTAGGTCCTATTTTTTTATTAAATGTTCATGAAATATGGAGGTGTCTGGCTGGTATTTGATCTCCATCTCTAATTGGCCCTGATATAAAAAGTTTATTAAAAGGCAAACAATGAATCATCACTCCACAGTCTACGTGTAAACCAGACAATTCAAACTTCAAAGGGAAAATGCTGGAAAAAATGCAGCAGTTTAGATGCTATCTCAAGAGAATGAAATAGAGTCAATCTTTCAGAGTGATAAAAACTCCATACAAAAACTCCATACGTAGTCAGGATCGAACCTGGGTGTCTGGTGCCATATGGCAGCAACTCTACTGCTGCTCCACTCTGCCATCCTAGTTGACTTGGAAAGCTTTACTATGTAAAATGTTCACACTTATTTATACCTCTTGACCCTGACATTTTCCACAGTATAACATCACAGGGCGACCACAGTGACGCAGCAGCAGAGTTGCTGCCTTTACAGCGCTTGCAGCACCGGAGACCAGGGTTCAATCCCGACTACGGGTGCTGTCTACGCAGAGTCTGTACGTTCTCCCTGTGGCCTGCGAGGGATTTCTCCGAGATCTTCGGTTTCCTCCCGCACTCCAAAGACGGACAGGTTGTTAGGTTAATTGGCTTGGTGTATGTGTAAATTGTCCCCAGTGTGTGTAGGATAGTGTTAATGCGTGGGGATCGCTGGTCGGTGCGGACACGGTGGGCCGAAGGGCCTGGTTCCGTGCTATATCTCTAAACTAAGGTAAACCTAGAAGCATATCCCAAACTTCCATTTAGTTGACCATTATTGTCTACAAATCCTTACTCATACCAGGTCTGGCCTTTTTTTTAAATTATTCTTAATCAGGTAGACATTATAGAGTCATAGAGTTAAACAGCATAGAAACAGGCTTTCTGCAACTCTGCTGACAATTATGCCCATCTATACGAATCACACTTGCCTGTAGTAGTTCCATATCCCTCGGTGCCCTGCTTATTCAAGCATCTCATCTTAATAAAAGAACAGTAATAAAATTGGACTGTTTATAAAGGAAAAGACCTTAATCTAATTGCTCAAGTATGAATTATTTTTTAATGACAGCACAACTTGGATCAAATATCAAACTCTTTATTGCACCATTTGTTGGAATCAATGTGAAAGCCTTTGCCAGCCAGGACAATATTTTAAGCATCATCTTTAACAGGCCAGGTTTGAGCCAATTGAGATTCTTATACTTAATAAACATCACTTATTCCCTTTCCCCAGATAGGCTGCCCGACCCACTGAGTGACTCCAGCTTTTCAGGGTGTCTTTCTTGGTGTAAACCAGCATTTGCAGTTCGTTCCTAAACCATGGAATCTTTAAAATTTGTTCCCTCAGTTTTGGAAGAAAACACAACAAGCCCATCATTTGCCTCTTTAAAAGCCTCTTAAATTCCTTTGTAATAGATAAAGAAACCTCAAAATGATCAAATCTCCTATTCAAGAGTGTTTAATCTTCTACTATTAACATTATATGGCATATTCATGGTGAAGTCCCCTGCCAACATTGATGGGGCACCATTGACAAGAAACTCAAATATACCGGGAACACAAATTCTACGGCTATAAGAGTAGGTCAAATGCTGGGCATTCTGTGAATGATTGATGACCTGACACCCTCAAAACTTTCCACCATGAAAATAGAACAAGGAACATGACAAGAGTATGCAGGAATACTCCATACTTGCCTGATTTAGTGAAAGTCCAACAACACTCAAGAAGGGGCGGCACAGCGGTAGAGTTGCTGCCTTACAGCGCTTGCAGCGCCAGAGACCCAAGTTCAATCCTGACGATGGGTGCTGTCTGTACGGAGTTTGTATGTTCACCCCATGACCCCATGGATTTTCTCCGAGATCTTCAATTTTCTCGCACACTCCAAAGAAGTACAGGTATGTAGGTTAATTGGCTTGGTGTATGTGTAAATTGGCCCTACTGTGTATAGGTTAGTGTTAATGTGCGGGGATTGCTGGTCGGTGCAGACTTGGTGGGCCGAAGGGCCTGTTTCCGTGCTGTATCTCTAAACTAAACTAAACTAAACATGCCAGGACAGAACTGTCTTAGTGATAGACACCACCCAAAATGTTCTGTCTATCTTGGTGCATGGCAGTTACAAAATTATCAGCAATTTGATTAGTAAGGGTGTAAAGGGTTATGGGGCGAAAGCAGGAGAATGGGGTTGAGAGGGAAAGATGGATAGATCAGCCATGATTGAATGGCGGGATAGACTGGATGGGCCGAATCGCAGAATTCTGCTCCTAGAATTTGTGAACTTAGGTACTCTGCCTCTCAAAATTATAACCTCCACCAGCAAGAAGGGCAAGAACTTCACATGCATAGGAACATTGGCACTTACATGTTTCTCTCAAGTCCCCTACTTTACTGACATGAAAATATATCACTGGACCTTCATTGTTGTTGGGTTAGAATCCAAGAATTCTCTACTCAACAGGACTGTAGAAGAATCTTTCACAAGACTCCAGTGCAAAAAAAAAAATCTACCACCTTCTCAAGGGCAATTGAAGATGGACTATAAATGTTGAGCTTGTAAGAAATGTGTAGCTTAAAAAAAGACACTTAGTCCCTTCATTATAAACAGTTGAGGTCCCATCACAGATACCTGCAGTTCAGCACCAGGTACAACTAATAGAAGTAATTGCAGAGGATGGTATGCTCCCAGTTTAGTGTGCCCTCTCCTGGAAAAAAAATTCAAGGCCCTGAAGAGAATAAGAGATTTACGTGTATGTGTCATCATTTCACAGAAGTGGAAGCAGAATTGGTGTAAAGTGACACCAGATAAATATGTTTTTAAAAACGCTAGTTTGTGGGGAAAGTTGAGGATAATTAGAGTTTTAATAGAGATGATAAAACTATGGTGCATTTAATGGTTTGCCTCTCCATTGGATGAATCCATAATTCCATAATCTATACATAACTAAAACTCTGATCTTGTTATCTTCTGGTTTGTGAGGTCTTTTTATTTGCGCAAAAACGGTTTGGGATAGCGCTACGACTTTTCGCCAGTTCACTCGCCTTTCTCCTGTGCTGCGAGTGCACCAAGTTTCGTTCCGATCAGTTGAATGTCGTAAAAGTTAGTGGGGTTTAAAAATCTTAAAAACCGCGTGTGCGCAGGTCGATCTCTTCTCCTGCCATGCAGCGCCGCGCGGATTAATCTCTTCCCCTGTCAAGCCCCGGGAAGGTCCGCCCCTTCCTGAACCTTCGCGTATTTACTGACACTGAAGATGGCCGGCGGAGGTTTCCAAACGGACACAATTTTCGGAGGGACCCGAAGCAGCCCAGCCCCAAGCAGCGCATCGGCGGAGACCCTGCCCAGCCCAGTGTGGGAGACTCAGCCCAGAATCCGAGACCCAGCAGAGCCCAGAGTCCGAGATGTCGCCAAACGGAAAGCGGAGACTCTGGTCCCGGCAGAGGAGAATGACTAGCGCCCACTGTGAGTCCCCATTGCACCACCAATTCCAGCCAAAACCCCTCTGGTCCACCTCGCTGGCTCCTCTCCCCTCCCCCTTGATGCCCCCCTCTCCCCCATGGCTCTTCCCCGTCTTTTCTCTGAGCTCACTCGCCCCTCCCCCCCGCCCACACAACCGTCCACCCCACAAGCCCCCCTGGTCATACACACACCCCTGCCCACACACACACCCCTGCACACACACACCCCCCACCCACACACACACACACACACACACACACACACCCAACTGCCCCCCCCGCCCACAACCCCCCGCCCACACACCCCTGCCCACACACTCCCCCGCCCACACCCCTCCACCCACACCCCACCGCCCACACCCCACCGCCCACAACCCCCCGCCCACACAACCCCACCTCCCCCACAACTCACCCACCTCCACAACCCCCTCCCCCCCCCCCCCGCCCCGACAACACTCCCCACAAAAAAAACCACACAACAACTGCCCCGCCCCCACAACCCTCCCACAAGTGCTGGAGTAACTCAGCGGGTCAGGCAGCATCCCTCGAGGTAAAGAATGGGTGATGTCCTAGGTCGTGACCTTTCTTCAAACAGCTTATGTTTACCTTGTCATGTGTACCAAGGTACGCTGAAAAGCTTTGCTTCGTATATGTTATTCAATCAGATCAGATAATACCATACATAAATACAACCATGCCAAACTCGAGTAGAATATGCAGAACAAAGGGGAAGGTACAGTACAGAATATAGTTCTCAACACAGTAGCATACCAGTTCCAGAGACTAAGCCAATAACCGCAATGGGGTGGAGATTAATTGGTAGGTACCCTATCTTAGGAAAGGACCATTCAGAAGCCAGATAAGTGAAGGGAAGAGGCTGTTCCTGAGTCTGGTGATCTGTTAGTTGCGTCTGCATTTGTCTGTACAAACCGCCAGGACAGGTACTGATACACAACTGACCTTGATTCTAAATTATAACACATTACTTGGGCCAGCCCTGCCATTAACCCAGCCTACATTCCCTAAACCGCAGTCTTTCATATAAAAAACCATTACTTGCACAGGCAGGGAGGAAGATGTACTCCCTCATGCACTTTACAATAAACTTATGAAATTTAACCAAAATATTCACAAATCCTCATTCGGTACTCGGTGTAGGAGTACCGTGGAGAGGATATTTCCATTAGTGGGAGAGTCTATGCCATAGCTTCAGAATAAAAGGATCTGCCTTTAGAATGGAGATGAGGTGGAATTTCTTTAGTCAGAGGGTGATAAATCTATGGAATTCATTGCCACAGAAGATTGTGGAGACCAAGTCAATGGATATTTTTAAGGTGGAGATTGATAGATTCTTGATTAGTAGAGGTGTCAGGGGTTATGAGGAGATGGCAAGAGAATGGGGTTGAGAGAGGAAGATAGATCAGCCATGATTGAATTGTGGAATAGATTTGATGGGCCAAATGGCCTAATTCTGCTCCTACAACTTATGGACATGAACTAGGAGTAGTAAATTTTGGTTATGTAGTAGGATTTAAATTCTGGTTTGGCCTATGTCGTCCCTTAGCTGCTATCCTACTTCATACCCTGATCCTACTGTCTTTGAAGAACAACCAACCCAGGGGTCTCTACTGGCTCCGTTACTTCTCAAAGTCATTTGAACTATTAAAAGCTGTAATACAGCCATGCAAAACCCAAGGCTCAATGGAATTAAGAATATACGTTTTAAGTCAAGTCATAGAGTTATACACCATGGAAACAGGCCCCTCGGCCCAACCTCCCCACGCCGACCAACAGATCTCATCTACACTAATGCCACCTGCCTGCGCTTGGCCCACATCCCTTTCCTGGGGACCAGGGACCTGGGGAGCGGGAACCGGACCAGAGCTACAACAGCGGCGGCGCAGCGCTGAATTCACCGCGGAGCGGGCGAAGCCTACCTGGATCGCCGTTTGGAGCTCCGGAGCGTTGGGCCGCTGCTCCAACATCGTGGAGCTGCGGTTTGGGAGAGCTTCCAACGCGGGCGGCGCTGACCGTCATCGCGGAGTCCTGGGGCCCTTTGCCGAGGGCCGCCAGCATTGCATCTCTGCCCAGCGTGGCCTGCGGACTTTGGGAGCCGCGGACTCCGGTAGGAGGTGGCCGACTCTGATGTCCTGGCTGCTGAGGAAGTCCCCCAGCCCCGACGTCGGACTTACATCACCCCGGCTAGAGGGCCTGAACATCGGGCCGCCTGTAGCGGCGACTGCGGAGGGCTCGGGTAGGCCCCGACCACGGGTGAACATTGGGGAACATTAGAGGAAGAGGACTGACTTTGGTGCGTTCCTTCACAGTGGGAAACTTTTGATTCTGCTGTGTGGGGATGTTTTATGTTGAACTCTATCGTGTGTGGTGTTCTTTATTTTTATTGTATGGCTGTATGGTGAACACACATTTCACTGTGCCAACTGGCGCATGTGACAAATAAATGTATCTTGTATCTTGTCTTGTAAACCTATCCTATCCATGTTTCTGTCTAAATGTTTATTAAACATTGTGATTGGATCTGCTTTTACTTCTACAAGTCGGATGAAAACCTACTGTATAGCTGAATTGATCTCAAGTGCAGTCTTCTTGCAAAAGGTGTACAGGATCTTGTGGTTCTTTGACATGTGATTGTGTGGATCACTCACAAGGGCGACGAGATCGATGATTGTAAATGGCTGCCAATTGTCAATATGCACAAGGTTCACTCAACGTAGGAATCTGAACCGAATGGCTGTTTTTAACGCTAGGCAACAGCATCGAACGCAAGATGAGAACATCCTTGTTAATATATTGCTGTCTATTTTCCTAATGTTATTGAGAGACACTCCCCTCCAGGCCCACCGCCGTGTCCTTTATAAAACCGTCGATAGCATTTCAAATGTTGCCTGGTTTGAAATCAGTTAAGAGTTTTGTTATTGGTCTGAGATAAGCTTGGAGAAAACTTGCCAATAAGCTGGAGAATTATTATTAAAAACCGAGAAACGAGATTCAAGATCCTCTTAAAAAGGAGGCATGGTGGCGCAGTGGTAGAGTTGCTGCCTTACAGTGCTTGCAGCACCGGAGACCCGGGTTCGATCCCGACTACGGGTGCTGTCTGTCCGGAGTTTGTACGTTCTTCCCATGACTGCGTGGGTTTTCTCCGAGATCTTCGGTTTCCTCCCACACTCCAAAGACGTACAGGTTTGTAGGTTAATTGGCTTGGTGAATGTGTAAATTTCCAGGATATAGTTAATATGCGGGCATCATTGGTCGGTGCGGACTCGGTGGGCCAAATGGCCTATTTCTGCGCTGTATCTCTAAAACTAAACAAAAAACTAAATCAGAACCCGAAGTCATGGGCGTTTAAATGTTATCTCCATTTCTCTCTTCTCTGCTGCCTTACCTGCTGAGAAGTTTCAGCACCTTTATTTTACATTGGGTAATATAATTCCATTACAGCAAAAGTTATTACACTCCATGCTTTCCTCAAAGGAGCCTCATTTAATCTTTCATAACCTCTTCTGCAAGATGTCTATCTCGTGGTATGATTTGAAAATAGCACAATGGGATAGGAATTAAAACATTTCCATCCTGTGACCATGGCAGCTTTTAACTGAACATTTGACCGTACTGGGCCCGTGCTCACTGGAGTTTAGAAGGATGAGGGGGTACCTCATTGAAACTGACCGAATAGTGAAAGGCCTGGATAGAGTGGAGGGTCAAGAAACTGAATGCACAGTCAGATTGAATGGGCACACCTTTAGAAAGGAGATGAGAAGTAATTTCTTTAGTCAGAGGGTGGTAAATTTGTGGAATTCATTGCCGCAGACGGCTGTGGAGGCCAAGTCATTGGGTATTTTTATAATGGAGAATGACAGATTCTTGATTAGTCAGGGTGTCAGGGGTTAAAGGGAGAAGGCAGGAAAATGGGGTGGAGAGGGAAAGATAAATCAGCCATGGTTGAATGGCGGAAGCAGACGATGGGCTGAATGGCCTACTTCTGCTCCTATAACATGATCTTTAACAATGTTTGCTCTGTCAGTCGACTTTATCTTGCTTCTGTTGTAACATTATAGCTTTAGGGAGAACACAGTCTATTTAACCATATAAAGACAAGAAAGCTTGCATTTATTCAGTCCCTTCAATGACCTTGGGGCACCACAATGCGCTTGACAGACCATGAAGTACATTGATATTTACCATAACCACTGTAAATTATGAAAGAGTCAGGTGACACACAGCAAGACAGCTATAACAGCAATGAGACAAAGCACCAGCTAATCCATTCTAATGATATTTGATTCGGGACGTATTTGGAAACTTTCCCCTAGTCTTTAAAATGCCACAGACTTTTCTGGATTCCCTCACATTGTCCTGAAGTTATTAATGCCTGTCCCAAAACGCTTGTCAAAGTTAACAAAACATGAAGGTGGTCTGGTGGGTTGCAGATTATGATGTATCTTAAAACTGATTTCGCAGACATGCTGTTCCAATTTTAATTATGTCTAGACTTCTATAACTTCTTAATTTATTTTGAAACTACGTATTTTATGTGCCTACTGAGAGTAACAGATACTGCAGCTCTGCTTATTCTATCCGATAACTGATTGACACAAAGTCATGTTGCCAGAAGTTGACCTAACGCTTTTTATTGTAGCAGGTAGATCGTTTATATGAAGCTGTCAAATACGATCTACTCTTGATAATTCAATCTGCTTTAAAAAAAAAAAAAAATTCCAATTAGCTAAGTTGGCAGGGAGGTGTTTACCATTATATAGAAGCTGAAAAGTATAATGAGGGAGAGGGACTGTTGAGTGCTAAAGAAGGAAATGTAACCACATTAGCGCAGTGCAACCAGGAAAGACTGAGGAACGCAAAGATAGATTAATATATGTATTCACACCTAGTAGAGCTGATGTCTTATAGTGAAGATAGACACAAAAAGCTGGAGTGACAGGCAGCATTTCTGGAGAGAAGGAATGGGTAACGTTTTGGATCGAGACCCTTCTTCAGACTAAAGACTGCCTGTCCCGCTGAGTTAATCCAGCTTTTTGTGTCTATCTTCGGTTTAAATCAGCATCTGCAGTTCCTTCCTGCACAAAAAAGACACAAAGTGCCGGAGAAGCTCAGATAGCATCTCTGGAAGACATGGATAGGTGATGTTTCGGGTCGGGACCCTTCTTCAGTCTAAGAGAGACAAGATTACAAATTTGCTCATGATATCAAGCTTGTGAAGCAGCAAACGGTGAAAATGAAAGGAATAGACTAATTAGACACATCATTAGGCTTGCAGAATGGACTGACTGTTGGAGGATGGAATTTAATGCAGAGAACTGTGAGGTGCTAATAGACACAAAGTGCTGGAGTAACTCAGCGGGTCAGGGAGCATCTCTGGAGAAAAGGAATAGGAGATGTTTCGGTTGGAAACCTTCTTTAGTGCAGAGTTGCGTACAGTTTTGGTCTCCTAATCTGAGGAAAGACATTCTTGCCATAGAGGGAGTACAGAGAAGGTTCACCAGACTGATTCCTGGGATGGCAGGACTTTCATACGAAGAAAGACTGGATAGACTCGCCTTGTACTTGCCAGAATTTAGTAGATTGAGGGGGGATCTTATAGAAACTTACAAAATTCTTAAGGGGTTGGACAGGCTAGATGCAGAAAGATTGTTCCCGATGTTGGGGAAGTCCAGAACAAAGGGTCACAGTTTAAGGATAAGGGTGAAGTCTTTTAGGACCGAGATGAGATTTTTTTTTTTCACAGAGAGAGTGGTGAATCTGTGGAATTCTCTGCCACAGAAAGTAGTTGAGGCCAGTTCATTGGCTATATTTAAGAGGGAGTTAGATGTGGCCCTTGTGGCTAATGGGATCAGGGGGTATGGAGAGAAGGTAGGTACAGGATACTGAGTTGGATGATCAGCCATGATCATATTGAATGGCAGTGCAGGCTCGAAGGGCCGAATGGCCTACTCCTGCACCTATATTTATTATTATTATTATTATTATTATTATTATTATTATTATTATTATTATTATTATTATTATTATTTTCTATTTTTCTTTGTTTAGACATCTTCAGAGGTGCTGCCTGACCCGCTGAGATACTGCAGCTTTTTGTGTCGATCTTCCAACATATGTTGTGAGGTGATAACATTTGGTTGAAGGATGGAAAGGCGTAACATAGATTTAATGGCACTATCAAGCACAACAGAGGGATCCAATGATTGGTGTGCGCAAGTCTTTAAAAGTAGCCAGACATATTGAAAGAGTCACTCTGTAGCTTGTCCTTGGGATTTCAATTGCCTGTTACTTCTCCATTCACTTTCCCTGACCTCTCTGATGTAGTTTCTACACTGCTCGACAAAGTTCAATGTAAGCTCGAGACACAGTACTTAAGACTCAACATAAACACTTAAGACTCAACATTTTAAAAATATCATAGATACATAGATACATAGAAATTAGGTGCAGGAGTAGGCCATTCGGCCCTTCGAGCCTGCACCGCCATTCAATACGATCATGGCTGATCATCCAACTCAGTATCCCGTACCTGCCTTCTCTCCATACCCCCTGATCCCTTTAGCCACAAGGGCCACATCTAATTCCCTCTTAAATATAGCCAATGAACTGGCCTCAACTACCCTCTGTGGCAGAGAGTTCCAGAGATTCACCACTCTCTGTGTGAAAAAGTTTTTCCTCATCTCGGTCTTAAAGGATTTCCCCCTTATCCTTAAGCTGTGACCCCTTGTCCTGGACTTCCCCAACATCGGGAACAATCTTCCTGCATCTAGCCTGTCCATCCCCATAAGAATCTTGTACGTTTCTATAAGATCCCCTCTCAATCTCCTAAATTCTAGCGAGTATAAGCCAAGTCTATCCAGTCTTTCTTCATATGAAAGTCCTGACATCCCAGGAATCAGTCTGGTGAACCTTCTCTGCACTCCCTCTATGGCTATAATGTCCTTCCTCAGATTTGGAGACCAAAACTGTACGCAATACTCCAGGTGTGGTCTCACCAAGACCCTGTACAACTGCAGTAGAACCTCGCTGCTCCTATACTCAAATCCTCTTGCTATGAAGGCCAACATACCATTCGCTTTCTTCACTGCCTGCTGCACCTGCATGCCTACTTTCAATGACTGGTGTACCATGACACCCAGGTCTTGCTGCATCTCCCCATTTCCTAATCGGCCACCATTTAGATAATAGTCTGCCTTCCCGTTTTTGCTACCAAAGTGGATAACCTCACATTTATCCACATTATACTGCATCTGCCAAACATTTGCCCACTCACCCAGCCTATCCAAGTCACCTTGCAGTCTCCTAGCATCCTCCTCACAGCTAACACTGCCCCCCAGCTTAGTGTCATCCGCAAACTTGGAGATGTTGCTTTCAATTCCCTCGTCCAGATCATTAATATAAATTGTAAATAGCTGGGGTCCCAGCACTGAGCCTTGTGGTACCCCACTAGTCACTGCCTGCCATTGTGAAAAGGACCCGTTTACTCCTACTCTTTGCTTCCTGTTTGCCAGCCAGTTCTCTATCCACATCAATACTGAACCCCCAATACCGTGTGATTTAAGTTTGTATCCTAATCTCTTATGTGGTACCTTGTCGAAAGCCTTCTGAAAGTCCAGATACAACACATCCACTGGTTCTCCCCTATCCACTCTACTAGTTACATCCTCGAAAAATTCTATAAGATTCGTCAGACACGATTTACCTTTCGTAAATCCATGCTGACTTTGTCCAATGATTTCACCACTTTCCAAATGTGCTGCTATCCCATCTTTAATAACTGACTCTAGCAGTTTCCCCACTACCGATGTTAGACTAACTGGTCTGTAATTCCCCGTTTTCTCTCTCCCTCCCTTCTTAAAAAGTGGGGTTACGTTTGCTACCCTCCAATCCTCAGGAACTACTCCAGAATCTAAAGAGTTTTGAAAAATTATCACTAATGCATCCACTATTTCTGGAGCTACTTCCTTAAGTACTCTGGGATGCAGCCTATCTGGCCCTGGTGATTTATCGGCCTTAAATCCATTCAATTTACCCAACACCACTTCCCGACTAACCTGGATTTCACTCAGTTCCTCCATCTCCTTTGACCCGCGGCCCCCTGCTATTTCCGGCAGATTATTTATGTCTTCCTTAGTGAAGACGGAACCAAAGTAGTTATTCAATTGGTCTGCCATATCCTTGTTCCCCATGATCAATTCACCTGTTTCTGACTGCAAGGGACCTACATTTGATTTAACTAATCTCTTTCTCTTCACATATCTATAAAAACTTTTGCAGTCAGTTTTTATGTTCCCTGCCAGTTTCCTTTCATAATCTATTTTCCCTTTCCTAATTAAGCCCTTTGTCCTCCTCTGCTGGTCTCTGAATTTCTCCCAGTCCTCTGGTATGCTGCTTTTTCTGGCTAATTTGTACGCATCATCTTTTGCTTTGATACTATCCCTGATTTCCCTTGTTATCCACGGATGCACTACCTTCCTTGATTTATTCTTTTGCCAAACTGGGATGAACAATTTTTGTAGTTCATCCATGCAGTCTTTAAATGCCTTCCATTGCATATCCACCGTCAACCCTTTTAGAACTAATTGCCAGTCAATCTTGGCCAATTCACGTCTCATACCCTCAAAGTTACCTTTCTTTAAGTTCAGAACCGTTGTTTCTGAATTAACAATGTCACTCTCCATCCTAATGAAGAACTCAACCATATTATGATCACTCTTGCCCAAGGGGGCACGCACAACAAGTCTGCTAACTAACCCTTCCTCATTACTCAATACCCAGTCTAGAATAGCCTGCTCTCTCGTTGGTTCCTCTACATGTTGGTTTAGATAACTATCCCTCATACATTCCAAGAAATCCTCTTCCTCAGCACCCCTGCCAATTTGATTCACCCAATCTATATGTAGATTGAAGTCACCCATTATAACTGTTTTGCCTTTGTTGCACGCATTTCTAATTTCCTGTTTGATGCCATCCCCAACTTCACTACTACTGCTAGGTGGCCTGTACACAACGCCCACCAGCGTTTTCTGCCCCTTAGTGTTTCGCAGCTCTACCCATACCGATTCCACATCCTCCAAGCTAATGTCCTTCCTTTCCACTGCGTTAATCTCCTCTCTAACCAGCAACGCGACCCCACCTCCTTTTCCTTTCTCTCTATCCCTCCTGAATATTGAATATCCCTGGATGTTCAGCTCCCAGCCTTGGTCACCTTGGAGCCATGTCTCCGTGATCCCAACTATATCATAATCATTAATTGCTATCTGCACGTTCAACTCATCCACCTTATTACGAATGCTCCTTGCATTGAGACACAAAGCCTTCAGGCTTGTTTTTACAACGCTCTTACCCCTTATACAATTATGTTGAAAAGTGGCTCTTTTTGATTTTTGCCCTGGATTTGTCTGCCTGCCACTTTTACCTTTCACCTTGCTACCTATTGCTTCTGCCCGCATTTTACACCCCTCTGTTTCTCTGCTCACCCATTTAAGAACCCCACCACCTCTTATTCTCTGTTTATTATTGTTTTCTTCTTTCCCCCCTACATGTTGGGTCTGAGTGCTTTCCTTCTCTGCCTCCTGCCTCACACACTGTCTAATAGCATTCTCTATTTGAGTCCCTCCCCCCAACCATTCTAGTTTAAAGTCTCCCCAGTAGCCTTTGCAGATCTCCCCGCCAGGATATCGGTCCCCCTCAGGTTCAAGTGCAATCCATCCTTTTTGTACAGGTCGAACCTTCCACAAAAGAAGTCCCAATGATCCAGAAATTTGAATCCCTGCCTTCTGCACCAGTCCTTCAGCCACGCATTTATCCTCCACCTCGCTCCATTCCTACTCTCACTGTCGCGTGGTACAGGCAGTAATCCCGAGATTGTTACCTTTGCTGTCCTTCTCTTTAACTCCCCTCCTAACTCCCTAAATTCTCCTTTCAGGACCTCTTCTCTTTTTTTACCTATGTCATTGGTACCTATATGTATCACGACCTCGGGCTCCTCTCCCTGCCCTTTCAGGATGTCTTGGACACGTTGGGACACATCACAGACCCTGGCACCAGGGAGGCAAACTACCATCCGGGTCTCCCGACTGCGTCCACAGAATCGCCTGTCTGACCCCCTAACTATAGAGTCCCCTATTAATATTGCCCTCCTCTTCTTTTCCTTACCCATGCTGAGCCTTTATCAAATCCTGGTATTATATCCAGTGGTGCTTCATCACTCTTTAGGTTAAAAAAATAGATGGGGTGCAATGAAAGTGAACGAGAGAGTCTGTTCGCAATGGGTAGGTTGGAAATCCTAGCATTGTCTTCTTTGTACAAAGGAATTTTTGATAGGGTTTACAAAAAATATAATGGATTTGGACAATCCAGACAGAGGAAAACCAACAGTCAATATAACAGTGGCATAAATATAAGATTTGGACAAACAATATGAGGACATTTGAGGAATAATTTTTGTTTGCAGAGTGTGTGGTACTGTTATGGAAATTGCAGTCTTTGCTCCAGAGACAACAATCCAAGTTCAAGAAAACTTGATTATAAAGTTAAAAACATTAATATTTTTAGTCACCTATATGAAGGCAAAAACACTGTAATTTATTAACAGCTTGGAATCAGATCAGATTGCTATTGTAAACCAATAATAGCTTCCTTATTTAGAATGCAGATAATTATGCCTGGTGCTTTTGCGTTTGACAGCAAAATGTTCTTTAAATTGTTTTTAAAGTAATTATGAGTCTTAAAGTTTCAACAGCTCTGTTTTTTATAATGCAGTGTGAGTAATGTTTTAAAATGTTTGTAGCATTTAGGTGAATATACATTATGGTTCTGAAAAGGGAAAAAAAGCAATATATGTAAGTGCCCGAGCACGTAACTTCCCTTTGACCCTTAGCTACAACCAGTCTAATCATTATTAAGTGGTTCGTATTTTTGGCCAGTTGACTCTCTGACCATGAAGAATTCATGGTTGTTTATTCTCTTGATTTGAGAATAATATGATTATTCTCAAAAAGACAAACTCTGGAAGGTCATAAGTAGAATTAGGCCATTCGACCCATCAAATCTACTCCATCATTCAATCATGGCTGATCTATCTTTCCCTCTCAACCTCATTCTCCTTCCTTCTCCCCATAACCTCTGACACCTGTACTAATCAAGAATCTATCTATCTTTTCCTTAAACATATCTACTGACTTGGCCTCCACAGCCTTCTGTGGCCAAGAATTCCACAGATTCACGGTTGAAAGGCAGAACTTCTAGAAATTCTGTTTGTTTGATATACTATGCACTTTATTCCCCATCCTACCACCATCACCAACAGTAAAAAGCTAGGAACGCAGCCAACATAATCAAGGATCTTTTTCATCCCAATCATTTCCCTCTTTTCCCTTCTCCCATCAGATAGACGACACAAAAGCTTCATAGCACCTACCCCCAGACGCAGGAACAGCTTCTCAGCTGCAGTTATCAGACTGCCTTCCTTAAATGAGGGTGTCGTCCCATCTTCCAACCTCCCTCATTGCAGTTTTTTCTTTGTATCCGATACCATCATGCTGTAACACTATATTCTGCACTCTGGTATTTTTTACACTACCTTTTGTACTTGTGCATCACTTTATTGAACTCATATATCGTATGATTTGACTGGATAGCCTGCAAACAAATTTTCTCACTGTCCGTGTACACTTGACAATAATATATCAAAACCAACTTTATTCTGATAGAGGCACTTTGGTTATAATGTTAATCAATGCATATATTCTGGGTATATTGTTTCATCCTTTCTGTCTGAAATACATAGATATTTTAAAATTAAAAATTTCGAATGATTTTGAAAATTACCAACATTTTTAATCAAGAAATAAAATCAACAAGAATATAGTGTATTCTTTAAAAAAATCTGATATTCTTTCTTTTTTGCAATCATCATCATTCAAATAAGTACACATTCCAATCGTGTATCAGGTCCAACCTAGGAATTTCTCGGAGCAGTTTCTATGGTGTTGCGCTACAATGTAGTATAAATTCACATTATATGTTCAATTCATAAAATACATGAATCAGAAAAAAAATGATGTCGCAGGAGAGCTTTCATGCTGGTCATTGAATCAACCCAGCAGTATGAATATTGATTTCTCTAAATTAAAGTAACTCTTGCGTTCCCTCTCTCTTCATCCCCCACCCTAGTTTTCCAACTAGTTTCACTGACCTCCTGATTAATTTTACTGTTTGTATGCCTCGTTGTCTGCTTCCCCTCAGCCAACAATGAACCATTCTACATTTCCTTGATCATCGTCTGCTTTGATCTGTCATTTTCACACCTTACATTCTCATTGAAATTCTTCCATATCTAGTTTCCCTCTCCCCTGACTCTCAGTCTGAAGAAGGGTCTCGACCCGAAACATCACCCATTCCTTCTCTTCAGAGATGCTGCCTGTTCCGTTGAGTCACTCCAGCATTTTGTGTCTGTCGTCGGTTCAGTTTCGGTTCAGTTTAGTTTATTGTCACGAGTACCAAGGTACAGCAAAAAGCTTTTGTTGCATGCTATCCAGTCAGCAGAAAGACAATACATGATTACAATCGAGTCATTTACAGTGTACAGATACATGATAAGGGAATAACGTTTAGTGCAAGGTAAAGCCAGCAAAGTCCAATTGAGGAAAGTCTGAGGGTCACCAAAGAGATAGATAGCAGTTCAGCACTGTTCTCTGGTTGTGGTAGGATGATTCAGTTGCCTGATAACAGCTGGGAAGTGTAAACCTTCGGTGGAAACCAGCATCTGCAGTTCCTTCCAACATGAACAAACGTCACTAATCTCAGACCCAAAGTGAGAGTTCAACTAATGAACCATTGCTAACAACTTCAATGATTATGAAATAGCTTCATTATTTGAATTTCACAATCAAATTATGTCTGAGGTGCCCAGACAATAACGAAAGCCACTTAAATCAAAATTATGATAATAGTCCTGTGAATTCCTCACTTTTATACTTATCCAGACTCTCATTTCTTTATCTTGATACGGAATTTGTTAATTCAGCTTAATAGTCAAATAATTATTAGTTTTCAATTGCCCTTTCAACTTAAACCTGCCCTAACCTTCACAGCAGTATTCCCAGCCACATAGTCGGAAAACACATATTTTTGCTACTATTCCCACATTTTTGCTCTGACGTTTGCATGATCCAATTAGCATCCTGGTTATTGTCTGGTTTTTCACCTCAGCACAGTGTTTTAACTGTAAATTTCATCACAAATTAACAGCAGTAGTTGTGGGACTTGAACACACTCATCCTTTTGATTCTGTGATCTTTGCTAATGAAAACTGGTTGGTAGGTTAGTGTAGTTCAGCTTGCGAATAATATTACTATCGTTTAGCATGTGTAATTTCCATTCCCCTTCAGAATTTTCTGATTCATAACCTCAGGTTGTTTTTGTAAACTCAATCTGAAACAGGTCGTCTGTTCTCGTATAGAATTGGGACCCCCTGGTGCAGTCACGTATAAGTATGATAGTCACATATGACCCCACGGCCCTTTAGAGAAACAAATGGCATCTTGTAGGTTCGCCAAGCAAGATTTCTTTGGGGAAATCCTTTGGCAAAGACACGTAGCTGATTACGACAGGAGCCAATGAGAAAAGAGAGGGGAGAACACATCTGTTTATGGTACAATTGGAAGAAATAAAAATATTGAAATCCTGTGTTATTTTAGCAAATGGACAAAATTGCAAGCAGCCTTCAAATTGTTTGTGCAGGGCCTTGGAAGCCTTGAACTATTTTCAACATTTCAAGTGTGTCCGATTGGTAATTATTTCCGCAATCCTGTGGAAATTGAGGCAAAGTGCAAAAGCGCAATTAAGGCGATCTTTCCATTTTCGTATGGATCTGTGTGGTGACAGTGAAGCCAGATAAAGTGGAACATAAAACTGATCTCTATCTGGTGCCAAGCAATGTTTCTAAAGTATAACTTAATTTTGCATTATTTTGTCTCTCATTCTTCCCATTAATTGTACATTATTGATATCATCCCCAAACTCCGAAGTACTGTATTGTTGGAAAAAGAACTGTGAACAATAAAAAAACTTTTTAGAGTGAGAGAAAATAAGCAGAACCCAGATTTTGCCTCATTGATGACTGAAAGGGAAAATATGGACTGTTAAATGAACTTTTTGTAACTTTGTCAGCGCCAGAAACTCTTTGCACTGAATGATTTTACTGGATTGTATGCAAAAACAAAGAATTTCACTGCACCTAGGTACATGTGACAATAAAATATCACTGAGTCATTGAAGAAAGATCATTGGAGAAACAGCTTCATATAGATTGTAGTAACTGGGGTTCAAACACGAAGCACTGCAGTTGTACAGGGTCTTGGTGAGACCACACCTGGAGTATTGCATACAGTTTTGGTCTCCTAATCTGAGGAAAGACATTCTTGCCATAGAGGAAGTACAGAGAAGGTTCACCAGACTGATTCCTGGGATGGCAGGACTTTCATATGAAGAAAGACTGGATAGACTCGGCTTGTACTCGCTAGAATTTAGAAGATTGAGGGGGGATCTTATAGAAACTTACAAACTTCTTAAGGGTTGGACAGGCTAGATGCAGGAAGATTGTTCCCGATGTTGGGGAAGTCCAGAACAAGGGGTCACAGTTTTAGAATAAGGGGGAAGTCTTTTAGGACCGAGATGAGAAAAAAAAAATTCACACAGAATGTGGTGAGTCTGTGGAATTCTCTGCCACAGAAGGTAGTTGAGGCCAGTTCATTGGCTATATTTAAGAGGGAGTTAGATGTGGCCCTTGTGGCTAAAGGGATCAGGGGGTATGGAGAGAAGGCAGGTACAGGATACCGAGTTGGATGATCAGCCATGATCATATTGAATGGCGGTGCAGGCTCGAAGGGCCGAATGGCCTACTCCTGCACCTATTTTTTATGTTTCTATGTTTCTATGAATCCCTTTGCTATCCACTAGTCACAACTTTCCAAACTTGGAAAGATACATAGATACATAGATACATAGAAAATAGGTGCAGGAGTAGGCCATTCGGCCCTTCGAGCCTGCACCGCCATTCAATATGATCATGGCTGATCATCCAACTCAGTATCCCGTACCTGCCTTCTCTCCATACCCCCTGATCCCTTTAGCCACAAGGGCCACATCTAACTCCCTCTTAAATATAGCCAATGAACTGGCGTCAACTACCCTCTGTGGCAGAGAGTTCCAGAGATTCACCACTCTCTGTGTGAAAAAGTTTTTCCTCATCTCGGTCTTAAAGGATTTCCCCCTTATCCTTAAGCTGTGACCCCTTGTCCTGGACTTCCCCAACATCGGGAACAATCTTCCTGCATCTAGCCTGTCCAACCCCATAAGAATTTTGTATGTTTCTATAAGATCCCCTCTCAATCTCCTAAATTCTAGCGAGTATAAGCCAAGTCTATCCAGTCTTTCTTCATATGAAAGTCCTGACATCCCAGGAATCAGTCTGGTGAACCTTCTCTGCACTCCCTCTATGGCTATAATGTCCTTCCTCAGATTTGGAGACCAAAACTGTACGCAATACTCCAGGTGTGGTCTCACCAAGACCCTGTACAACTGCAGTAGAACCTCCCTGCTCCTATACTCAAATCCTCTTGCTATGAAAGCCAACATACCATTCGCTTTCATTTATTCCCATTCTCCATGATTAGATAGAAAGCTATCTTTATCAGTATTTTACTCCTAATTACAGGTACTCTAATCTTGTTGACCAACCTTGTGTGGAACCTAATTGAAAGCCTTTTGAAAATGTAAACACGCCACTATTAAATTACCTATTTTGTAAAGTGGTACTCGCCATGAAAGAGTGAAGCAGCGGTAGAGTTGCTACCTCACAGTGCCAGGTTCGATCCTGTCTACGGGTGCTGTCTGTGTGGAGTTTGTACGTTCTCACTGTGACCACATGGGTTTTGCCTGGGTGGTCTGGTTTCCTCCCACATTCTAAAGACGTGCAGTTTTGTTGGTTAATTGGCTTCTGTAATAATTATTCCTCATGTGTTGGATAGAACTAGTATACGGGTGATCGCCAGTAGATGAAGGGCCTGTTTCCATGCAGTATTAACATAGGATAATTGACATTCGTAAAATAAATATCAATTGTCCCTAGGGTGTTGGGCTGTGTCAGTGTATGGGGCGATTGCTGGTCGGTGGGCTGCTGGGCACTGTATCTAAAAACCCCAAACTAAAACTAAACTAAACCAAACCACGTTCTCAAGGAAATCCAGCAGATCAGTCTGTCATTATTTATTTTTTTCTTACCTTTTACGCTGACTCTGCCCAATGATCTATTTTCAAAGTCTGCTGTTATACATCTTTCATTATAGACCCCAGCATTTTTCATACTAACATTACTGTCGACTATTGCTGCAGTTTCTCAAATATCAAGATCACTTAAAAGGAAGCCTCCTTTGCAAGATAAGTCTTTCTTTCTCTGTCCCGCTCACGCCTCTGCTCTGTCTCAGTCCTTATGCTGCTCACTGCTGTCCTTTATATCCATCATCTCATTCCTGCTTAACTCCCTCTCCCCTGACTTGGCTGCCCTTGGGAGTTGGGCCTGATATGTGCAGTCGGGGCTCTTGCCTCCCATTTGCACTGTTTCCTGCCATTGAGCTGCCAAGGTGCAAGCCGATGATTGAGATGTAGCACTCGCACTGTTATCTCAAAGGTGCCTCGCTCCTGCAATGTGCCATTTCAGCAGTGATAAAGCTATCGGGTTCATCTTCAGCTGAGTATCATTGCCGGAGGAATCACTGTTGTGGAACGTCTCAGAACAGCAAATATCTGTCGTCGGATAGGGAAATGTGCTATAAATATTTACAGTCAGCTATTATCGCCATCTCCAGATTTGTGAATACTGAGTTGGCAAGGGACTCGTTAATGACAAAAATAAGGTTTTATCGCAAGTATATTTAAAACTGTGTAACTTTTAGCTATTTTTTTACCAGTGAACTGGGCAGTGTGTGTAGAACATTGATATTGCTATCGGCTTATTATTGTCTTAGGTACCGAGATACAGTGCTGTATGCATTGTATGTCATCCTGCAAAATCATACCATACATGAATACAACAAGCCATTCCTGAAGCACAACAGGTAGTGCAAGGAGACAAATGCAATAGTACGGAATATACTGTTACAGTGTTGTAGCAGTACATAGTTACAGAGAAAGTGCAGATGACATGAAAAAACAGGGGTCACAATTAGGTAGGTGAGAGTCATAGAGTAATACAGTGTGAAAGCAGGGCCTTCGGCCCAAATTGACCACACCGACAAACATTTACACTAGTCCCACTTGCCTGCGTTTGGCCCATATCCCTCCAAACCTGTCCTATCCATGTACCAGAGGACCCGAGGTACCATGTGCAATGGGATATTGGTAAATTAGTGCTACACCCTAAGCTTATGAGAGGACCATTCAATAGTTTGATATCAGTGGGGAAGCTGATCCTGAATCTGGTGTACACACTTTCAATATGTTGTGTCCTCTTCCCAATGAGAGGGGGGGGAGGGGGGAAGAGGAAATAATAGATGAGGAGGAATAAAGAGGAAAGTCCAGTCTGAAGAAGGGTCTCGACCCGAAACGTCACCCATTCCTTCTCTCCAGAGATGCTGCCTGTCTCAGAGTTACGCCACCATTTTGGCTCTATCTTCAGAGGAAATAATGGGGTGAAAATGGTTCTTGATTCTGTTAGCTGCTATCCCGAAGCAGTGTGAAATGTAAATGGAGTTGATTGTGGAGGTGAGGTCAATTGTGCAATGTACATCTACAACCCTCTGCAATTTCTTGCAGTCCTGATCAAAGCTGCTGACAAACCGTGAAGCATTCTCCATTGCACCTGCAGATGTTGGTAAGACTCATTGGAGATATGTTTAACTTCCTCAGTCCATTGAGGAAGTAAAGGCATTGGTATGCTTTCTTAGTTTCAAAAGTTACAGGAGCAGAATTAGGCCGTTTAGCCCATAAGTCTACACCATCATTCAATCATGGCTGATCTATCTCTCCCTCTCAACCTGATTCTCCTGCCTTCTCCCCATAACCCCTGACACCCGTACTAATCAAGAATCAGTCAATCTCCGCCTTAAACATACCCATTGACGGCCTCCACAGCCTTCTGTGGCAATGAATTCCACAGTTTCACCACCCTCTGACTAAAGAAATTCCTACTCATCTCCTTTCCAAAGGAACAACGTATAATTCTGAGGCTACGGCCTCTGGTTCTTTCTTGGCTGTAGCTTCATCGTGGTTGGTCCAGTACAAACTGTTGATGATATTTATCTCTAGAAACATGAAGCCCTCGGCCATCTCCACTTCAGCACCATTGATGCCGACTGGAACTTGTACACCACTGTTAGGCGGTCAGGTCAGGTCAAGGTCAAGGTTCCAACTTCATGTCGAAGGTTTTGGCTGCAGTGGTGCTGCCCCCTGACACGGGTGGTGATGTGGGTGAGGCACGGTTGTCCGTGGCAGTGACGCAGGGAAGGCTGTGTAACTCTGAGGCTTTGGAGTTGCTTCCCTTGCGGTTGTCTCATTTGTCTGGAAGTCAGCGGGGTGATCTGCTTGATTTGGTGGAGTCAAATGGGTCACTGTTCTCGGATGTGCCTTCTCAGACGTCTGTGCTGCAGCATGACATTGACGTGGCCGGTGCTGCGCCAATTAAACAGCATCTGTATCGGGTCAACCCTGACAGGCGTCTTCGTCTAAGGAGTCAGGTTGACTGTATGCTGCGGCATGGCATTGCTGAACCTAGTTGTAGTCCGTGGAGTTCTCCGTGTCTACTGGCTATGAAGGCTAATGGGGAGGACAGGTTTTGCACGGACTTTCGGAAAGTGAATGGGGTAACTAAGCCGGATTGCTATCCTCTCCCACGAATGGAGGATTGCATGGATCGTGTGGGAAGTGCATCTTTTGTGTCTAAGTTGGACTTGTTAAAAGAGTATTGGCAAGTTCCTTTGACTAGGCAGGCGAGGGAGATCTCTGCGTTCGTTATGCCTGATAACTTTCTTCAGTACACAGTAATGGCATTTGGGATGCGCAATGCGCCGGCAACCTTCCAACGGTTGGTGAACATTGTATTGTCTGGTTTGTCCTTCTGTGAGGCATACCTTGATGATTTGGTTGTGTGCTCCAGGTCGTGGATCGAACACATCGGTCATCTGAAGGAGGTATTTCATTGTCTAGTGGAGTGAAAACGAATGATCAATCTAGGGAAGTGTGAGTTTGGCCAGGCCACGGTAACGTATCTGGGTAAGGTGGTGGGCCGGGGTCAGGTTCGCACTCTCAAGGAAAAGGTGGAGCATATTGTCACATTTCCTGCTCCAACCTCGAGGACTGAACTCCGTAGGTATCTGGCTATGGTTGGGTACTATAGAGGATTCTGTCCAAACTTCTCTGCGGTGGCTGCCCCTTTGACGGATGTGTTGAGTTCGATGGTAGCTTTTGTGTGGTCCGCAGAGTGTCAACAAGCTTTTGATCATACTAAAAGTCTTCTGGTGCGCGCACCTGTGCTGGCGGCACTTGATTTTGAGCATCCATTTAAGCTGGCAGTGGATGCTCATGATCGTGGGGTTGGGGGAGTTCTTCTACAGGATGATTCAGATGGGGTGGAGCATCCAGTTTTGTACTTCTCTAAGAAGTTTAATCGTCATCAGAAGTGGTACTCCGCCATTGAGAAAGAAGCCCTTGCTATTTTAATGTCTCTGAATCATTTCGAGGTTTATGTTGGCTCCTCGAATGTCCCTGTCATCGTACTCACGGATCATAATTCGTTGGTATTTTTGCATAGTATGAAGATTAAGAACCGGCGTTTAATGAGCTGGAGTTTGCAGCTGCAAGACTACAACATGGAGGTCAGGCATATCCATGGCAAGGATAATGTCTTGGCTGACGCCTTATCGCGCCAGTAGAGTTTTAGCTCCTGAATAGTTTCTGGGATTTGGTGGTGGTTTTTTTTCTCTCTTCTTCAGAAACGTATTCAGTATCTTTGGGTGGGGGTGTTAGGCGCTCCCCCCCCTGGTAAATGCTATGTACTTACCTTTCTCTGTTTCTTTCCCGAGTGCAGGCCTTGTTGATGTGAGTCTGGAATCAAAGGGTTAAAAGGCTCCTGTACCCGATTGGCTGAGCTGCGTCAGGTGACGGATGACTCATCTGCAGCTTAAATACCAGAGCTCCCAGAATTCTCTCTCTTCTTAGTCGACCCTGACATGTGAGCTGACTGCTGGTGGGAGCTGTGGAAGGCCTGACCACATGGCATAGAACTTTGTGTACTTTAACCATTACTGAGTAACAAATATTGAATTGGGATGGATAGGGGCTGACCTAGTGTTTCGTGTATTTTGTTACAGGGTTATATCTCTTTAGGCAGGTTTAGAGTCTCCGGTTCGACGGTCCATCACGTGGCTGGCTGGAGCACTGTTAAATTATTTTGTTAGTCGATCCATATCCCTGACTGGGTTGTTTGAATCAGGTTTGGGTTTGTGTGTTCCATTGAATAATTAAACTATTTTTGAACTTGAACCTGGTTTTTGACTTATGTTACGCGACTCTGAAGTACCTGCATTCCTAAAGACTCCTGCACGACCTCACGCACCGCAAACATAACTAGATGAACCCCCTCATCCCAGTCTTTTTCAAACTCCAGGCAGTAAATCCTCAACATGGATTTCAAAGTCTGGTGAAACCTCTCGAGAGCTCCCTGGCTCTCAGGGTGATACGCACTGGAGTAACAATGCTTAATATCTAATAACGTCATTACCTGACCAAAAACCTTCGACATGAAGTTGGAACCTTGGTCACTTTGCACAACCTTGGGCAAACCGAACAACGAAAAAAACGTAGTGAGAGACTTCACAATGGTAGGGGCAGTAATTCTACGCAAAGGAACCACCTCCGGAAAGCGGGTAGACACACACATAATTGTCAATAAAAACTTGTTGCCCACCCTTGTCCGAGGTAGAGGACCCACACAATCAACTAGAATCCGCTCAAACGGCTCACCGACCACAGGGATTGGATATAAAGGCGCAGGAACAATCGATTGGTTCGGCTTTCCTGCCACCTGGCAAATGTGACAACATCTGCACTGCTGTTTCACGTCCTTTTTCAACCCTGGCCAAAAAAAATTCCGAAAGATACGGTCATACGTCTTATTGACCCCCAAATGTCCACCCAGAGGACCATCATGAGCCAAACCGAGTATCTCGTCCCTATACCGACGAGGTATCACAATCTGATCAACCACGCTCCAATCATCATGCCCAGATATATCCAAGGGAGACCATTTTCGCATCAGTAAGCCCTCCCTTAGAAAATACCCCTTTGCTGTGGACTCCATATCGCCCTCAGGCACCGCGCAGTCGAACAGCTCAGATAAACCTGGATCACTCTTTTGCTCCTCAACCAGCCGGTCACGTGACAGCGACACCGGCCCACTTCCAGACCCTATCCCATCTTGAGATGCAGAAAAACCCTTCACAACACAGGATCCCTCATCCTGATCCCCAAAAATGCTCTCACTCAGGTCCACTACATCCTCAAACTTTGCCTGGCTCTTAGCCATAGCTCTCATGACAGCACAAGCTGCGAAGACCCTCGGATGCTGCATAGCCAATCTATCAGGACACTGTACCATCGGAACTGCCGTCACCTCAGGAGTAACTAAAACTCTACCTCCTGCCAAGTCATTCCCCAATATTACTGAAACTCCCTCAACGGGAAAACACAGCCGCAACCCAACAGTTACCCGGCCTGAAACCAACTCGGACTCGAGACTCACGGTATGCAAAGGCACTAACATGCCATCCATCCCGAATCCTACCACAGGGACACTTGACCCAACCGATGATTTCCCAGAAAACGGCAGTACACTCTCCAATATAAAGGACTGAGTAGCACCAGTATCACGCAAGATGGATACTGGAACTCTATCACCCCCATCCTCCAGAGAAACAAAACCCTTCATGATGAACGCAGAATAAATCCTACACTCATCAGACTCAGGCACTTCAGGTACCACAGGTGCCTTCTGTGTACCCACCAAAGCCGCAGGCTTTGCATTTTTCTGCTTCAGAACGGGGCACACCTTTAACATGTGCCCTCTCCCTCTACAATAGAAGCACACAGGACCTTCGTTAGTCCTCAAATTTTCGTCAACCTTATCAGCTCGGACTTCCCCCTGTATCAACGTGCTGCCACTTGCAGGCACAGAAAACGTTTTTACACTGTTTTTATACTGTTACCAGCAACACCACCACGATCAACTGGTCTCCCACTAAAACCAGAAGATCGCTCCCCAAAAACTGCCTTGTGAGTGAGCACACAGAAGAAAACAACAATAAACAGAGAATAAGAGGTGGTGGGGTTCTTAAATGGGTGAGCAGAGAAACAGAGGGGTATAAAATGCAGGTGGAAACAATAGGCAGCAAGGTGAAAAGTAAAAGTGGCAGGCAGACAAATCCAGGGCAAAAATCAAAAAGGGCCACTTTTCAACATAATTGTATAAGGTATAAGATCGTTGTAAAAACAAGCCTGAAGGCTTTGTGTCTCAATGCAAGGAGCATTCGTAATAAGGTGGATGCGTTGAACGTGCAGATAGCTATTAATGATTATGATATAGTTGGGATCACGGAGACATGGCTCCAGGGTGACCAAGGCTGGGAGCTGAACATCCAGGGATATTCAATATTCAGGAGGGATAGAGAGAAAGTGAAAGGAGGTGGGGTAGCGTTGCTGGTTGGAGAGGAGATTAACGCAGTGGAAAGGAAGGACATTAGCTTGGAGGATGTGGAATCGGTATGGGTAGAGCTGCGAAACACTAAGGGGCAGAAAACGCTGGTGGGTGTTGTGTACAGGCCACCTAGCAGTAGTAGTGAAGTTGGGGATGGCATCAAACAGGAAATTAGATATGCGTGCAACAAAGGCAAAACAGTTATAATGGGCGACTTCAATCTACATATAGATTGGGTGAATCAAATTGGCAGTGGTGCTGAGGAAGAGGATTTCTTGGAATGTATGAGGGATAGTTATCTAAACCAACATGTGGAGGAACCAACGAGAGAGCAGGCTATTCTAGACTTGGTATTGAGTAATGAGGAAGGGTTAGTTAGCAGTCTTGTTGTGCGTGCCCCCTTGGGCAAGAGTGACCATAATATGGTTGAGTTCTTCATTAGGATGGAGAGTGACATTGTTAATTCAGAAACAACGGTTCTGAACGTAAAGAAAGGTAACTTTGACGGTATGAGACTTGAATTGGCCAAGATTGACTGGCAATTAGTTCTAAAAGGGTTGACGGTGGATATGCAATGGAAGGAATTTAAAGACTGCATGGATGAACTACAAAAATTGTTCATCCCAGTTTGACAAAAAAATAAATCAGGGAAGGTAGTGCATCCGTGGATAACAAGGGAAATCAGGGATAGTATCAAAGCAAAAGATGATGCGTACAAATTAGCCAGAAAAAGCAGCATACCAGAGCACTGGGAGAAATTCAGAGACCAGCAGAGGAGGACAAAGGGCTTAATTAGGAAAGGGAAAATAGATTATGAAAGAAAACTGGCAGGGAACATAAAAACTGACTGCAAAAGTTTTTATAGGTATGTGAAGAGAAAGAGATTAGTTAAAACAAATGTAGGTCCCTTGCAGTCAGAAACAGGTGAATTGATAATGGGGAACAAGGATATGGCGGACCAATTGAATAACTACTTTGGTTCCGTCTTCACTAAGGAAGACATAAATAATCTGCCGGAAATAGCAGGGGGCCGCGAGTCGAAGGAGATGGAGGAACTGAGTGAAATCCAGGTTAGTCGGGAAGTGGTGTTGGGTAAATTGAATGGATTAAAGGCCGATAAATCACCAGGGTCAGATAGGCTGCATCCCAGAGTACTTAAGGAAGTAGCTCCAGAAATAGTGGATGCATTAGTGATAATTTTTCAAAACTCTTTAGATTCTGGAGTAGTTCCTGAGGATTGGAGGGTAGCAAACGTAACCCCACTTTTTAAGAAGGGAGGGAGAGAGAAGACGGGGAATTACAGACCAGTTAGTCTAACATCGGTAGTGGGGAAACTGCTAGAGTCAGTTATTAAAAATGGGATAGCAGCACATTTGGAAAGTGGTGAAATCATTGGACAAAGTCAGCATGGATTTACGAAAGGTAAATCGTGTCTGACGAATCTTATAGAATTATTCGAGGATGTAACTAGTAGAGTGGATAGGGGAGAACCAGTGGATGTGTTGTATCTGGACTTTCAGAAGGCTTTCGACAAGGTACCACATAAGAGATTAGGGTACAAACTTAAATCACACGGTATTGGGGGTTCAATATTGATGTGGATAGAGAACTGGCTGGCAAACAGGAAGCAAAGAGTAGGAGTAAACGGGTCCTTTTCACAATGGCAGGCAGTGACTAGTGGGGTACCGCAAGGCTCAGTGCTGGGACCCCAGCTATTTACAATTTATATTAATGAACTGGATGATGGAATTGAAAGCAACATCTCCAAGTTTGCGGATGACACTAAGCTGGGGGGCAGTGTTAGCTGTGAGGAGGATGCTAGGAGACTGCAAGGTGACTTGGATAGGCTGGGTGAGTGGGCAAATGTTTGGCAGATGCAGTATAATGTGGATAAATGTGAGGTTATCCACTTTGGTGGCAAAAACGGGAAGGCAGACTATTATCTAAATGGTGGCCGATTAGGAAATGGGGAGATGCAGCGAGACCTGGGTGTCATGGTACACCAGTCATTGAAAGTAGGCATGCAGGTGCAGCAGGCAGTGAAGCAAGCGAATGGTATGTTGGCTTTCATAGCAAGAGGATTTGAGTATAGGAGCAGGGAGGTTCTACTGCAGTTGTACAGGGTCTTGGTGAGACCACACCTGGAGTATTGCGTACAGTTTTGGTCTCCAAATCTGAGGAAGGACATTATAGCCATAGAGGGAGTGCAGAGAAGGTTCACCAGACTGATTCCTGGGATGTCAGGACTTTCATATGAAGAAAGACTGGATAGACTTGGCTTATACTCGCTAGAATTTAGGAGATTGAGAGGGGATCTTATAGAAACGTACAAAATTCTTATGGGGTTGGACAGGCTAGATACAGGAAGATTGTTCCCGATGTTGGGGAAGTCCAGGACAAGGAGTCACAGCTTAAGGTTAAGGGGGAAATCCTTTAAGACCGAGATGAGGAAAAACTTTTTCACACAGAGAGTGGTGAATCTCTGGAACTCTCTGCCACAGAGGGTAGTTGAGGCCAGTTCATTGGCTATATTTAAGAGGGAGTTAGATGTGGCCCTTGTGGCTAAAGGTATCAGGGGGTATGGAGAGAAGGCAGTTATGGGATACTGAGTTGGATGATCAGCCATGACCATATTGAATGGCAGTGCAGGCTCGAAGGGCCGAATGGCCTAGTCCTGCACCTATTTTCTATGTATCTATGTATGTATCCGCCAATACAGCGGCCTTAGACACGTCTGACACGTTCTGCTCATTAAGATATGTTGTTACTCTTTCAGGAAGACAATTTTTTTAAATCCTCCATTAACATCAAGGACTGTGACTGGACAACATTTTTTACCCCCTGAGAGGCACACCAGCGTTCAAACAGAGACTCATTTTCGCGAGCAAATTCAACATATGTTTGGTTATCATATTTTCTGAAACGCCGGAATTTTTGGTGGTACACTTCGGGAACCAACTCATACGCTCTGAGGACGGCAGATTTTACCATTTCATAGTCAAGGCTATTGTCTATAGACAATGACGAATATACCTCATGCGCTTTACCAACAAGGACGCATTGCAACAGCAATGTCCACACGCCTTTAGGCCATTTCAGTGATATAGCCACACGCTCAAACAAAGTGAAGTATTTATCAACATCTTTTTCACTGAACGGTGGAACCAAACGAATATTTCTGCTCACATCAAACTCATGCTGTTTAGAAGAGAACCGGGAAGTACCTAATTCTTTCTCCCGCAGCTGAAATTCAGCCCTTTTGGTTTCCTCCTCAGCTCTTTTGGTTTCCTCCTCAAGCCGTTTCATTTCAAGAACATGCATGAGTTCATCCTTTTTCAAGGCCATTCTCTGTGACTCAAGCTCCATCTCCTTCAGTTTAATGATGGCCTCCATGTTCTGAACTGGCTGTATAGCTTTATCACTGTCAGGACTACTAGGCAACACCTCTTGGTCAACCAAAGCAGTCCATACCAACTTCTTAATTGACTGTTTGCTCGCCTGTTTATTAATAGAAACGCCATATTTATCTGCAAGTAACACTAAATTTTCCTTAATACATTGATGAAACATCTCTAGGCTTGGAGTCTCAACAAACTCTTCCATCTTAAATTCCATTTCAAATGTAGCTCCAAACCATCAGCTAAACCCTGGGCACCAATGCTATCACAAACATAGAAGAAAAATTTCCCTCACCACTCAGAGACTTCCTCAGTCACCAGAAGCCTACCAAACCCCCCCAAAACGTCTAGGGTCCTCAAAACTTAGGACGAGCCCCCATTTTGTTACGACTCCCGTATGCAGGTACTTCAGAGTCGCGTAACATAAGTCAAAAAACAGGTTCAAGTTCAAAAATAGTTTAATTATTCAATGGAACACACAAACCCAAACCTGATTCAAACAACCCAGTCAGGGATATGGATTGACTAACAAAATAATTTAACAGTGCTCCAGCCAGCCACGTGATGGACCGTTGAACCGGAGACTCTAAACCTGCCTAAAGAGATATAACCCTGTAACAAAATACACAAAACACTAGGTCGGGGGGGGGGGGGGGGGGGGAGTGCCTAACAACCACCTCACTTCCAGAAGTCAATAACTTGCTCTTTCTTGCCAGCATTCAGGGAATGGTTGTCGTCCTGTCACCATATTACTAAGTTCTCTATCTCCATCCAGAACCCTGACTCCTCGTTTGATCGAGATCTAGCCCACCACAATTGTAAATAGAGATAGTGCAGAATTTGGCTGCACAGTCATGAGTGTACAAGGGAGTGCAGTAAGGAGCTGACAACGCAGCCTTGCAGGGACTTAGTGTTGAGAATCATCATGGAACTTGTTTTGTCGCTTGAAATTAAAAAAAATATTTGCACTTTCCATGTCCTTTTTGGGCTTTGTAATAGTTTTGATATGTAGCACTAGCACTATGCCATAAATGAAACAAGTGTGGTAGAAAAATTGTGCTGCAAACTCCCAGAAAAGATCAGCTCTATTTTTAATTTCCCAGAGACTTGTGGAGATGAGGATCCCGTTGAAGGGAGGGCGGACGGAGTTGTTGACTCCTTGTCCCATGAGTTTGGATGGAATTTGGGCAAACCTATAGTCAATAAATAGAAGCCTGACGTAGGTATCCTTATTTATTTTCTAAAAATAACCTTTATTCAGAATAATAAATACACACAAAACAAGAACAGTGAAAACAATCTTCCGACATTCTCAGCGGCTATACCTGCGATAATTAGCGCTATATTTAGTAGTGTTCACATAAATTGCCATTAAACCAGGCACCCTTGCTACTCGTGGCCCCCTTGGGTAATATACTTCTTATCCAGATGCTCCATCGATGAATGTAAGGTCAGGGTGATGACATCTGCCATGGACCTGATGCCATCATAAGCAAATTGCTGTGGTTCAAGGCTGTGTGGCAATTCGCAGTTAATGTGCGTAAGGTATAAGGTATCACACTAAAGCTTAAAGCTGCGGTAGAGTTTCTGCGGTAGAGTTTCTGCCTTACAGCCTTGGCAGTGCCAGCGACTCGGGTTCGATCCCGACTACGGGTGCTGTCTCTACAGAGTTTGTACGTTCTCGTCGTGACCGCATGGGTTTTCCCTGAGATCTTTGGTTTCCTCCCACATTCCAAAGCCGTACAGGTTTGTAGGTTAATAGGCTTGGTATAAGTCAAAATTGTCCCAAAAATGTAAATTGTTCCTAGTGTGTGCAGGATAGTGTTAATGTGCGGAAATCGCTGGTCGGTGCAGACTCGGTGGGCCGAAGGGCCTGCTTCTGAGCTGCATCTCTAAACTAAACTAAACCAAAATCAGAGCACGTAACAGTGAGAAAATATTCCAGTATGAATTGGGTGTTGGCTACTGGTGGTGGTGATGGAGGCGGGTATGATAGAGCCATTGAAGAGGCTGGTAGATAGGCACATGGATATGCCTGAATGGAGAGATATGGATCATGTGCAGGCTGAGTTGATCAGTTTGGCATCATATTCAGCACGGATATTTTGGATTTTAGGGTCCATTCTTGTGTTGTAATGTTCTATGTTCTTATGCCTCTCAAAGTACTTCATCACAGATAACCATGTCATTACATTTACAATGCTCAATGTGAACGAAGACTTTGAGCAGCAATGTGGTCAATGGAGTTTTGAATTATGATAATCTCAGTCCAATCACTGGAAGAAAAAAACAATGAGTTGGTCATTTGTCGGTCAAATTATCCACCACACTTCATTGTCATAGAGTCACAGAGTGATACAGAGTTGAAACAGGCCCGTTGGCCCAACCTGCCCACACCGGCAAACATCTCCCATCTACACATGTTCCACCTGCCCGCGTTTGGTCCATATACCTCCAAACCTGTCCTATCCATGTACTTGTCCAACTGTGTTTTAAACAATGGGATAGTCCCTGCCTCAACTACCTCCTCTGGCAGCTTGTTCCATACACCCACCACCCTCACACTGTACCAGAACTACACATCAAACCTATTCCATAAGCCAAAAGGGACATGGAAACAACAAGTATTTTTTTCATTTCAAACATATTACATTTTCATCCCCAGAACTCAGTGGAATCTTCCTTCACTTCCAACTACACTAGCTGCTGCTCGTGTAAGCTTTGCACTGTATTCAGTCCTGAAAGTTGTGGCTTTGATCTCTTGTATTGACACTTGCTATCATGAAAGGAATGATGATAAGTCCAGAGTTGGTGGGAGGCTGAAGTGTTACCTTCCACTGGCAATGAGACATCATTTTACATAGATTTTACCTGGGGAGATGTGTTTCAGTTGCTTTGATGCGAAGTTTGGCCGATTGTTTTAGTTTTAGTTTTATAGATAGAGTGGGGAAACAGGCCCGTCGGCCCTTCGAGCCCGCGCAGACCACCGATCCCCGCACATTACCACTATCCTACACACACTAGGGACAATTTACATTTATACCAAGCCAATTAACCTACAAACCTGTACGTCTTTGGAATGTGGGAGGAAACCAAAGCTCTCGGAGAAAACCCACGTGGTCACGGGGAGAACGTACAAACTCAGTGCAGACAGCACCCGTTGTCGGGATCGAACCCGGTCTCTGGCGCTGTAAGGCAGCAACTCTACCGCTGCGCCACCCTGCCGATGCACCATATCTACGACGCAACGGAAATCATTTTCAAGCATATTTGAAGTTGGAGTCTCAGTACTTGCAATCAATAGTTCCTTTTTTGGGGTTTGTTTTGAATTGATTTCTTGGTTTATAAATTGTATTTTCTTCTTACCTACATCAGCACCAGGCACCAAGAGATAACAACATTTCTTGCAATCCATGGATTAAGTGACTCGTATGTTTGAATTTAATTTATTGTCATATGTACCTAGGTGCAGTGTAAACCTTTTGGACTAACCAGTCAGTGGAAAGACAATGCATGATTACAATCGAGCCATCCACAGTGTACATGATAAAGGGAGTAACGTGAATAATGTTTAGTGCAAGATAAAGACAGTAAAGTCCAATCAAAGATTGTCCGAGGGTCTGTCCAAATGTCTTTAAAATGTTGTGCTAGTACCTACCTCAACTACCTCCTCTGGCAAGTCTCTGCCTCAACTACCTCCTCTAGAAAGTCTAGAAACTTGTCCTCTATATCACTTCCAAGAAATGTTCTTGCATTCATGTTTCCAGTTTCCCATGTCTAAACACACAATCTATCTTGCTTATGGTATTGTACGAAACAGGACATTTATCTAAGATTAATTATAGGTTTGAGAGCACTATCAATAATTCAAAACATTGTAACTTCAGATTGCATGTTTCAAAAGTAATGGCATTTGATGTGATAATGTTGAAATTGGCAGCTGGCTATAAATCTGAAATCAACCACACATTATCTTGTATAGGAACTGAACTGCAGATGCAGGTTTACATTGAAGATAGACACAAAATGCTGGAGTAACTAAGCAGGCCAGGCAGCATCTCTGGATCAAAAGAATGGGTGACGTTTCGGGTCGAGATCCTTCTTCTGTAATCTCTTCTCCGTCTGAAGAAGAATCTCGACCCGAAACGTCACTTCTATCCAAAGATGTTGCCTTTCTCGCTGAGTTAATCAAGCATTTTGTGTCACACGTCGTCTTGTACTGGAGTGTATTGTAACAGACTGGATTCAGACATAACCAAGCAATTGTCTATCTTCGATGTAAACCTGCATCTGCAGTTCCATCTTAAACACTTGCACCACCATGGACTTGCTTTTTTAATTGTGTTAATAATATCTTGTTTTTTTGCAATCTTTTTCTTTTACTGTCTTGCAAAATCTATATGTGAGGTATGTATAATGTATGTTTTAGTGTGTTGTTTGAGTCATGAACCTGAGATCCTGCTGCCAGTAAAGTTTTCATCTACCTGTACCTCCTGGTACGTGTATATGATACATAGATACATAGATACATAGAAAATAGGTGCAGGAGTAGGCCATTCGGCCCTTCGAGCCTGCACCGCCATTCAATATGATCATGGCTGATCATCCAACTCAGTATCCCGTACCTGCCTTCTCTCCATACCCCCCTGATCCCTTTAGCCACAAGGGCCACATCTAACTCCCTCTTAAATATAGCCAATGAACTGGCGTCAACTACCCTCTGTGGCAGAGAGTTCCAGAGATTCACCACTCTCTGTGTGAAAAATAAACTCGACTTGGCTTTAGACATTAGACTCCAGAGATACAGTGTGGAAACAAGCCCTTTGACCACTGAGTCAGCACCGACGAGCGATCACCATGTATACTAGCACTATCCTGAACATTAGGGACAATTTACAATTTTACAGAAGCCAATTAATCTACAAATTTGTATGTCTTTGGTGTGTGGGAGGAAACTGGAGCATCCGGGGAAAACCCACGTGGTCACAGGAAGAATGTACAAACTTCACACAGACAGCACCCATATTCAGGATTGCACGCGGGTCTCTGGCGCTGTGAGGCAGCAACTCTACCACCGCGCTACTGTGCCGCGCTAACCTGGCCTGACCTTTACCTGACTTGATTCTGCCCTCTCTGTACCACTCTATGCTTCAAGCTGAACCCTATAGAGGTGTATACAATCATGAAAGGAACAGATCGGGTAGATGCACAGAGTCGCTTGCCCAGATAGGTGAATCGAAGACCAAGGGACATCGGTTTAAGGTGAAGGGGAAATGATTTAATAGGAATCTGAGGTGTTAATATAGGAGCGATTATTCTCTCTCCAATAAACTTGAATAATAAAAATTATAATAAAAATCCAATTATATATAGCACTATTAGAACATGGAAGCAAATAAAACAGAATCTAAAATTAAGAAACCTATCTCTCTTAATACCAATAGTCAATAACCCATCGTTTAAACCTTCAATCATAGATAAAGCATTTATACAATGGGAAAGAATGGGAATTAAAACGCTCGAAGATCTGTATGAATTAGAAAAATTACTATCATTCCAACAACTACAACTGAAATATAATTTGAAAAATAATCAATATTTTAAATATATACAAATCTGTGACTATTTGAAAACACACACAAAAGATTATTATAATATGCCTTCCGACTTACTAGATGAAGCAATGAAGACAAAGGCGGAATCAGTTAATTTAATATCATACTTATATAATATCATCTTAAATATAGAAATACCCACAACAGATGGAATTAGAAGAGATTGGGAACAAGATCTAGGTATAAAAATTTCAAAAGAGAGTTGGGATAATCATTTATTACAGGTGCATAAATGCTCGATCAACGTACGACATACGCTTATCCAATTTAAAACATTACATAGATTATATTATTCAAAAACCAAACTAAATAAAATCTTTCCTAACGTCTCACCAATCTGTGATAAATGTATATGTCAAGAAGCTACCATAGCACATTCTTTTGTTTTTTGTACAAAAATCCAAAAATTCTGGTTTGAAATATTTGATATTTTTTCAAAATTAATCAAAATAAAACTGGTACCAAAACCAGAATGGATTATTTTTGGAATATCGGAAGGTATTCCTGAATTAAACGTGTATCAGAAGAATTTACTCAATTATGGGCTAATAATGGGAAAAAAGCTTATACTTAAATTCTGGAAAAATGCGCCCACACCAACAATAAAAATGTGGACATCAAATATGTTGGAAACATTACATCTGGAAGAGATGAGATTCCTCCTAGTAGGCAAAGTAGATCAATTTCAAAAGACGTGGTCTACGTTTTTGGACCTATTACAAGCATGAGGTGCAATAGTAATTTAGAAAAACAAATAAATAAATAAAAGGTATCTGGACCTGGTAATGGGAGGTAAAATAAAAATAGACTTGGTTGGTAGTTCCTTCTCTATGAAGTATGGTATAAGAGTCATAATAGAGCGATTGTTCCTTCTTTCTTTCTCTTTTTTTTCTAGGGTCTATTTTCTAACTTTACTTCCTTCTCTAACCTCTTTTCTAAGGGGCTTTCTTTTCCCAACACTCTTTTGCACTTCACAACCTTTGCGCACTTTCTTCACTTTTCTTACTTCTTTCTTTTTCTTTCTTAAAGTTTAAAAAAGTGAAGCGGTACAAAAAATGTATTAATATATACGTGTTGTACATTACTGTAATCTACCGTACTTCTAAAAAATAAAAAATAAAAAATAAAAAAAAAAAAAAAAAAAAGGAATCTGAGGTGTAACATTTTCATGCAAAGGGTGCTGTGTGTATGGAACAAGCTGCCAGAAGAGGTAGTTGAGGCAGGGACTATCCGACATTTAAGAAACAGTTAGACATGGATAAGAAAGGTTTGGAGGGATATGGACCAAACGCGGGGAGGTGGTACTAGTGTAGCTGGAACATGTCGGCCAGGGTGGGCAAGTTGGGCTGAAGGGCCTATTTCCACACTGTATCACTCTATGACTCCATATATACTCATGTCTATCCATGGAAAACTTTATTAATGATCCACTGACCAGCCCATTTAACCAAAACCAAAAAATTGATGGAAACACTCAGCAGTTCAGGAAGCATCCTTTAGTCAGAGGTCATTTGAACCATTTGGAAGAAGTTAATATTATCAAGCATGTCGCCAAAGTAGAAAATGACTAATTACTTCAAATTTTAGTTAAACTTTTGTACCGAATAGCTCATTGTTTATTTAAGGTTTTGAACCAACTGCATCAACGTTTATTTAAAATTTTGCAATAATTATCTCAATTATTATTTACACTGCTCCAATAACAGTTCACTGTTTGAACTTTAACCTTGACTGTTATTTTATGTGTTTTCCTCAGGAGAAGGGGAGCAGCATGTTAATGTAGTCCAACTTTGCTTATTGGGTGGGGTGACACTGTGCGGGGATATAGGGATGTCAACTGGAATGCTAACTTCAGGCTTGCCTGTTAAAGGTTTAGTTCTTCCTGCAAGCTGCACAGTTTGTTGCATCATAGTCTAGTTTAGTTTAGAGATACAGAGCGCAAACAGTCCCTTTGGTCCACCAACTAATGATCCCCACACACTGACACTATCCTACATACACGAGGGACAATGTACAATTTTACCAAGCCAATTAGCCTACAAACCTGTATGTCTTAGGATACCGGAGCTCCGGGAGAAAACCCCCGCAAGTTACAGGGAGAATGTACAAACTCCATACAGACAGCACCCATAGTCCGGATTGAACCCGGGTCTCTGGCATTGTAAGGCAACAACTCTACTGCGGCGCCACTGTGCCACCCTCTTGACATGGTAGTTGCCAAGTGAACTCTTTTCCTTCTGGGAAATCAATCTGCGGCACGCTTTCAAGAGAAAAAGTCACCAGTGTCTGGTTAAGTAGAGAACAAATTTCTTCTCTCAAATCCATTGGTTTTCTGTACTAAGAGGTCTATTAAATCAAATAATTAGATTTAAGAATGGACACATTATTGATCCATGGGAGAATCAATGATGAAAGAGTCAAAACAATGTGGGAGGCACAGCTGGTAAAGCCACTGCTTCACAGCGCCAGAGACCGCAGGTTCGAACGTGACATCAGGCATTATCTGTGTGGAGTTTGCACATTCATCCTGTGACCGCATGGGTTTCTTTAGCCACATCCTGAAGTTGGGCGAGGTTAGTTAGCCTCTGTACATTGCCCCTGTGTGTGTAGGGAGTGGATGCAAAAGTGGGACTACATAGAACTAGTGCGGACGGGTGATCAATGGTCGGCATGGACTTGGTGGGTCAAAGGGCCTGTTTCTTTAAACTAAACTAAACAGGTAAATGGAGGGTCCAAGATCTGCACGCTAGTGTAAAATGATGGAACAAGCCACGGTACCTTGGAGTAAAATGTGTAGGAAAGAACTGCAGATGCTGGTTTAAATCCAAGTTAGACACAAAATGCTGGAGTAACTCAGCGGGTCAGGCAGCATCTCTGGAGAGAAGGAATGGGTGACGTTTCTTCAAACCTAGGGGTAATATTGCTTGCATGAGGCTATTCCATTCGTGTTTAGCCTTCCGCTTCGACTTTGGGAAACCATATCCTGTTTTATTCACTTTTAGCTCTGCAGTAAATATAATATTTTAAACTGATCACAGCAAATGGGTCTCATTACATAAGATTTAGCATTTGTCTCCCTCACTTACTCTGATGAAGTAACCATAAATTGTGAAGTGCCACTGAATAAAAACAGCTCAATCACTTGAACAACCATTTCTTGCAACATCCACGATCGACAGTTGGGCAACAGAATGAGGGTCTGCTTACTTAAGGTGGAGATGAAAAGAACCTTGGGGAGTGGTTCCCAATAGATTGATTTGAAGGCAGACATTGCTGTTATTTGAAATGCAAGTAATACTGCAGTAGTTCTGAAAACAATTTGGGTCAGCCGCGATCTTACAGAATGGCTGAGTAGGTGAATGGTGCTACTGGACCTATTCCGCTTCCATATTAATACGTTTAGTTCTGATCTCATGGAGACTTCTACTACTGCAGTCAAATTGTCATAGAGCCATAAAGTCATACAGTGTGGAAACAGGCCCTTTGCCCCAACTTGCCCATGTCGACCAACATGTCCCATCTATACTAGTCCACTTGCCTGTGTTTGGCCCGTATCCCTCTAAACCTGTCCTATCCATGTACCTGTCTAATTGCTTCTTAAACTTTGCGATTGTCCCTGCCTCAACTACCTCCTCCAGCAGCTCGTTCCATACACCCACCACCCTTAGCGTGAAAAAGTTACCGCTCAGATTCCTATAGGATCTTTCCCCCTTCACCTTAAACTTGTGCCCTCTGGTTCATGATTCCACTACTCTGGGCAAGAGACTCTGTGCATCCACCCAATCGATTCCTCTCATGATTTTATACACCTCGATAAGATCACCCCTCATCCTCCTGCACTCCAGTCCCAGCCTGCTCATCCTTCACCTATAGCTCAGACCCTCGAGTCCTAAAAGTGAACATGGTAAAAAGGGCGACTTGAATTAAAACTCTACTGGTAATGTCTAAAAACCTCGGCTCCTTTAAACCGCTCCAGACAGCTTTACGCATAAAATCTCAAGCACGCAATGGTCTTTAATTCTAAGATATATACAACATGCTGGACTAACACAGTGGGACAGGCAGAAAGATCTGGAGAGAAGTAATGGGTGACGTTTCGAGTCGAGACCCTTCTTCAGACCTTGGGGAAATACTGCTTGCATGAGGCTATATCTTCAGATCGAGACACATCTTCAGACTAATTTAATTTAATTCTACTTTTCTTCACAGTGTGAGAAATTAACTGGAGGTGGTACCCAGTTAGTAGATGGGCATCTCCTTCAGATCTTATATCACTTGTATGGTGATCACTCAGTTAGTTTTCCCAGGATAAGTGTTCAAACATAATAGGAAGATTGGAGTAACATTGACCTACTTAAAACGAATAAACTACTTTCTTGATTAAGCATGCATCATTCTTAAAGTAACTTGCCCCCTTTCATTGATGTAGCTCAGGTATCTTACTCCCTTTTATTCCCAATGCTTAACATTTATTATGAAAACCTTCAGAAGGTGGGGCAACATCTATATTAACATATAGCATTATATTAACATATATTAACATCTATATTAATATATAACATTAGCGGGTGAGTCTGAAGAAGGGTCTTGACCCGAAAGGTCATCTATTCTTTCACTCCATAGATGCTGCCTCACCCGCTGAGTTTCTCCAGCAATTTTGTCTACCTTCGATTTTTCCAGCATCTGCAGTTCTTTCTAAAACATCTATATTAATATCATTCACACAATGTATTAACCCAGGTGGAAGCCACCCAGCCCATCTTATAATCATCTAATTGTTCATTCTAAAAAAAATTGCTAATTTTCAAGTCATAACTTGAATTCCAAGAGCTTGGCATCAACAGGAAGGGTTAGTTAGCAGTCTTGTTGTGCGTGCCCCCTTGGGCAAGAGTGACCATAATATGGTTGAGTTCTTCATTAGGATGGAGAGTGACATTGTTAATTCAGAAACAACGGTTCTGAACTTAAAGAAAGGTAACTTTGAGGGTATGAGACGTGAATTGGCCAAGATTGACTGGCAATTAGTTCTAAAACGGTTGACGGTGGATATGCAATGGAAGGCATTTAAAGACTGCATGGATGAACTACAAAAATTGTTCATCCCAGTTTGGCAAAAGAATAAATCAGGGAAGGTAGTGCATCTGTGGATAACAAGGGAAATCAGGGATAGTATCAAAGCAAAAGATGATGCGTACAAATTAGCCAGAAAAAGCAGCATACCAGAGGACTGGGAGAAATTCAGAGACCAGCAGAGGAGGACAAAGGGCTTAATTAGGAAAGGGAAAATAGATTATGAAAGGAAACTGGCAGGGAACATAAAAACTGACTGCAAAAGTTTTTATAGATATGTGATGAGAAAGAGATTAGTTAAAACAAATGTAGGTCCCTTGCAGTCAGAAACAGGTGAATTGATCATGGGGAACAAGGATATGGCGGACCAATTGAATAACTACTTTGGTTCCGTCTTCACTAAGGAAGACATAAATAATCTGCCGGAAATAGGAGGGGGCCGCGGGTCAAAGGAGATGGAGGAACTGAGTGAAATCCAGGTTAGACGGGAAGTGGTGTTGGGTAAATTGAATGGATTAAAGGCCGATAAATCACCAGGGCCAGATAGGCTGCATCCCAGAGTACTTAAGGAAGTAGCTCCAGAAATAGTGGATGCATTAGTGATAATTTTTCAAAACTCTTTAGATTCTGGAGTAGTTCCTGAGGATTGGAGGGTAGCAAACGTAACCCCACTTTTTAAGAAGGGAGGGAGAGAGAAAATGGGGAATTACAGACCAGTTAGTCTAACATCGGTAGTGGGGAAACTGCTAGAGTCAGTTATTAAAGATGGGATAGCAGCACATTTGGAAAGTGGTGAAATCATTGGACAAAGTCAGCATGGATTTACGAAAGGTAAATCGTGTCTGACGAATCTTATAGAATTTTTCGAGGATGTAACTAGTAGAGTGGATAGGGGAGAACCAGTGGATGTGTTGTATCTGGACTTTCAGAAGGCTTTCGACAAGGTACCACATAAGAGATTAGGATACAAACTTAAATCACACGGTATTGGGGGTTCAGTATTGATGTGGATAAAGAACTGGCTGGCAAACAGGAAGCAAAAAGTAGGAGTAAACGGGTCCTTTTCACAATGGCAGGCAGTGACTAGTGGGGTACCGCAAGGCTCAGTGCTGGGACCCCAGCTATTTACAATTTATATTAATGATCTGGACGAGGGAATTGAAAGCAACATCTCCAAGTTTGCGGATGACACTAAGCTGGGGGGCAGTGTTAGCTGTGAGGAGGATGCTAGGAGACTGCAAGGTGACTTGGATAGGCTGGGTGAGTGGGCAAATGTTTGGCAGATGCAGTATAATGTGGATAAATGTGAGGTTATCCACTTTGGTGGCAAAAACGGGAAGGCAGACTATTATCTGAATGGTGGCCGATTAGGAAAAGGGGAGATGCAACGAGACCTGGGTGTCATGGTACACCAGTCATTAAAAGTAGGCATGCAGGTGCAGCAGGCAGTGAAGAAAGCGAATGGTACGTTGGCCTTCATAGCAAGAGGATTTGAGTATAGGAGCAGGGAGGTTCTACTGCAGTTGTACAGGGTCTTGGTGAGACCACACCTGGAGTATTGCGTACAGTTTTGGTCTCCAAATCTGAGGAAGGACATTATAGCCACAGAGGGAGTGCAAAGAAGGTTCACCAGACTGATTCGTGGGATGTCAGGACTTTCATATGAAGAAAGACTGGATAGACTTGGCTTATACTCGCTAGAATTTAGGAGATTGAGAGGGGATCTTATAGAAACGTACAAAATTCTTATGGGGTTGGACAGGCTAGATGCAGGAAGATTGTTCCCGATGTTGGGGAAGTCCAGGACAAGGGGTCACAGCTTAAGGATAAGGGGGAAATCCTTTACGACCGAGATGAGGAAAAACGTTTTCACACAGAGAGTGGTGAATCTCTGGAACTCTCTGCCACAGAGGGTAGTTGAGGCCAGTTCATTGGCTATATTTAAGAGGGAGTTAGATGTGGCCCTTGTGGCTAAAGGGATCAGGGGGTATGGAGAGAAGGCAGGTACGGGATACTGAGTTGGATGATCAGCCATGATCATATTGAATGGCGGTGCAGGCTCGAAGGGCCGAATGGCCTACTCCTGCACCTATTTTCTGTGTATCTATGTATCTATGTAACAGCTTGACGGATCCACAAATGAATGGGATGCAGATGTCACCTTTATATGAATTCCCGCTTCTCTAATGCAGCCTATTTCACTCTCGAAGATGGAGAGTTGGAACCAAATGCCACACAAAGGTGATACGTTTAAAATTTAAAAAATTAAAAAATTGCTGTAAGTACTCAGCAGATCAGGCAGCATGTGTGGAGGGAGAATAAAGGGCCTGTCCCACTAACGCGACCTTTCAGCGACTGTCTTCGGCCTTCAAGCTTGAAGGCACTCGCCTGAAAAACCTCGAGCTGGATCGACCATCAGCGTTGAAACCACGAGCTGGATCGACCGACCAACCGCACACACAAACACATCGCAAAGGAGGGGGCCAGGGAAAGCGGGGGAGCGCTGTCTGAAATTCACACCCAAAAGTAACAGACGGCTGCGCAGTGTACGGTAAGTCCTTGAGAGAGAGGGGGAGGGGGGTGAGAGAGGGGGTGAGAAGGGATGGAGAGGGGGGGGGGAGAAAGGGGGGAGGGGGGTAGAAGGGGGGGGGGAGATGGGGGGGGGAGATGGGGGGGGGGGGAGAAGGAGTGGAGACACTTTTAAGACACCAGATAACTTATAATAAAGTTTAGCGGGCATTTTACATTACTGGTCGGTTTTCCTTGGTCCTGAAAACTCCAATGAGCCAATTAAAATGCCCGGTCAGTGAAGGAGATTGCCTACGGCTGCCCTCGACTGCCTGTAACTACATAGCAACCCCACTCCACTGCACTACAAGTTCAAAAGAACCATGCCGACCAATTTTTACTCGCAGAAAATATTTCAACATGCTGAAAAGTTTTCCTCCACCAAACTGAGGCCGCGAGTATGCGGGACCTTCCCTCGAACAGGAAGGAGAGTTCCAGAGACCACATAGGACCTTCTAGGACCACATGTCGACCACCCTGTGAGTTTGAGTTGAGGGCAAACTCTTCTAAACTTGCAGATTAGGTCGCCGCAGTGGGACAGCCGCTTAACCGAGTGGTGTCAGAAATGGCCAGGTATCGAAAAGCAAAAATGTGGCAGATACCAGAAACCTGAAGGAAAATATTAAGAACATTTTATCAGGCCAGGCAGCAGGCAAGGGTCTAAGGCTATGACTTGCCGCCACAAAAGGTCATCAGTCTCACCTGCTAAGCCCGCTCCTCCCATTTCCATTGCCCCACCTCAGAAGGTCATAAAGTCTCCTAATTTGAGTAAGGACATTCTTGCTATTGAGGCAGTGCAGCATAGGTTCACCATGTTAATTCCCAGGCTGGCGGGACAGACACATGATGAAAGAATGGATCGACTGGGCTTACATTCACTAGAATTTAGGATGAGAGGTGATCTTATCGAAAAATATAAAATTCTTAAGGGATTGGGCAGGCTAGATGCAAAAAAACTGTTCCTGATGTTGGGGGAGTCCAGAACCAGGGGGCACAGTTTATGAATAAGGGGTGTGCATTTAGGACTGAGATTCACCCAGAGAATTGTGAATCTGTGGAATTCTCTGCCACGGAAGGCAGTGGAGGCCAATTCACTGGATGTTTTCAAGAGAGAGTTAGATATAGCTCTTATGGATAACGGAAACAAGGGCTATGGGGAGAAAGCAGGAAAGAGGTACTGATTTAGGAAGGTCAACAATTAACATATTGAAAAACGGTGCTTGCGTGAAGGGCCGAATGGCCTACTCCTGCACCTATTTTCTATGTCTCGTGATAGTAGCAGATTTAGGCCATTTGGCCCATCAAGTCTACTCCACCATTCAATCATGGCTGATCTATCTCTTCCTCCTAACCCCATTCCCCTGCCTTCTGCCCAAAACCTCTGACACCCAAACTAATCAAGAATGTATATCTCTGCCTTCAAATCTCTGCCTATTCCCAACATAGATGTTGCCTCACTCTCTTCTCTAATATTTAATTTGGACTTTTTGAGGAGGAGATCAATATTTGTAAACAAAATATTTTGGGGATAAAGCAAATACCAAGTATAAATATTTAATTAACCTTCAGTTAACGAACCATTGGACAAATTGAGCCTTCCCACTTATTGCATTGGTTCGCACCATTTAGAGAGTTGTGTTCAATTTTGGTCAGCATGTGATAGGAAAGATGTTGTCAAGTTTAAAAGGGTTTAGAGAAGATTTATTATGATGTTGCCAGGACTCGAGGAACTGAGATATAGGGCGAGGTTGAGCAGGCTAGGGCTTTATTCCTTGGAGCGCAGGAGGATGAGGGGTGATCTTATAGAGTTGTACAAAATCCTGGGTGGAATAGATAGGGTAAACACACATAGTCTTTTGCCCAGAGTTGGGGAATCGAGAACCAGAGGACATAGGTATAAGGTGAGGGAGGGAAAAAATTAGTGGAAACTTGAGGGACAACTTTTTTACACAAAGTGTGGTGAGTGTACAGAGCCCTAGTGAGACCAAACCTGGAGTATTGTGTGCAGTTTTGGTCCCCTAATTTGAGGAAGGACATTCTTGCTATTGAGGGAGTGCAGCGTAGGTTTACAAGGTTAATTCCCAGGATGGCAGGACTGTCATATGCTGAGAGAATGGAGCGGCTAGGCTTATACACTCTGGAGTTTAGAAGGATGAGAGGAGATCTTATTGAAACATATAAGATTGTTAAGGGTTTGGACACGCTGGAGGCAGAAAACATGTTCCCGATGTTGGGGGAGTCCAGAACCAAGGGCCACAGTTTAAGAATAAGGGGTAAGCCATTTAGAACAGAGATGAGAAAACACTTTTTCACACAGAGAGTTGTGAGTCTGTGGAATTATCTGCCTCAGAGGGCGGTGGAGGCAGGTTCTCTGGATGCTTTCAAGAGAGAGCTAGATAGGGCTCTTCAATATAGCGGAGTCAGGGGATATGGGGAGGGCAGGAACGGGGTACTGATTTGTGGATGATCAGCCATGATCACATTGAATGGCGGTGCTGGCTCGAAGGGCTGAATGGCCTACTCCTGCACCTATTGTCTATTGTCTATTGAGTGTATAGAACAAACTGCTGGAGGATATATTTGAGGCAGGTACTATCATAACGCTGAAGAAACATTTAGATAGATACATGGATAGGGTCGTTTTAGAGTGATATTGGCCAAACCCAGGCAGGTGAGACTAGTGTAGATGGGCATGTTGGTCAGCATGGGCAAGTTGGGCCAAAGAACCAGTTTCCATGCTGTATGACTATGACTCTATGACTATGGGAAAATGAAGCCTTCTCGAATAGGTTTTAAGGGCTTTTCCCATGTCAAGCCATTGGCCTGCAACTGTTAATATTTATGAAGGAACATCAAAAAGAAGGCACTGGAGGATGGAAATAGTCCTTTAGTATTTCTCAAATAATTTGCTTGAAGTTTTTTTTCTTCTTTATTTCCCCCAAGGAGGCTTTTATTAGTGGCTCTGTGTAATCTCAACCAGGTAAACAGGATTGTTTTACTCCAATCTGATACAATCTCATGTATCTAAGATCATATTTTGAAATGATAAGGCAGCGCCATCCATAATTCGTGACATCAATACCTAGCAGGTCAGGCTTTACAGCTTCCATTATTATCGTAAAGATAGCAATACCTCCTGTAAACGGCAATGTAACAGCTGTCGGCAATTGCAGAATATGGTTAATTCAATCTACACTAAAAAGCCTTGATGTATGGAGCTGGATGCACATAGCATTACTCAAAGCCAACAATCGAACAGCGGGCCCAAAGTGCTGAATGTAGTGAGGTCAGCTGTTTCCTTTGATGTTGGCGGCCCAAAGGTTCTAAATCTTCCCGGTTTGACAGTGAAGTGTAATCCCATTTCGAGCTTCCCAGCCACAGTTTGGCGTTAAGTGTGTCCTGAAAAGAAATCCTTGCAACGCAAGGTGGAGGGTGGTAGCCGGCCTTCAGGTGAACCTTGAAAGCTATTTCAAACCTTTCTCTGAAAAATGAGAGATTAAGTGGCACATTATGTGGTTGGATTATGGAGCAAATGAAACTGCCGGGCTAAAGTGTCTTTAGAGCCATCATTCTCGAGGACTAGGAGTAGCAACTGATTGACCTGAGGGTTAAGCCTGCGTGAGGCAGATCAAAGACTGCCATAAGTGTAACCATGTTGGTTGGCAGCTTATAAATCCACTTAAAATTTTAATGAAGTTTTTTTTTTCTTCAAACTATTCTCAATTACTGTCAATTACAAACTATACAATTTTCATGCACAACAGGATTCCAGTAATATTTTATGTTCCATGAATAACTATGTAATTACAGAGTAAAAACATTGTAATTACAATATTAGTTGATACTAATACACATTTGGTGTGAATAATGTATTACATAGCGAATGAATTGTGAGCCAGCACAAATTATGACCTATACGTGAAAGATTCGGAAGTTTTAAGCCTGAGTAAAACATAAGCAATTTTTAAAACAACAATAAAGGAAATGCTATTCCTGTTCTTTGCTTTGTATTTGAGCGCAGAGGTAGCATTTCTGCCTTCATCATCATCGGCGGTCATTCAAAACGAGTATGACTGTCCCATTTTTGGAGGACGCCTGTGCGTGACTTTGTTTAACGTGGGGAGACTGGTGCACAGACAGCCGCCACACGATTCTTGACAGACCTGGGTCAGGATCCAGTGGCATTTAGTCCAAGATGACCGGGGACCCTTTTCTGCTGCAGCCTTCATCCGGCTTCCCAGCCGTTGTGATGCTCCACTAAAACCAGTCATCATCCTCCGCCTGTTCCACCGTTGAGGTCTTGGTTGGATTGCTCTTTGTCAGGGACCTCCCCCTCGACCTTAACGCCATAGGTGGCCCTTCCAGGAGCTTAGCTCCAGGCGGCATCGCTCTCGGGATCTCAGGACCACACAAGCTTCTCCACCACGACAAGGTGACAATCCACGGAGAAGTGTTTCTGCCTTACAGCACCAGAGCCCTGGGCTCGATTCTGACTACGGGTGCTGTCTGTACAATGTTTGTATGTTCTCTCCGTGATCTGCGTGGGTTTTCTCTGAGAACTTCGGTTTCCTGCAATACTCCAAAGACATAGAGGTTTGAAAGTTAATTGGTTTGGTATAAATGTAAATTGTCCCTAGTGTGTGTAGATGGTGTTAATGTGTGGGGATTGCTGGTCTGTGCGGACTCGGTGGGCCGAAGGGCCTGTTTCCGTGCTGTATCTCTAAAACTAAAACTAAAACATTCTCCAGAAGAAACAATACCTACTTTTTCTTTGCCACTGTTAAAGTGTGGAAATAATTGCTTAGGTGATTCAAAGTGTCAACGTCAACTTTTGTGCTGTGCAATTTGATGCTTCAGTTCCTGATGTGTCAAAAAATGTAATGCCAGTACTTTGAAATCAACAATTTTGTTGGTTGCTTTTGATATTGAGGGACCATTAAGTGCCGTCATTCTCCTAGCAGCTGCAATAGGGATCCTTTAACACTTCACAACAAGCCACTTGACTAGTATAAATGACAAAGAAAACATCAGTAATCTATCCATGAAGTGTGTGATATTTTAATTTGGTGTTTGGGAAATCACTTTCAGGAGTGTTTCAAGGAAGGTTTTGTTGAACAGCGCACAGAGAAACACAAGGCAATGGTTTCAGTGCCAGTCTCTGGCCAAGAAACCTTTGCATCCAACTGACTTTTTTTTATCACTGCCCTTGAAACTTTAAGCCTCTTATGTATTGTTCTTGCATATCTTGGTGAAGTGGGGCTTAAACAGAACTATGTAAAGTCTGAATCACATCCTTCCTTTCTACCTGCTCCCCCCATACGTACTAACTTGAAACCACAGGGGAGTATTTATCTTTGTGTACCACCCTGTTTCTGCTTGAAATATGTGCTTTAAAATAGATCTTGGGTTGTCAAGAATCTTTATGCAAAACACTTTACGAATGGATTTCAAAAGGCAATAGACTCACTAGCATCAACAAGGCTGCCGGAAAAGATGGAATTTCAACAAAAATATTGAAAGAAGATGGAGGTGTTATTACCATTTTGTGAGACCGGGGGTTGGGGGTGGGGAGGAGGGGGGGGGAGTAAGGGGTTGTAACAAGATATGAACAATTCCAAAAAGAGACACAAAAGGCTGAAGTAACTCAGCGGGTCAGGCAGCATCTCTGGAGACAAGGAATAGGTGACATTTTGGATCTAGACTGTTCTTCAGACTGAGAGGGGGGGAACAGGTGACTAGAGATATAGATGGTACTTATGAGAAATGAATGGAAAATATGCAAAAAGCAATGATAATCAAGGAAATGTAGGGCACACAATAGGCCATTGTTGACTGTGGGATTAGGTGATAATGAGTATACAGACAGTGGAACTCTACAGGACGACAGTAAAGGGCCTGTCCCACTTAGGCGACTTTTTAGGCGAGTGCAGGAGACTCAGCACTCGCCACATGATCGCCTCATGGTCGCCATATGTTCGCTGGTGGTCCCTGGTGAGTCTCCTTCATGGTTACGAGGAGTTCCCGCATTCTTGGAACTGGTCGCGGCCTCAGTATGGTCGCCGCAAATTTTTCAACATGTTGAAACGTTTTCTGCGACCATAAATTGGTCGCCATGGAGAAAACCGATAATCCTGCAGTCGCAGGTACAGTTGTAGTTATGGGTATTCGAGGTAGTCGTAGGTTGTTTTAGTTAAATCGCCTTTGCTGACCGGACATTTTCATTGGCTCATTGGGGGAAAAAAAACGTAAGCATGAGTTTTCAGAACCAAGAATAACTGACCGGTAATGTTGAATGCCAGCCAAACTTCACAGCTGTGTATCTCTGGCTTATTAAAAGTTGTCTGGCTTCTTAAAAATGTCTCCACTCCTTCTCCCCCCTTCACCCCTCCCCCCTTCTCCCCCCCCTTCTCCCCCCCCTTCTCCCCCCCCTTCACCCCCCCTTCTTCCCCCCCTTCTCCCCCCTACTCCCCCACCTCCTCCCCCCTACACATGAAGGATTCCAACATCATTTTGATAAATCATCACAATTCTGATTCAGCCGTTACATTGAACGAGTACATTGCAGCTCAGTGGAAAGGACACATTTTGCTGCATCTTTATTGCCTCTCAGTAGCTATTGCACATACTCCAACCTACACTTTGTTCATAAACTGGATGTAACAATGAATGACTTTCAGAAGCACAGAGAATGTATGAGAAGTAAGATATTGATGGGAAATAATTTTCAACAAAGTATAAATGTACCTTTTTTTTTCGTTGCCACCATTAAATCTCCATACAAATGATTAGGGATAATTTCAGATCCAGGGACAGTTTCTTCCCAGCTGTCATCGGGCAACTGAGCCATCCTATCAACAACTAGAGAGCGGTCCTGAGTTACCATGCACCTCATTGGGGACTCTCTATCTTTAATCAAACTTTACTGGACTTTACCTTGCTCTACACGTTATTCCCTTTATCTTGCTTTGTACACCGTGTAATCATGTACAGTCTTTCTGCTGACTGGATGGCACACAACAAAAAGCTTTTCACTGCACCTTGGTACTATTCCATCAGCTTTTATTCTATGAGAAAATATTCATTCACACCTGAGAGAGCGGGGGAATTTGCCCCTCCCCGAGAGTAAGAGTTCATTTGTATTTTTAATTGTCCACTGTATATCATGTTTTTACTTGCGAGCAAAGCACCACGGCAAATCCCTTGTATGTATACATATTTGGCTAATAACATTTGTTCAATTCAATTCAACCGAAGAGGGATAAATGATTAAAAACACAAATCTTGACCCTAACGAGACACCATTGCGTTTAACTATAGCAAATCCTGGACTGCATGGCATGTTCTGAAAAGTGCTTTATTATGATTTATAAATGAGGCTTCCTGTCACAGATTATGTCAGTATTTTGAAACTGAACCATCCACATCAGCTTTTCCAAGGCTTGGGGAAACACAGTGGTTGAAGTGTAGTTGTGTTTCACCTTCCAATGTTTCTTGTGGCTACGAGAAGGAGAGACGGATTCCTTACCTCACCTTCCTTGTGGTTGGGAAGATCAGAAACGTATTCATTACTCCAACCTTCCATGCCTTCTAAAACCTGTCATACACTGTTTCCTTCCAAGTTTCATTCTTTTCTCTTCTTCTCCACAACAATCCAGTCTCATTTGTTTTATTCTCCAGACTTCCAAGCTACCCATCTCAATTTCCAACCTAGTTCAGTTTAGTTTATTATTCAGTTTCAGTTTAGCTTATTGTCAGGGTGCGACTCGTCCTTAATTATGCTGCTGGCCTTGCCGAGGTAACATGAGGTACGAATGGAGTCAATCAGCTAGTCGGCCGGATACCAGGCAGAAATGTAAAGAGATCCTAACCTGGTATTCCTATCAAATTCAACCAGATTTCCACCACTCTCGTATTTCCTGCTTACCTGATCATGGAAAAGTGCTGCCGTTTGCCTTTTGACCCTTTAAGTGTTTGAGTCACAAGGCCAGGCTGTACAACCTAGTCCATCATTAACCTGCTAACATCTAAAATATCAGCTCTTGACAGGTCGAGTTTTGTTCCCACTGTGAAAACACTGGTCCAGAAAACACAAAAAAAGTGAGGTGACAATTTTAATCCACCAAGCAGTACCACTTTCATTGGAATTAACATACAAAGTAGAAAAAGGAATATAAAATGTTACCATATGGAGAGTGCACATATGGTATACTTTGTTGAAATCTGGAAGTTAACATTTTATTGAAAATTCTGCATGAGATGTCCAGCAGTCCACGTGGAAAAACAAACTGGTAAACACTGCAATTAAAGTACCAAATCTAGAAGTGTCAGTTGCTTAAAGAACAGTTGGACTAATTGAGAAAACAAGTGTTACTAGTCCTGGGGAGAGTGGTGGCACAGTGGTGCAGCAGTAGAAACATAGAAAACAGGTGCAGGAGTGGACCCTTCTGCCCTTCGAGCCAGCACCGCCGTTCAATATGATAGAACCATAGAAAATAGGTGCAGGAGTAGGCCATTCGGCCCTTCGAGCCTGCACCGCCATTCAATATGATCATGGCTGATCATCCAACTCGGTATCCTGTACCTGCTTTCTCTCCATACCCCCCGATCCCTTTAGCCACAAGGGCCACATCTAACTCCCTCATAAATATAGCCAATGAACTGGCCTCAACTACCTTCTGTGGCAGAGAATTCCAGAGATTCACCACTCTCGGTCCTAAAACATTTCCCCCTTATCCTTAAACTGTGACCCCTTGTTCTGGACTGCCCCAAAATCGGGAACAATCTTCCTGCATCTAGCCTGTTCAACCCCTTAAGAATTGTGTACGTTTCTATAAGATCCCCCCTCAATCTTCTAAATTCTAGCGAGTACAAATCGAGTCTATCCAGTCTTTCTTCATATGAAAGTCCTGACATCCCAGGAATCAGTCTGGTGAACCTTCTCTGTACTCCCTCTATGGCAAGAATGTCTTTCCTCAGATTAGGAGACCAAAACTGTCCGCAATACTCCAGGTGTGGTCTCACCAAGACCCTGTAGAACTGCAGTAGATCCTCCCTGCTCCTATACTCAAATCCTTTTGCTATGAATGCTAACATACCATTCGCCTTCTTCACTGCCTGCTGCACCTGCATGCCTACTTTTAATGACTGGTGGACCATGACACCCAGGTCTCGTTGCATCTCCTCTTTTCCTAATCGGCCACCATTCAGATAATAGTCTACTTTCCTGTTTTTGCCACCAAAGTGGATAACCTCACATTTATCCACATTATACTGCATCTGCCATGCATTTGCCCACTCACCCAACCTATCCAAGTCACCTTGCAGCCTCCGAGCATCCTCCTCACAGCTAACACTGCCCCCCAGCTTCGTGTCATCCGCAAACTTGGAGATGTTGCATTCAATTCCCTCGTCCAAATCATTAATTTATATCGTAAATAGCTGGGGTCCCAGCACTGAGCCTTGCGGTACCCCACTAGTCACTGCCTGCCATTGTGAAAAGGACCCGTTTACTCCTACTCTTTGCTTCCTGTCTGCCAGCCAGTTCTCTATCCACATCAATATTGAACCCCCAATACCATGTGCTTTAAGTTTGTATACTAATCTCTTATGTGGGACCTTGTCGAAAGCCTTCTGAAAGTCCAGATATAACACATCCACTGGTTCTCCCTTATCCACTCTACTAGTTACATCCTCGAAAAATTATATAAGATTCGTCAGACATGATTTACCTTTCATAAATCCATGCTGACTTTGTCCAATGATTTCACCACTTTCCAAATGTGCTGCTATCCCATCTTTAATAACTGATTCTAGCAGTTTCCCCACTACCGACGTTAGACTAACTGGTCTGTAATTCCCCATTTTCTCTCTCCCTCCCTTTTTAAAAAGTGGGGTTACATTAGCTACCCTCCAATCCTCAGGAACTACTCCAGAATCTAAAGAGTTTTGAAAAATTATCACTAATGCATCCACTATTTCTGGGGCTACTTCCTTAAGTACTCTGGGATGCAGCCTATTTGGCCCAGGGCATTTATCGGCCTTTAATCCATTCAATTTACCTAACACCACTTCCCGGCTAACCTGAATTTCACTCAGTTCCTCCATCTCATTTGACCCCCAGTCCCCTGCTATTTCCGGCAGATTAGTTATGTCTTCCATAGTGAAGACTGAACCAAAGTAGTTATTCAATTGGTCTGCCATGTCCTTGTTCCCCATGATCAATTCACCTGTTTCTGACTGCAAGGGACCTACAATTGTTTTAACTAATCTTTTTCTCTTCACATATCTATAAAAGCTTTTGCAGTCAGTTTTTATGTTCCCTGCCAGTTTTCTTTCATAATCTATTTTCCCTTTCCTAATTAAGCCCTTTGTCCTCCTCTGCTGGACTCTGAATTTCTCCCAGTCCTCTGGTAGGCTGCGTTTTCTGGCTAATTTGTACGCTTCATCTTTTGTTTTGATACTATCCCTGATTTCCCTTGTTATCCATGGATGCACCACCTTCCCTGATTTATTTTTTTGCCAAACTGGGATGAACAATTGTTGTAGTTCATCCATGCAGTCTTTAAATGCCTTCAATTGCATATCTACCATCAACCCATTAAGAATCAATTGCCAGTCTATCTTGGCCAATTCACTTCTCATACCCTCAAAGTTACCTTTCTTTAAGTTCAGGACCCTTGTTTCTGAATTAACAATGTCACTCTCCATCCTAATGAATAACTCAACCATATTATGGTCACTCTTGCCCAAGGGGCCACTCACAACAAGACTGCTAACTAACCCTTCCTCATTACTCAATACCCAATCTAGAATAGCCTGCTCTCTCGTTGGTTCCTCTACATGTTGGTTTAGAAAACTATCCCGCATACATTCCAAGAAATCCTATTCCTCAGCACCCTTGCCAATTTGATTCACCCAATCTATATGTAGATTGAAGTCACCCATTATAACTGTTTTACCTTTGTTGCACGCATTTCTAATTTCCTGTTTGATGCCATCCCCAACTCCACTACTACTGTTAGGTGGCCTGTACACAACTCCCACTAGCGTTTTCTGCCCCTTAGTGTTTCGCAGCTCTACCCATATCTATACCACATCCTCCAAGCTAATGTCCTTCCTTTCTATTGCGTTAATCTGCTCTCTAACCAGCAACGCTACCCCACCTCCTTTCCCTTTCTATCTATCCCTCCTGAATATTGAATATCCCTGGATGTTCAGCTCCCAGCCTTGGTTACCCTGGAGCCATGTCTCCGTGATCCCAATTATATCATATTCATTAATAGCTATCTGCGCATTCAACTCATCCTCCTTATTACGAATGCTCCTTGCATTGAGACACAAAGCCTTCAGGCTTGTTTTTACAACACTTGTTTTTACAACACTTGCTGATCATCCAAAATCATTACCCCGTTCCTGCTTTTCCCCCATTTCCCTTGATTCCTTTAACCCTAAAAGCTAAATCTAACTCTAAATCTAAGAATATCTGCCTTACAGTGCCAGAGATCCTGTTGGTCCCGAGGAGGTTTACAAGAATGATTCCAGGAATGAGTGGGTTAACATATGATGAACACTAGACAGGAGTGGGCCTTCACTCACTGGAATTTAGAAAGTTGAGGGGGGACCTCATTGAAACTTACAGAATAATGAAAGGCATAGATAGAGTGGATGTGGAAAGGATGTTTCCACTGGTGGGAGAGTCTAGGACCAGAGATCATAGCCTCAGAATTAAAGCGCACTCTTTTAGAAAGGAGGTGAGGAGGAACTTTTTTAGTCAGAGGGTAGTTAATCTGTGTAACTCATTGCCACCGAGGCCAAGTCAGTGGATATTTTTAAGGCAGAGATTGACACATTCTTGATTGGAACGGGTGTCAAGGGTTATGGGCAGGAAAATGGGATTAGAAGGCAGAAATCAGCCATGATTGAATGTCAGAGTAGACGCAATGGGCCGAATGGCCTAATTTTACTCCTATAAATTGTGAACTTGTGAAGACCCGGGTTAGATCCTGACTATGGGTGCTGCCCGTATGGAGTTTGTATGTTCTCCTGTGACAACATAGGTTTTCCCCAGTTGCTCCAATTTCCTCCCACACTCCAAAGACATATAGATTTGTAGGTTAATTGTCTTCGGTAAAGATTGTAAATTATCCCTAGTGTGTAGAATAGTGGCAGTGTCCGGGAATTGTTGGTCGGCGCAGACGCGGTGGGCCAAAGTGTTTGTTTCCATGCTGTATCTCTAAACTAAACTAAACTCAACATGGATGGTAATGCCATTATCTTTGCAAATTATATTGAATAAGAACATTATTAGATAAATTGGGAGCCTTGAATTGTAAGTCTTGCAATAAATCAGTTCATCTTTTGGACTTGTATGAAACTATCCCTCAACTACCAGGTTTTTGAACCAACCTGCACAACCCTCATCCTACCTAGGCAATGGAATAGTATACTGCAGGACAGAACACCACAGGAGACCCTTCTTCCCTGTTGCTATGAAGCTTTACAACTCCTTGCGCTTCTGTAGTGGAGTAGACTGAGACTGACCCCCCTTCCCCTTACCTCCTCAATCTTTGCACATCCCCAAAGCCTTACCACTCGTCATTTTATTTTCCTGTTTCATGCTTCATGTTTTTTATGATTGTTGGCAAATTAATTTCCCTCCTGGGATAAATAAAGTTCTATCGTATCGTATCATACTATGGACCACCTCTTCTACTATGTAGGTGTAGGAAGGAACTGCAGATGCTGGTTTAAACCAAAGATAGACACAAAAAGCTGGAGTACCTCAGCGGGACAGGCAGCATCCCTGAAGAGAAGGAGTGGGTGACGTAGGACCCTTCAAGTCTGAGGATGGGTCTCGACCCAAAATGTCACCCATTCCTTCTCGCCAGAGATGCTGCTTGTCCTGCTGAGTTACTCCAGCTTTTTTTGTCTACCTCTTGTACTACCATGGCACTTTTTATTTTAATCCCTATTGTGTTTTGCACCAATATATATTTTGTTGCACTGTTTTTTATTGTCTTACAGAATTTGTGTGTAATTTATACATAAATGTTTTTCTTCAGAGATACAGCATGGAAACAGGCCTTTTGGCCCACCAGGTCCGTGGCGACCAGTGATCCCCATACACCAGCACTATCCCACACACTAGGGACAATTTACATTTTTTACAGAAGCCAAATAACCTACAAACATGTTCGTCTTTGGGGTAGGGGAGGACACCGGATCACCTGGAGAAAACCCACGAGGTCACAGGGAGCAGGTACAAACTCCATACAGACAGCACCCATAGTCAGGATCGAACCCAGGTGTCTGGCGCTGTAAGGCAGCAACTCTACCACCGTGCCACTTTGCCATCCTGCAATGTTGTCCAGGTCTATGTGTCTGTGGCGCTACCTCAAAGAGGATTTTCATTGTACCTGTACCTCACCACATTTGTGCAACATAACTCACCTTGTTCTGACATAAGAACCATGCAGCTTTAGATACAGCAATGTTCTAACCAGCTTATAGACATATCCCGCGACTATGCTTTACAAGTGCAACACTGACATCTGGAAGCACTTTTATTAATCTTCTCAAAACATCCGAGCAGCTGCTGTCTATTTCAAATCAATCTCGGCTCTCCACATTAGCAATGCAGTGAACACTTCTCAAAATACCCCAGCTCATATATCATAGGCTACTTTTAATACCCAGCGCTGGTGAGGCAATTGAAAGATGTGATGGTGGAATAGCCCAACTTCAAATTCACTAGCAATATCCTAATCAGAAATAATCCTTGCAGGGATGGAGCACAAGTGGATTAGGAAAGTTTTATCCCAAGTTAGGCAATTGGATAGCTTCAGAAGCCATGGCATTTGTTACTGCAGAGCCACATAGCTTGACGATAAAGTAGTGATATTTCGCTTCACTGATCTGCATTGCTCCATAAGAATCCAAAGATAATTTCACCAAACAGGAAAACTACCCCTGACTACAATGAAAGCAACTGTATTTCAGAAGCAGAAGTTAATACGCAGAAATTCTATCGCTGAAACGGGGCAGATTTCAAGAAGTACATGTTTACATAATGCTCTTATTTTGACTAAATTCTGAAATTGCATTATAAATTGCCTTAATGTGGGCTGATTGTTATTACATGGACAAAGGTTGCAGCTATTCTCTGCAAGAAACCTTCCATGATTAATTTTGTTAGGTAACTGAAGAACTTCCTCTGCTTTTTTTTCCCAAGCAGTTCCATGATATTTTTGTTAGCTACTGAATAAGTGGAAGGGATCAGATGCCTCAGTACTAATGAAAGACACAAAGTGCTGGAGTAACTCAGCAGGTCAGGCAGCACCCTGGAGAACATGGATACGTGGAGTTTTGGGGTGGAACCCTTCTTCAGTGCTAATGTTTTGTGTGTAGGAAGGAACTGCAGATGCTGGTTTAAACTGAAGATTGGCACAAAAAGCGTGTGTGCGTGTGTGGCTCTTAATATCGCTTGCTACTATGGCAGTGGGTTAATGGCATACAGTATTAATGGGTATATTCAGGATTTTTCCCTTTTCCCTGGATATATTTGGATGCCAGCTAAGATATTATAAATATGATTAATACGAAATTCACGACACATCTGTTGGGTGTAACCTTCATCCTATACATTATGGCAACTGGTCCAGGAAAGTAACCTTTAGCATTCTTTCATAATTGAATTATTTGATGAAGTGACAGAGGTGATTGATCAAGATCAATGCTGCATTAATGGGCTCTCAGAAAGCATTCTATGAAGTTCCAGACAGAGAGCTTGTTAAGAAAATAGAAGCCCATGCGATTAAGATGAAAATTGTGACATGGACGCAAAATTGGCTCATTATCAGGAAGGAAAAGGATGATGAGGGCAAGATTTTTATCCGAGACACTCCTGGAGGTTTTCCCTGAAAGATCACTTTGAAATCTTTAGTTGTTATTGTTTATATATCAATTTAATTTGTGTGTAATGCTCGCAAATGATACAAATGGTGAAACGTGGAAGGCAATATTAGTCAAGTCAAGAGCGTTTTATTGTTATATGTTCCAGATAGAACAATGAAATTCTTATGTGCAGCAGCACAACAGAATATGCAAACGTAGTACACTGTAAACAATATAATAAATGAGAAAACAAAAGTTCAGTGTGTGTGTATGTATATTAAGTGTACATATACACACACGTACATACACATAAAAACAAATAAACAATAACAGTGCAAAAAGACAAAACCATTATTCCCAAGTCCATGTAGTTCAGAGCGTATTTGGAAGTCGATGCATTGGAATGGTGAGATGGGCAGGAGCACAGCAAATGTCCTTCAGAATAGATGAAGTGGGCGGTTACTAAGCTTTTATTACGGAGGAGGTGTGTGCACTTAGATGTCGGAAATGTCAGAGCTGTCTTCATTGAAACAAAGAAGGTTATGAATTGATTTGAGAGGTTTTCAGAAAGAACTTGCAGGTTCGCCAACAAGAGAGTGTACAACTCCTGTTCTTTTACGAAGATCCGGCAAAGGCACAGTGGTTGGAATAACCTCCGCATGTGTTCTAGCTGCCTACAATTTATAGTAATTTAAAATGTTCCTTTAGATTACAGAACATCTGCTTCTTTAGTCTGTACACTTTCGAGATACAGTGTAGAAACAGGCCCTTTGGCCCACCGAGTCCGTGCAGACTAGCGTTCACCCGTAAATTAACACTATCCTACACACTAGGGAAAATTTTACAAATTGTTGATACCAATTAGCCTACAAACCTGTACGTCTTTGGAGTGTGGGAGGAAACTGGGGGCACCCTGAGAAAACCCACGCAGTCACGGGGAAAATGTACAAACTCTGTACAGATGGCACCCGTAGTCAGGATCGAACCTGGGTCGCTAGCGCTGTAAGTCAGCAACTCTACCATTGCGCCATTGTCTTGGATTTCACAGCTGAAGCAAACCCAATTTCTGACCTGCTATTCAGAGCGGTACAGTATTAACAATTATTCCAAACACTCAATGAAACCAGGCCAGTACAGTTTGAAGCAGGTGAAAGATGGTGGAATGGAGCTTGGTTTGCGTGATGGGTCTGTGCTAGATAGAGCTGCAGTCAAGGAATAGCATTTGATACGATACAATACAATACGATTCGATACGATAGAACTTTATTTCTCCCAGGAGCAAACTTGGTCTGCCAACAGTCATAAAACACAAGATACATGAAATTAACTGACGAGTGGAAAGGATTGGAGAAATGCAAAGATTGGAGGGGGGAGTGGGGAGTCAGTCTACCCCACGGAGGAAGGGGGAGGAGTATTACAGTTCGATAGCCACAGGGAAAAAGGATCTCCCATGGTGTTATGTCCTGCATCTGGGTGGAACCAGCCTGTTGCTGCAGGTGCTCCTCAGGTTGACCAGTGTGTCATGGAGGGGAGTGAGCTGTATTGTCCAGGCTGCTCTGCAGTTTTAGGAGCATCCTCCCCTCCAAGACCACCTCCCATGAATCCAACTCTGCTCCCGGGACAGGAGCCAGTCTTCCTGATGAGCTTGACATACTTACATACGTGAATTATGACGTCCTTAAGAAATTCTTCGTCCTGGGGAAATTCTTCACAATCTTGCCATTTAATCACTTGAAAAAGTTGAGAAAAAGAGCTGAGTTTTTTTGTAAATTAAGTTTTTTTTTTAGCTCAGCGTTTGAGCAGATTAAAATGTCTTTGGCAGGATAACACGTGAAAGTATCAAAGATTATCCTTGTCTGTTGCACGCAGCACAATGTTGCTACATTAGGAAAAAAGGACAGAAGAAGTATGCTAATACCTAAACTGAATACATGTCAGTTCAGCTTAAGGTCATATTGCACAGAACAGGAATATAGCTTTTGCAAATGAATAGAGCTTTAAGGTAGGCTCAATCCATCAAGACACTGACTTAAATGAGTACATCAGTTGGAAGAAGGATCTCGACCTGAAACGTCACTCATTCCTTCTCTCCAGAGATGCTGACTGTTCCGAAAAGTTACTCCAGCACTTTGTGTCTGACTTCAATGATATTTCTTTCCCAGGATAAATAATCCTTGCTACAAATGTGTAGAAAAATAAAATGGGCAATGGAGCTAAATGGGCATCTTAAATGCAATGGGAGAGTTGGGTTGAAGTGCTTGTTTCCGTGCTGTATGACTATATAACTGTACATAGCTTGCCCTCTGCCCTACTACAACTTTTAATCCATGTTAACTTATTTATCCGTATCCCGTGAACTCTAATGACCGCATGTTGAATAAGTAAACCCGGTTTATTCTCCAGTGTTGTGCAGTGCATACGAGTCCCGTGTCCTAATGTTTTATTTCAATGAAACCTCTTGGACAGTGACTCAAATGTTCATAAATTCATAGGTTCATAAATCATGAGTAGAATTAGGCCATTCAACTCATAGAGTCGACTCCGCCATTCATTCAATGCTAATCTATCTCTCCCACGCAACTCCATTCTCACCATAACCTTTAACACCCTTACTAATCAAGATCCTACGAACCTCTGCTTTAAACATTCCCAATGACTTGACCCCCACAGCCGCCGGTGGCAATGAATTCCACAGATTCACCATCCTCTGACCAAAGAAATTCCTCCTCGTATCCTTTCTAAAGGTGTCTCCTTTTATTCTCAGGCTGTGTCATCGAGTGTGGCAGCCTCGCCAGCAGCTATCTGTCCTTTCATCCTTTTTGTTATTTTTAGTCTGTCTTAAAGTTTGTTTTTGGAGGTCTTTTAGTCTTTTTTAGTGGGGGGGGGGTGGGGTACCTGGTCGAGGATGCCTCTTTCCTCCGAGCCGCATCTTCACTCCCTCCTACCATCTGGATTGGCGCGGCCTTTCCTGCCGGAGACCGGCCAGAGCTTCAGCAGTGGCGCAGCACTGGATTCCATCGCGGAGCGAGAGATGCCTTACCGGGGTCACCATGTTGGAGCTAGGACTAGGACTGGGACTTTGGGCTAGTCTAGGACTGCCGACTTTGACACCGTGGAGCTGTGGTCTGTGGAGCTTCCAGCCGTGTGCGGCACTGACTTTGACATCGCGAAGACTGGGATCCTTGCCAGGTTAGCCAGCGTGAATCTCCGCCTAGCTCAGCCTGTGGACTTCGGGAGTCGCGGTCTCCGGTAGGAAGCGGCTGATTCGGAGGCTCCGGGCCGCTAAGAGTGTTCTTCCGTTCGAGGGCCTGAAACATCGGGCCGCGACTGCGGAGGCCTCAATAGGCCCCGACCACGGGTGAACAGAGGAAGAGGACTGAACTTTGGTGCCTTCCCTCACAGTGGGAAACACTGATTCTGCTGTCGGGGGATGTTTTTTTTAATGTTTTATGTTAAATTCTAAAGTGTTGTGTTTATCTTATTTTTGTGCTGCAGGATAACTCAAATTTCACTGCACCAATTGGTGTATGTGACAATAAATGTCCTTTGTCCTTTGCCTTCTGGTCCAAGATTTCCCACGTGTGGAAACATCCTCTCCATATCCACTCTATCCAGGCCTTTCACTATTCAGCACATTTCAATGAAGGCGTGCCTGTGGTTTTTTGGTCTGCAAGTTATTCTGTCAGAGTAACAGACGTGATGTTTTTAACTAGCTGTTTTTATTGGGAACAACAGATGCCCATCCCTGATTTAGAAATACATTGGCTTCCTTTGATCATTGCCAAGTCCAGATTATGAAACATCCTACCTAATCGCATCACCGGGGTACCTTCACCAACTTCATAAGGGAAATTGGCCACAAATGTTGTGTTCCCAGCATCCTGAAAAATGGATATCAAAATGCTGAAAGGAGTAGGGAATGTATCCACATTTGTTAAAGAGTTTGAAGTTTGTCTGAGCATTCTGTGTGGTGCCTTAATAGAACAATTTAGGGTGGCGCAGCGTTGGAGTTGCTGCCGCACACCACCAGAGATCCGGGTTTGAGCCTGACAATGGGTGCTGTCTGTACGGAGTTTACAGGTTCTCCCTGTAACCCTTGGGTGCTCTGGTTTCCTCCCACACTCCAAAGACGTGCAAGTTTGTAGGTTAATTGGCTTCGATAAATTGTCCCGAGTGTGAGGGATGTGCTAGTGTACGGGGTCGTTGCTGGTTGGCACAGACTCGGTGGGACAAAGCCCACGCCGTGTCTCCGAAGTCTAATAAAGTCATTCTTTGTGGTGCCTATATGGGTACAACATGTTCACAACGCTGTGAAAATGGTCCTAAATTGGGCATATTTCTTACTCAATGCTTAATTTTCCTTTTAGTGTGTCTCATACTTTTCCCCTCTATCTGATGGATAGGTGACTCAGTATGGCTTGTTTATTACATCTCAGGAGCACTCTAAAGAATGTCTGAAAAAGGATTTCGACCCGAAACATCATCTGTTCCTTTTCTCCAGAGATGCTGCCTGACCCCCTGACTTACTCCAGCAGTTTGTGTCTATCTTCGGTGTAAACCAGCACTTGCAGATCCTTCCTGCACTTCCATTAGGCTGTCCAACATACATAAGCCCACTGTTCTTTCTATGTCGTGGCGCAAATTGGTGCCAAATACGTGGCAATACTTTCTGTACCGCCTCGGTGAAGTCTACCATTCTTACACTACATGGTCGTCCGAATGGGGGGGGGGGTGCGCGGGGTGCGACCGCACCCCCCTTATTTTCACCAGAGTAAGAGTAAGAAAAAATCCCCAGAATTTTTTTTTAAAATCGGAGCACAATCAGCATTTCCACTTTGTGGGAAATCGCCCGAAATTCTGGTTCCCGCCACTGGGGAGAAAGAAATGCGCCCATCCGCGCCTGCGCAGTTGGGGAAGTTGGGGGGGGGTGCGGTGTTTGCCCGCCCGGTCCAGCGTTTCCATCCATGGCGTCCGGGGGGGGGGGGGTGCGTTGTCTGCCCGCCCGGTCCAGCGATTCCATCCGCGGTGTCGGAGCCTCGCCAACAGCCAGTCTGGCGACCAGGAGACTGTCCTCCCAGGCGGGAGCGGCTGTAACCCCAAAACCAGATGCCGCTGCGGCGGGGCCCGCTACCCTCGCCTCCCCCGGCCTCCCCCCACCGCCGGAGCCCAAGCCATCTTCCGCCCCCGCTGACCCCGATGGCTCATGCCACCCCCTGCTGGGCCCATGCCACCTTCATCTTTGCAACCCCCCCCGCTGGGCCCACGCCACCTTCATCTCCCCACCCCCGCTGGCCCCTGCCACCTTCATCTCCCCCCCCCCCGCTGGGCCCACGCCACCTTCATCTTCGCCCCCCCCACGCTGGGCCCACGCCACCTTCATCTCCCCACCCCCGCTGGCCCCTGCCACCATCATCTCCCCCCCCCGCTGGGCCCACGCCACCTTCATCTCCCCCCCCCCGCTGGGCCCACACCACCTTCATCTCCCCCCCCCCGCTGGGCCCACTCCACCTTCATCACCCCCCCCCCGCCGCTGGGCCCACACCACCTTCATCTCCCCCCCCCGCTGGACCCACGCCACCTTCATCTCCCCCCCCCCCCCGCCGCTGGGCCCACGCCACCTTCATCTCCCCCCCTCCCGCCGCTGGGCCCACACCACCTTCATCTTCGCTCCCCCGCCAGAAAGAGGGGGGATATGAGAGGGGAAGGGGGAAAGAGAGAGGGGAAGGGAAGGGGGAGAGAGATGGGGGAGGGGAGAGGGAAAGGGGGAATATCTTTAATGAGATTGTAAAATTGAGGTAGGTTTTAGAGCTATTATATTTTTTCCTCATGAATAATATCAAATAATATCAAACAATTGGAACTGCTTTCTTTGCCTTGATAACAATACTGAAAAATATGAATTCCAAAGTTTTTGACTCTTTTTGCAGCATATTTTTTAATATAATTTGAATATTACAAAAATTAGCATGTTTTCATGGTCATCATGGATCTGTCTGTCTGCAGTAGTGCAGCAGTCCGTTGATGATGTTGCTGCTGTGGAAGCTAGGCAGAAGATGGAGTTGGAAGATCTCCTTGGTGCAGTAAAAAACAAACGTTTTATGATTCTATATCATGAGTTCTTACAAGAATTGTGAAAACTTCACATATATGCAGCCTATCAGTAAAATAGTTTTTTAATACATGTCATGTCTTAAGTCCTGTTAATATTGGCCAAATATAATATGTCACAAAATGGAGAATCTCTGTATTTGCAAAGCCTGTTTGTCCACTTTCTGTGGAAGGTTGCAAGCTGTGAGTCACGCTCCAAGGAGTCTGGACCCTAGATGGAAGTTGAGGATAAGGCGAGGTCCAAATGTCTCTCCTTTTGTTTATATGTATGAGGGTTTCGTAGAAGAGCTAAGAGGTGTGCATATGCATGATTAGGTTTGGTCAGATAGGGGGGTGTTGTAAAGTACTGTTAATTATGTTGCAGAGTGTTTGTGCTGTTATCTTGTGAAGTGTGAAGCCTTGTTCAAATTGTTTATACTACCTGGAGAAATGTTTCTATTCTTTTGTAAACTGTCTTCCTGCTAGAACTTTCTGTAGAAACAATGTAATGGTGAATTTTGTGATTGGGTTCGGGAACTGTCAATAGCTATAATCTAATCAAGATTCAAGAGAGTTTATTGTCATGTGTCCCAGATAGGACAATGAAATTCTTGCTCGAACTTCTCTCGAGCATGAAGGAGAGTTACATAGACCTCCTAGGACCATGTGTCGACCATGCTGCAAGTTTGAGTCGAGTGCAAACGCTTCTAAACTCGCAAATTAGATCCCCGCAGTGGGACAGGCCCCCGCAGTGGGACAGGCCCTTTAGTTGATCCAGTGCTGGACTCGGTGTTTTACTGACCCACATGCCCACCAATCGAGGCCCACCTGGCTCCTGGCCCCGCCCCCCGCTCAAGTACGCTCGCGCCATGCCTCCCGCAGCTGGACTCCCACGTCTGCCCGCTCCAACCCCCCCCCCCCCCCCCACCCCCCCCCCCGTACAAATGCGTAGAAAGAACGAGCGTTCTGCAGATCGGGAGGTCACAGCAGCTTACAGCTGGTCACCGGAGGCCACCGGCTTCTGAATCATTTCCGTATCCCCCGCCCGATGGTAGAACATGGCTGCCCCTCCCTCCCTCCCGCTGCAAACCCAACGCGCTGCCAGTCGCGCCGCTCGCAAGTCCTTTGATAAAAACCTTGCGACCTCTCTCTCTCTCTCTCTCTCTCTCTCTCTCTCTCTCTCTCTCTCTCTCTCTCTCGCTCTCTCTCTCTCTCCCCCCTCCCCCCCTGTTCCTCCCCCTCCCTGTTCCCCCCTCCCTCCCTCCCTCTCCCTCCCTTCTCTCTTTGCCCTCATTCTCTACCCCCCTCCCTCTCTAGACGCGCCTGCGAGTTGGGGGCTATGCGTCAGTAGATAGGGTGGTTATGGGGTAATAGGAGCAAATTAATAACATTAATATATTGACAAGGGGGGTAGTTAGCGCGTGTGCAGGGGGGTAGTTAGTGTGTGGGGATGGTTAATGTGTGTGACGCCACATGCCGCCCCCCCCCCCCGCAACTGCACGTTGGGGGAACAGACCCAACGGGTCTACATTAAGTCTAGTTCTCCTTAATTCTACCACAACCAATGAAGAAGCTGCTAAAGCTATTGCCAACCTCTCAAAAGCTGTACCTCATACAGAATCACTTTAAACTGGGTCCAACATACAAATATGGTGCCTTGTATAAGAATGGATGCTGGCGAATATTTAACCCTGACTGGTTTCGAGCATATCCCTGGCTTGTAGATAGCGATCATGTGGATAGCGTCTTTTGCCTACCTTGTGCCTTGTTTGTGAACAACAGGAAATCACTTATCGTCAAGTCAAGGTAAGTCAAGTCTATTTGTCACATATACATACAAGATGTGCAGTAAAATGCAAGTGGCAATGCTTGCGGATTGTGCAAAACAACGGAACAGGTGCTCCTGAATGTATATTGCCATTTACCAATACTACTAATGCAAGGGCATTCGTTGACCTTGCCCTGTAAACCAACCCTGGTTCTGCAAATCCTGTCATGCCACCCCCCTTTTTGAAAAGCTTCGTACGGGCCTGCACTACAATCATTGCACTTATGTAGTTGTCTATGATTGAGCTTATCTGTAGTGTGATTTTACTGGATTGCATGCAAAACAAAGTCTCACTGTACCTAAGTACATGTGACAATAAAGTATCATTGAATCATTGAATCTGTGATCTTATGGCTAAGATTATTTAAACCTCTCTAGTGTGTAGCTCTGCTCAGCTTTAACTATGAGCAGCAACTCTTGCTAACTCTCCATACATCACACAGCGTTCTCTTCCCCGATGCATCATTCAATCTGTGCAAGCAGCAGCTAATCATTATTGAGATGAGCAGACCTTGCAAAGTCATTCAAAGTCAACTCTCGTGACTACTTGAGTGCTGTGTGTGCAGTTGAGTTCCCTTCCACCAGGCACAGGCTCCTCGTCCCGCAGCCTGTAGTTGTTTATCACAATGCATACAATTAACTACTGTACCAAGTCTGCTGACAATAACTTTTTCGGCCTGCGGAATAGAACAGCTAAGTCATTATGTACCAAGAAGGTCACACATCAGGTATTTGCCAGAAGAAGACTGAGCTCTCGGTGTGGCTCACCACACGCTCCTTCTTTAATGCTTCTCCACCATCCTCCATCTGCCTCAGACTGCACTGACCTAGTTCCTTAGACTTTAGAGATACAGCATGGAAACAGCACCGAGTCAGCGCCGACCCAACGATCACCCCGTACACTTGCACGATCCTTAACACGCTTGGGACAATTTAAAATTTACAGAAGCCAATTAATCTACAAACCCACATGTCTTTGGAGTGCAGGAGGAAATTGGAGCACCTGAAGAAAACCCCACGTGGTCACAGGGAGAATGCACAAACCCCGTGCAGAGAGCACCCATAGTCAGGATCGAGCCCGGGTCCCTGGTGCTGTAAGGCAGCAACTCTACCGCTGCACCACTGTGCGGCTGTTCCATTATTATCAATCCAGCTACAGCCAGAGAGACGGCCACAATGGTTAACCTTTGCTTGTATTCACTGTTACATCTGGTGTACATTGTTCTATCCTTCCCCTCTTATTTACGCATTGTTGAAAATGTCTGCTGATAACTAACAGCTACATGCCATGGCTGCCTCATTTGCCTAAATGTTTTAGTTTTAGATGAGTACAAATTTCATACAAATAAATACAAGGAAATACCAAAAGTGATAATCTTTGATCCCCAACACACAGGTTTTTTTCCATTGCTTCCAACTCCACCCTTCACCTTTGAATCTGAAAAGAACATAAACCAGACTTACACAACATTCTCTTTGACCCCCCCCCCCCCCCCCCTCATGGCTATCTTCCGGCTTTAGATCTTTTTATTCAGAACTGCCGGCGGGACATCAACCATCTCAACTTCTCCACTCCCCTGTCTCACTCTAACCTCTCCCCCCCTGAACGTACTGCCATCGACTCACTCCGCAACAACCCAGACTGGGTTATCAAACCCGCCGACAAGGGAGGTGCCGTGGTAGACTGGCGCGCTGATCTCTACAAAGCTGAGGCCACGCGCCAACTCTCGGTCACCTCCTCCTACTTACCCCTGGACCATGACCCCACAGACGAGCACCAGGCTACTATCTCTAGCACCATCACTGACTTCATCCACTCCGGGTCCCTGCCCGCCCAAGCCTCCAACCTCATCGTTCCCCAGCCCCGCATGGCCCGATTTTACCTTCTCCCCAAAATCCACAAATGTGACTGTCCCGGTAGACCCATTGTCTCTGCCTGTTCGTGCCCTACCGAACTTATTTCCACATACCTCGACTACATCCTATCCCCCCTGGTTAAATCCCTCCCTACCTATGTTCAAGACACCTCAGACACTCTCCGTCGTCTCCGGGCATTCCGTTCTCTAGGCCCCCATCCCCTCATCTTCACCATGGACGTCCAGTCACTCTGCACCTCCACCCCCCACCAGGAGGGTCTCAAAGCCCTCCGGTTCTTCCTCGACCGGAGAACCAACCAATCCCTGTCTACAGATACTCTCCTCCGCCTAGCGGAACTGGTCCTTACCCTTAATAACTTTTCGTTTGGCTCTTCCCATTTCCTCCAAATTCAAGGCATAGCTATGTGCATGTGCATGGGTCCCAGCTATGCTTGCCTCTTTGTAGGGTACATCGAACAATCCTTGTTCAAGACGTACCAGGGCCCCATCCCCGATCTCTACCACCATTACATCGACGATTGCATTGGTGCTACCTCCTGCACCCACACACAACTCACTGACTTCATCCGCTTCACCACTAACTTCCAACCGGCACTCAAATACACTTGGACCATTTCCGACACTTCCCTACCATTTCTTGACCTCACTATCTCCATTGCAGGTGATAGACTTCTGACCGACATCCACTATAAACCCACTGACTCCCATGGCTATCTAGACTACACTTCTTCCCACCCTGCTTCCTGTAAGGACTCCATCCCCTACTCACAATTCCTCCGTCTATGCCACATCTGCTCCCAGGATGAGGTGTTCCACACCAGGGCATCGGAAATTTCCTCATTCTTCAGGGAATGGGGGTTCCCCTCCCCCACTATAGATGAGGCTCTCACCAGGGTCTCTTCAATACCCAGTAACACTGCTCTCTCTCCCCATCGCCCCACTCATAACAGGGGCAGAGTCCCCCTAGTCCTCACCTTTCACCCCACTAGCCGTCATACAATAAATAGTCCTCCATCATTTTCGCCACTTCCAACGTGACCCCACCACTCGCCACATCTTCCTATTTCCCCCCGTCTGCTTTCCGCAAAGACCACCCCTTCCGTAACTCCCTGATCAATTCTTCCCTTCCCTCCCGCACCAACCCCTCCCCGGGCACTTTCCCTTGCAACCGCAAGAGATGCTACACTTGTTGCTTTACCTCCCCCCTCGACTCCATTCAAGGACCCAAGCAGTCGTTCCAGGTGCGACAGAGGTTCACCTGCATCTCCTCCAACCTCATCTATTGCATCCGCTGCTCTAGATGTCAGCTGATCTACATCGGTGAGACCAAGCGTAGGCTTAGCGATCGGATCGTCGAACACCTCCGCTCGGTCCGCATTAACTAACCTGATCTCCCGGTGGCTCAGTACTTCAATTCCCCCTCTCATTCTGAATCCGACCTTTCTGTCCTGGGTCTCCTCTATGGCCAGAGTGAGGACCACTGTAAATTGGAGGAGCAGCACCTCATATTTCACTTGGGCAGTTTGCACCCCAGCGATATGAACATTGACTTCTCTAATTTCAGGTAGTCCCTACTTTCTCCTCCCCTTCTCAGCTCTCCCTCAGCCCACTGGCTCCACCTCTTCCTTTCTTCTCACTGACCCCCCCCCCCCCCCACCCTACATCAGTCTGAAGAAGGGTTTTTGCCCGAAACGTTGCCTATTTCCTTCGCTCCATAGATGCTGAGTTTCTCCAGCACTTTTGTCTACCTTTGATTTTCCAGCATCTGCAGTTCCTTCTTAAACATTCTATTTAAGGATGTCCTCTGGACCACAAATTCACCAAGACTGCCAGTTTTCACACCAGGAGCAGCATCCAACTCTACCTATGTCTCAGCTCATAGGTTGTGGAATCCTTAGCCAAGTCCTTGTCACTTTCATACTAGACACTCATACAGTCATATAGTCTTACAGCATGGAAACATGCCCTTCGGCCCAACGTGCCCACACCGGCCAAAATGTCCCAGCTACGCTAGTCCCACCTGCCTGCATTTGGCCCATATCCTATCCACATTCGCCTAAACGTTACTAAACAAAATACTATCATTGTAAAATAAACAGCTGACTTGGTCTCTTCTGCAAAAGTGTTCCAAATATCTTGCATCTATTGCAGTATGGAAGTATTATCTAATTTTATACCTGAAAAGTCAGGCATCAATTTTTCTGGTGTGCCCCCAGGTCCTGAACTCCCTCAACTAACTGAGTTTCACTTCAGCTAACCTATTAATTGCCTTTGCTATTTAAAATACTTGTATTTAATTATCCCTTGATTTTCCAAGTTCCAGGCAATTCAATACCAGTTTGTGTCAAAGATAGACACAAAAATCTGGAGTAACTCAGCGGGACAGGCAGCATCTCTAGAGAGAAGGAATGGGTGACGTTTCGGGTCGTCGAGACCCTTCTTCAGACTCTGGGTCTAGACCCGAAATGTCACCCATTCCTTCTCTACAGAGATGCTGCCTGTCCCGCTGAGTTACTCTGGCTTTTCGTGTCTATCTTCGGTTTAAACTAGCATCTGCAGTTCCTTCCTACCAGATGGTGTCAAATCTCCCGATATTCTAAATGCTGGTATAATGTTGGTAAACTTGTACGGAACAGAATCACAGCACAACGAGAACAGAGGGACCCGTAGGGAGTATGGGAGGGGGCCGCCGAGAACAAAGGACCCAGGACTGTAATGAGTAACTTTGCCGACCCTGATACAATGGCTCTTTGCGTACTTGTGCATTGTATGCAAAAACAAAGAATTTCACAGTACCTCGGTATATGTAACAATAAAGTACCATTGGACATTGATCCTCTTAATCTTAATATGCTTCCTTAAGGTGTGGTAGAGAGTTGTGAGTCTGTGGAATTCTCTGCCTCAGAGGGCGGTGGAGGCCGGTTCTCTGGATACTTTCAAGAGAGAGCCAGATAGGGCTCTTAAAGATAGTGGAGTCAGGGGATATGGGGAGAAGGCAGGAGCGGGGTACTGATTGTGGGTGCATTGAATGGCGGTGCTGACTCGAAGGGCCGAAAGGCCTACTCCTGCACCTATTGCCTATTGTAGCGAGATGTGCTCCTGGTGTTCCTTAAGTTGTCTAACCTAATGACCCCCCCCCCCCTCTCAACTGCGTCTAAGATATATATTAAGAAGTATATTGTTTCCTAAATAAGGTGCTCAAAACTGTGCACAGCCCTGTAGGCACTATTATGACTGTGTTATTGTAGCAAGGTCAAATGAAATTGAGTAGATTGTCAGATGCAGAAGTTCACTGAAGTGCTGATAAAATGAAAAACTTGATCGCAGCACACTCGACAATACATAAAAAACATAAATTATGCATAAGCGACACATAAATTCTACAAGGCAGGGAAAGAAGACTGCAAAAAAGAACAATAGTGCAAAGTTACACAATTAGAAAACAAGTCCATGGTGATTTGTCGTACTCCATTGCCAGGATAGGATTAGTGTTGTGCAAGTCAGTTCAACAACCTGATAGTTGTCGGAAAGTAGTTGTTCCTGAACTATTTTTGGGCCTACCTTTATTCTCCATCTTTCAATTCAATTCAATTCAATTCAATTCAATTCAACTTTAATGTCATTGCACAAATACTGAGTATGGGTACAACGAAATGCAGTTTTGCGTCAGTCCGTAGTAGTAGTGCAATATAGAAATTAAAAAAATAATAATAATAATAATAATAATAATAATTCCTTGCAATAATGTCCAATATTGCTTTGTTAAATTTCTCCCCTCTCAGTTTAAAGCTCTCCTCATCTCACCTTAAGCCTTTGGCCTTTAGTTTTAGAATCCTCTACTCTTTAACTTTGAGGCTTTGTATTTTTTTTTCTTGGTAGAAGGCTGGTATCCAATGTGAGATAGGGCCTGGTTGTCCTTGAAGGCATAAAGGAGGCTCAGGGTCCAGATCTGAAAGACGTGCAGGTTTGTATGTTAATTGACCTCTGTACAATTGACCCTAATGTGTCGGGAATGAATAAGAAAGTGGGATAACATAGAACTCATCTACATAGGTGATCAATGGTCGGTTGGACTCAGTGGGTTGAAGGGCCTGTTTCCATGCTGTATCTTTACACTAAACTAAACTAAACTAAATAAACTTAACACCTATCCCTGCATTACAATTCACATGTTTATTTTAACACCTAAGATACATAAGTTCTTGAAAAATAGCCTCAACTTGAAACTTCTTATACCATAGATGTTGAATTAGATCAGACTGATAATTACAAGGACATCATCTTAACTATTTAGCACCTATTATTCCACAATTTTCTATATGTGACATGCTCATGTAAAATAATTTAAAAAATATACCGACACAGAAAACAGACTTTTTTTTCTTTCCCTTTTCTATATACCACTTGTTTCTATCTCCCTTTACATTTGATGTTCAAATATTTTTTTAGGTCTGCAGTGGTTTAGTTTTGAAATGGACATGTGATAATGAGCTCATGATGTTTAACTATTTCAGTCGCTAACAAAAACAGCCAAGATTTTGACCAAATGCAAGATTAGTGAGTTATTAGTTGCTGTGAATATTATTTCCGCAGTCTATCCTATTTTCCGTAGTTACCATTAAAATTAATTGTTTATCAACTAAGTACAATATGATTAATTGAAACTATATTTATCACTTCAATGTGACCTTGGCTCTGTCAGTATTTGACAACAATTAGTCGGAGGTCTACAACAAAGCACAGGCCTATTTGTACTCTTAAAAGGTTAACATACCTTGTTACGCACTACCAAACTAATATGGGTGTTTAAAAAAGCAATTAATTATTCATGTGAACTTTCATTCTGTCACTGGTTTAGCTTCACTTTCCCAGCTACAATCCTTGCGAATATCAATTAAATTGCAGATGTTATTCCTTATGACAGAATACCGCAGCTGAAAGGTCAGATTGTGTCCCTGAAGCAGGCAGATTCACTACCCATCAGAAAGCAGTCAGAAAAATATAACGTATGAGCTGGAGCAGCAAAAATAATTATGAGACATCAACTTTTCTGTACTTAGTATTCTAGAATGGATGAATGTCGTTGAGTCAATTTGATGTATGTCTCACTGTTTCTTTTCTACATTTGGTTTAGTTCTGAAGAAGGGTCTCGACCCGAAATGTCACCCATTCCTTCTCTCCAGAGATTTTGCCAGTCCCGCTGATTTACTCCAGCTTTTTGTGTCTATATTTGGTTAAGTCTTGGCTTGGGCAGACTGGCTGTTTGCAGTATTTGCCTACATGACAAGATTCAAGGGCGGCGTTTGATTATGTTGAATTCTTTTGATAATGTGTAAATGCATCAACTAAGTACCTGAATTAATGAAGTATTATTTAATCAAGACAATACTATGTTACTGGTTACTAATATAGCAAGGAGACATGTTTTGTCTATTATTTTTAAACCAACATGGTCCTTTTCTAAAGGTAGAGGATTCTAAAACTAAAGGGCATAGGTTTAAGGTGAGAGGGGTGGAGATTAATCTGAGAGGGGAGAGATTTGTGGATTCCGTATCTTCCCCTTTGTTCTACCCATTGTACTTGAGTTTGACTTGATTGTATTTATGCATAGTGTTATCTGATCTGATTGGGATTGCATACAAAATAAATTTTTTCACTGTACCTTAGCACACGTGACAAACCTAAAACCTAAAATGGACCTCAGGGTCAACATTTTCATTCGGAGGGTAGTCTGTATACGAATGAGGTCATAAGGTCATAAGTGATAGGAGTAGAACTGGGCCATTTGGCCCATCAAGTCTACACCACCATTAAATCAGGGCTGATCTATCTCTCCCTCTAAACCCCAGCTGCCAGTGGAAGCAATAGGAGCACATACAATTGTGACTTTTAAAAGACATTTGGACAGAAATGTAGATAGGAAGGGTTCAGACCAATACGGGCCAAATCCAGGCAAATGGGAGCTGCTCAGGATGCCAACTTAGTCGGCATGGACAAAGAGGGCCAACGAGCCTGTGTCTGTGCTGAAAAGCTGTATGATGCTAAGAGGTACTTCGCGTCATTGGAATTGATTTTGTCTCTCATTGTCAGGTAAATCAATGAAAAGAAAAGTTGGAGAAATTGTAGCCATTTCGATTGGATGTCAATTTGTTTGTGACACTGTTTGTGACCACGCTGGCGTAGTGGTAGAGTTGCTGCCGTACAGCGCCGGAGACCCGAGTTCGATCCTGACTATGGCTGCTGTCTGTATGGAGTTTTTATGTTCTCCCCGTGACCGCGTGGGTTTTGTCTGAGATCTTCGGTTTCCTCCAACACTCCAAAGATGTACAAATTTGTGGGTTAAATGGCTTGATATAAGTGTAAACTGTCCCTAGTGTGTGTAGATAGTGTTAATGTGGGGGGATCGTTGGTCGGTGAGGACTTGGTGGGCCTGTTTCTGCATTGTATCTCTAAACTAAACTAAAAACTAAACTAAACCTCAAAACGTTTCAATTATTTAATTGTTTTAAGCCCTTCAATTGAAATTGTGTAAATGCCTGATTTTAGAATGTATGCTTCCTGAACATATGATTTTATCAAAAAAAGAATAAAATGAATCATTCACAGATAATTCATTGGCAATAATGACCTTCTTAACATCCCTTCAGGCAGGCTATTAGCTATTCAAACTTCCCAAGTGTTTTATTTTAATCTGACGGCAATGTTTCTTTTGCTGAAATTGGCTAATCAAAAATACATCCAGATTTGTGCAGGGTACACCACAGTTGACATCTGCTGTCTTGGAAGTTAAACAAATTGATAATTTCCTATCTATAAGGACACCATGAAGTGACTAGTAGTTTGTTTGATTGCATTGATTGAAAGATGCAACATGGAAACATTGGCCCTTCAGCCAACTGAGTCCACGAAGGCCACCGATCACCTGTTCACACTAGTTCAAAGTTATCCCACTTTCGCATTCACTCCTTACACACTGAGATAATTTTATAGAGGCCAATTAACTTATAAATGTCCATATGTCTTTGGGACATGGGTGAACAGCGGATGTCCTGAAGGAAATCCATGCGGGCACATGGTGAATCAAGGGTCAGAGGACATAGGTTTAAGGTGAAGGGGAAAAGATTTAATAGGAATCTGAGGGGTAACCTTTTCACACAAAGGGTGGTGGGTGAATGGAACAAGCTGCCAGAGGCAACTACATCCCAACATTTAAGAGACAGGTACACGGATAGGACAGGTTTGGAGGGATATGGACCAAACGCGGGCAGGTGGGACTAGCGTATCTGGGACATGTTGGCACGTTGGGCCAAAGGGCCTGCTTCCACATTGTATCACGCCATGACTCAATCTATGACACAGTGAGAGCATGCAAACTCCACACAAACAGCACCTGAGATCAGGATTAAACCAGGGGGTCTCTGGCACTGTGAGGCAGCAGCTCTACCAGCTGTGACGATGTGACAAAGTTACTTTAAAAAATGTGTTCCCTGTTGTAGTGTAGGAAATTCAACAACTAATTTATATTCTGCAAGCTCCTAAGGGAATCAATTTGATAACACGATCATTACTTTATTATTTTGTGAACGAGATTGCAGTATAAGCATTGGCAAGCCAAGGAAATAATTTGATTTCACTTCTTTATTAGGTATTTTACATGCACATGATAGAATAAACAGGAACTTGACAACAAAAAATTGTAGATGCTGAAAATCTGAAGATGCTCAGTGTGTGAGGCAGCATATGTGGGAGGGGAAACTGAGTTGATGTTTCAGGTTGAAGACCCTGACAAAAGGTTTGCATCTTGCCAGCATATTCTGTTTTTATTTGGCTTAACATCTTAAATGAAAGATGACACGCTGGCGCAGCAGTAGAACTGCTGCCTCACAGCACCAGAGACCCGGGATCGATCCTGACTATGGGTGCTGTCTGTGCGGAGTTTGTACGTTATTCCTGTGATTGCGTGGGTTTTCTCTGGATGCTCCGATTTCCTCCCACATTCCCAAGGCCATGGTGATTTGTAGGTTAATTGGCTTCTGTAAATTCCCCCTAGTGTGTCGGATGCAAACGTGGGATAACATAGAACAAGTGTGAATTGGTGATCGATGGTCGGCATGGACTCGGTGGGCTGGAGGGCCTGTTTCCATGCTCTATCTCCAAACAGACCCATCTAACAGTGCAGAATACCCTGGAGTTTTGGGTTTGATTTTCATTTTGGAGTGAAACTGCTTAACACCTTTGTCTCTCTGAGCCAGGGATGATGTTGTTACAAAGAAAATTAGTTCTAGGTGTTTAGACTTCCATTCCAAATTTACCATCATGCCCTACAGTAGAAGAATATTGCAGCCCATGAGATTAAGGAATTAATCACCAATTAGATTGATAATTCCAAATAACAAATTCATTATCGCAGGAGATTTAAAATTATTATTTTTTATTTGTGCAAAAGACAATGAAGAAAAAGTGAATGGAATTACGAAGGGCCGAATGGCCTACTCCTGCACCTATTGTCTATTGTCTATAGTCTATAGTCTATAATAACTACTATTTTTTATGACAGATAATATTTGAATTGATCATCTGGAATTGAGTTGCTAATTAATGAATCTGTTGTCCTTCACAGTTGTGAATCTGTGGAATTCTCTGCCACAGAAGGCAGTGGAGGCCAATTCACTGGATGTTTTCAAGAGAGAGTTAGATTTAGCTCTTTTAGGGGTAACGGAATCAAGAGATATGGGGGGGAAAGCAGGAATGGGGTACAGATTTTGGATGATCAGCCATGATCATATTGAATGGCTCGAAGGGATGAATGGCCTAATACTGAACATATTTTCTATGTTTCTATGTTGCCATATTTAATATTTAGTAATGAAATAGATTGGGAGGATCAGCTAAATGAGCGAGAGCACCCTAGTAATAGCAATCACAATCTGTTTTAGAACAGGGAAAAGAAGAAAAAAAACACAAACTAAGTTATCCCATTGGAGCGAGATCAATTCCTCTAAGATGTAGGATGAGTTGGTGGCGGACATGCAAAAGGAGGAATTGGCAGGCAGGGCAAAAGCACAAAGGACAGTGCAATGTTTTTCAATACCTTGCACTGGCTTTACCTTACACTAAATGCTATTCCCTTATCATGTGTCTATACACTGTAAATGGCTCAATTGTAATCATGTATTGTCTGGACAGCACGCTGACTGGATAGCACGCAACGAAAGCATTTCAATGTACCTCGGTACACGTGACAATAAACTAAACTGAATAATAATGCAATATTACAAATCTTGTAGTTGTGAGGTGCTAAGGTTAAATCAAGAGGATAGAAATCACTCATCAAAGGAAAGTCAGAATAACTTATGTGGAAGCTAAGAAAATAGGTGAAAAACATAGAAAAACAAACAAAATAGAAATTACCAAGTCAATTATGAAGGTGTTTGAAGGAGAAAAATGAAATTCAAATGTCAAATAAAATTATCAGAGGTATTTTACATGTTTATCTATGAAAACTGTGAAAACAAGTCGTCAAGTGTATTATCATATACAGCAGTTGAGATATGATGAAAACCTTGCTTGCAGCAGCATCAGGGGTACATAGCCTCAGACAAACGCAAAAACATAAATTATACATGAATTACACATAAAATCTACACAATGGTGAAAAAGAAAAGACTGAAAAAAAAGAAATTAGTGCCATACACAAATATGAAAAAAGTCCATAGTAGTCAAGAGATGGTCTAGGGTATTCCATTCTGAAGTAGGATCAGGGTTGTGCACTTACTTTCAAAAACCTGGTGGTTGTAGGAAATTAGCTGTCCCTATTCCTGGTGGTGTGGGACTTTAGTTTTCTGTACTTCCTGCCCGATGATGGCAGTGAGAAGACATGACTCGGATAGCGGGGAAACCAAGAAGCATCATCTCACAGCTGCTGGATGACAAATGCTGCCTTCTTGAGGCAGTGCCTCATGTAGATGCATTGGATACCGGGGATGATTGTGCCTGTGATGGACTGGACTGAGTCCATCACTTCCTGGGACTTCCTACTTTCCAATGTGTTGGAATTGCCATACCAGGCCAGGAGGCAACCAGTCAGGAAGCTTGTTAGAGTATTAGGTGACCTGTTCAAAACCGAGTGAAGGCCTTGAAATGTGATGGAGTGCCCAATTCGCAAGGCGTTGTGTTCTATTCAATGGCATATTGCATAATTGTGTATTAGATAGTCAGGAATCAAGCAATGGATCAGTGAGACAAGGAGGTTGAGGAACTAGGGTTAAGGCAGAGTTGAAGGGTGAGAAGACAATTGGGAGTGTCAGCCCAAAGTCATGGTTTGAGTTAGTGAGGAAATTGGGTGTTGGGGCAAAAACGGAGTAGGAATGTGGGATTAGTGATGAAGTCCCAGGACTTTGTTGTGGTTTTGGAGAGAGTTTGGGTAAAGTAAAGTAAATTTATTTATATAGCACTTTTCAATCAATTTCAATCAAAGAAGCCAAAGTGCTTTACAGAGAAAATTATCCATATAAATAATTAAAAGATGTAGAAAAAAAAAATGACACAACACACTATAAGAGATTCAACACGAACATCCCCCCACAGCAGAATCTACACGCTCCACTGTGAGGGAAGGCACCAAAATGTCTAGTCCTCCTCCTCCTCCTAGTCCACCCGAGGTCGGGGCCAGTTTGAGGCCACCGCAGCCAGTCGCCACAACGGCAGCCCGATGATTATAGGCCCCACCCGCCGGGAAGCTGGAACACCGGCATCGGGTGGAAAAGTCCTCAGCGGCCTTGAAGTGTCCGGAGCGGCCGCTCCTTCCCCGGAGACTGCGACGCCCGTGAGTAAGGTTGCCAAATTAGCAGATGGATGTAAAGAAACCTATAAGAGGGGTTCCCAGTTTTGGACTGGGACCAGCTCAGGAAGTAAATCTACTAAAATATCATAGTTTTGAATTGCTCGTTGCTAAGCATGGCTCAGAGCACTGTGACCAAAGTTCCTAGACGACCTGCTCAAGGTGAGGTCCACAGGGATTTACATCATTCCCTACTCATCTGGTCAGAAACATAATCCATAGAAGCAGGATTTACAACTGAAAGTTCCTTGTCTAATTTCTGAATGAAGTCTTGCTGATTCTGCCTGGGACGTGTTCCAATTATTTTCCACTAACCAATTAAAAAAAAAAGAAGAAAAGAACATGCACTGTGCTTATGAATCTCTAGATCTATGGCCTGCCTTTAAAAGATTAACAGAAGCTGAAGAAGGATATTGGTAAGAGGGGAGTAGGGGAATGTATATTCAGCAGCTGTGAGTTGATACTTCTTGGTTTCAACAAAGCAGTTTGGATTGTACTCTAAGCATGGTGCTGCAGAAGAACAAAAGGATTTTGGGAGTACAATCTTACCAGGCATAAGTGCGGCACCTCTGGTTGTTGATTTTAATGACATTTTTCAACACTGGGAAAGGTTCCTTTAATATGCAATATACATCAGGTTCACACACATGAGGGCACATCACTAAACATTTCTACTGCATTAAATGAAAGATTTTAAAAGGTAGGGAGGCTCACAACTTGACTCATAGCCATTAACATGGAAAAAAATGGCTCTTCAGCCCACCATCGATCAACTGTCCAACCATGCCAATCATCAAGCACACTTTTCTTTTTAAACTTCTATCCACATCCCCAACAATTCACCCTACTGGTGAATCCAGATGGAGAAATTAGTCCACAGTCAAGGTTAAATTAACAAGATGAATGCACAATAAAGGGTTGAATGTTTAAGCATGTTGAATTCTTAAACACTCAAGGATTAAGCATTTAAGATGTATCATTGGAGGGAACAGAGTGAAATGAATTGTTCAGGTGTCTAGCCGTCTGTAAGGAGTTTGTACGTTCTCCCCGTGACCCCATGGGTTCTCTCGGAGATGTTCAGTTTCGTCCCAGACTCCAAAGACGTACAGGTTTGTATGTTAATTGGCTTGGTATAAATGTAAATTAACCCTAGTCTGCGTAGAATAGTCTTGATGTGCAGGGATCGCTGGTCAGCGCAGACTCAGTGGACCGAAGGGCCTGTTTCCATGTTGTATCTCTAAACTAAACTAAACTAGCCTTAATTATATTGCGTCCAACCTCCACAGATTCATTCATTGAGCACAGTATTTTTGTTATTGTTTACATCATAACAGGATTTCCATATAAAATCTGAAAAGAGCTAGTTTTACAAGAAAACCAAATTATGTTTGGATCAGTGAAAACTGAATTTTTCAAGAATTATTGGAAATGATTTGACTTGCACTTCCTCGCATTCTCATGTTATTAAAACTTGCCCTGCAAATCATGATAAATGTATTGATGCACAAATGCAATTCACAAAGATGAGCAACATTTTTCACTTTCAATGCGCAAAGAATGGTATCTATTGGAATCATGCTGAAATATCTCATATCTCAAATTTTAAGTGTTGTCGGATATTATGAACAATATCCAGAAATGCAATATTTAGAGACAAACGTATGTGTTCATTCACAAGTTTACTTCTGCTGGTCTCGGAAAAAACATTGTAGATTATAAAATGTCAACAAGTGATAGAGCATGCAAACATATCATAAGATCATAAGTGATAGGAGTAGAATTAGACCATTCGGCCCATCAAGTTTACTCCGTCATTCAATCATGGCTGATCTATCTTTCCCTCTCAACCTCATTCTCCTGCCTTCTCCCCAAAACCTCTGACACCAGTACTAATCAAAAATCTATTTATATCTGCCTTAAATATATCCACTGACTTAGCCTCCACAGCCTTCTGTGGCAAAGAATTACACAGATTCACCACCCTCTGACTAAAGAAATCCCTCCTCATCTCCTTCCTAAAAGAATGTCCTTTAATTCTGAGGCTATTGCTTCTGGTCCTAGACTCTCCCACTAGTGGAAACATCCTTTCCACATCCACTCTATCTTGCTCTTGGTTTGGACTGTTATCTTGATCCCTTTATTCAACACCTCCCATTGCGTTAGAATGAATTGGCAAGTTGTTTGTTTGTGAAATACGTGAGCCAAGGCCAGTAAGTGTGCCAGGGGTGTCTGAAGAAGGGTCTCGACCTGAAACGTCACCCATTCTTTCTCTCCAGAGATGCTGGCTGTCCCGCTGAGTTACTCCAGCTTTTTGTGTCTTCGTGTTGCAACGTTTGCTGGTTTAAACCGAAGATAGACACAAAATGCTAGAGTAACTCAGCGGGACAGGCAGCATCTCAGGAGAGAAGGAATGGGTGACGTTTTGAGTCGAGATGACAGACAGACAGACAGATACTTTTTCATATAGGAATTGCCTGGGCTCCATTAACTTGCAAAACTAGGGACCGAGTATTGCATCAAGACATGAAGTGTAGTTACCTGCTGCAATTTGTTCTTGCATGTGAAAGCTTTTGTGAAAGTGAAAAGAGATTAAATGTTCTTCTTCGACAGTTCCTCAGTGACAAAGATGACTTACTTTCACTTCCGTTCTATTGATTCTGAAGTGCCTGAAAAGTCCTGTGTGGGACATAGATCCTGCCACAGATGGCACACTCGGTGCATCATAACACGGCCGTTTGAATGTTGTGCCCTCCTCCACCTGTTCGTGCACAAAGCCCTGCCATATAGTAGCTCAGTGCCTTCTCAAATGCACAGTCACTCATTTGAGCAGCCATGGGCTGGGGATTCCCACGTTTAGGTGAGGCTGTTTTTTTAACAAGGAAACTTTGAGACTGCCCTTCATGTAGGACGATGTATCCCATTGGATTGGACATCAGCGTCACAGGTCCAAGTGAAGTGAAGGGAGTGCAATTACTATTCATGGCTTTGGTCTACCATTCTAATCATCAACTCCATCAATAATGAAGGGCAGCGGAAAACTGCTCTTAAACTTGCCCCATCTCAGAACTTTGTTACCACTGTGTTTCATGCAAGCGGCTACGATTCTTACATATAGTCCACTACTATCAAAGTGCAAACTGGAGTAATTGCAGCAAGCTTTTCAATGTACCTTGGTGCCCATGACAATAAACTAAACTAAACTAAAGCATCTTTACCATCTTCCTCACTGCAATTTACGATACAATACGATACGATAAACTTTGTTCATCCGTGGAGGGAAATTGGTCTGCCAACAATCAGATCACACAACAAGGTTCACAAAAACTTGCAATTAAAATTAAAAAAAAAAAAATAGCAAGCGACTGTTGGCTGGCTGCCGTGTGCCTTCACCGGAACAAACAAACCAGCGCCTTCAATGGAACGAACAAACAAACAAACACAGATTTACCCTTGGGCAGAGGATTCTAAAACTACACTGCTCCGGGTTCCAACCACACCAATCCCCCTTTGTTCCCCCACCATCCCAGATGGCGGTCCCCCCACTCCAGGTCCCCATTGTCTTCCCCTCCCTCTCCTCCCCTCACGCTCCACCGCCACCGAGGTTCCCGTTGCTGCCACCGATGCTTTGCTGCACCTGTTGCCGTCAAGGCTCAAGCTGCCGCCGAGGCTCCCGCTGCCACCGCCAAGGCTCCCATCGTCGCCGCCGCTGAGGCTCCTTCGGCGCAGACAGGCCTCGCCGCACGGCTTCTCTGCAGTTCCCTGGGAGGTCTGTGGGGTCAGTCAGGCCGACCAGGGTGCGTTCCGGTCGTCGGTCGTCCCTCCACACGTCGGCACCGCGGTTGCTGGAGTGCGGCTCCCCGGGTCATCTCCAAGTTCTCTATTGGAAAGGACTTGATCTACAGGGCAGTGGCTTCATCATGCTATCTTCATCACCTCCACTCCAGAACCAAGACCAGTCCAATCTCAGTACATGAACAATGCTTGCATACATAAATGTGGTTCAGAAGAAATTGCAGAGAATTGTGTACGCAGCCCAGACCATCACACAAACCAACCTCCCTTCCATTGACTCCATTTATACCTCACGCTGCCTCAGCAAGGCCGCCAGCATGAGTCGCACCGTGGCCGCTCCCTCTTCTTCCGTCTCTCATCAGACAAAAGGTATAGATGTATGAAAACGCCCCCCCCAATATTAATGGCCAGTTTCTTCCCAGCTGTTATCAGGTGACTGAACCATCCTACCAACAACTAGAGAGTAGTCCTGAACTACTATCCACCTCATTGGAGACCCAAGGACTATCTTTGATCAGACTTTACTGGCTTTATCTTGCACTTAATGTTATTCACAATATTCCCTCTATCATGTATCTGTACACTGTGGATGGCGCAATTGTAATCATGTATTGTTTTTCTGCAGACTGGAAGCTTTTCAATGTAGCTTGGTACACGTGACAATAAATTAATCTTTAAAATAAAACTTAACTTAACTCAAGTATAAAGCAGAGGATGTTGTGGGGAAATTAAGAATGAGTGGTTTAGTTTAGATTAGTTTAGTTTAGATATACAGCGCGGAAACAGGCCCTTCGACCCACCGATTCCGCACTGACCAACGGTCCCCACATATTACGTTTCCCTACACACACTAGGGACAATTTTACATTCATACCGAGCCAATTAACCTACAAACCTGTCTGGTCTCTGGAATATGGGAGGAACCCAAAGGTCTCAGATATCTCTGCAAGCTGACAGAGGAGGTAGTTGAGGCTGGGACTATCCCAACATTTACGAAACAGTTAGACAAGTACTTGGTAGGACAGGTTTGGAGGGATATGGACCAAGCGCAGGCAGGTGGGACAAGTGTAGCTGGGACATGTTGGCCAGTGTGGGCAAGTTGGGCCAAAGGGCCAGTTTCCACACTATGACTTTATGACTCCCTCTCGGAGAAAACCCACGCAGGTCATGGAGAGAATGTACAAACTCTGTACAGATGGCACATGTGATCGGGATCAAATCCGGGTCTCTGGTGCTGTTAGGCAGTAGCTCTACTGCTGCGCTACTGTGGTACTTAAAATTACATTGGGGTATCTAGAGATATGATTATTAAGAGAGTAATTTTTGAACGACAAACTTTATTGGTCCTAATTACCTTGAATCTTTCATTTGCATGATAGAAGTATAATTTGCAAATGATTAACCCATTTAGCTAAAGTTACTTTCTTCTTAATTGTAACAGAGGCATTATCTTAAGTCAATGGGTTAATGCTGCTCCCGATTAAAATAATGGAAAGCGAAATTTCAGAAAGAAATTTAAAGTATTCATGATCTGTATGCTGCAGCATAATTTCAAGGTCATAAAGTTTCCAAGTGCCATTAATTAGATATCATCAGCTAAAATCAAACAAGTGGTAATGACTAAAGCTCTCACCAGCAAAGCAATTTTGCAGTATCCATGGACTGTTTAACCGTCAGTCACTATATCATAGAATGATCCCCTGACACATCCACCATTGGTAGGAATTAGTCTGCTCCAGAGTGATGGCACACCCTCCCCACCAATATACACAGTGATGAAGCACTCTCATTTAGTTTGCAAATCTTGCTATCTGTAAAATTACAGAACTTTGTCTACTTTGTTCAGTATTTGCTGTAAGTTTAAGAAAATTTGATTTTTTCTGTTCACTAAGGGTAGTGCAAATCGATAATCCGTAAGGCCTGGATAGAGTGAATGTGGAGAGGATGTTTCCACTAGTGGGGGAGTCTCGGACCAGAGGCCGTAGCTTTAGAATAAATGATGTACCTTTAGAAAGGAGATGAAGAGGAATTTCTTTACAGAGGGTGTTGAATCTGTGGAATTCATTGCCACAGAAGGCTGTGGAGGCCGTCAATGAATCTTTTGAACGTGGAGATTGATAGGTTCTTGAGGATGTTAGGGGTTATGGGGAAATGGCAGGAGAAAGGTGTTGAGAGGGAAAGATAGATCAGCCATGATTGAATGGCGGAGTAGACTTGATGAGCCAAATGACCTAATTCTGCTCCAATAACTTAGGAATTGTGCTGTTAATGTTAAGATATTGAGCACCATTGCTCTGCCTTTTACTGGCCATTAATGTTAACAGGCAGATAGAGTAATTAAACTATCGAAGGTAAAACATGTAAGACATGAACAGTGTGGGAAAGAGGAAAATGAGACTTTGGTCCTTGAAGTACTGTATATAGAAGAATAGATTATCTAAAGAACTGCTTCTTAAACTGGTGAATGGTTCATCCAAGGGCGAATTAAATTATTTTGGGGTGAATGAAACTAGAGGGGTGAATGAAGGATGAATGACTTAATTTATTCAGATATTTATATCTTTTTTTCTATACTTAAAAAAGGCATTGCCATTAAGTGTTTAAGAAAGAACTGCAGATGCTGGAAAAATCTAAGGTAGACAAAAATGCTGGTGAAACTCAGCGGGTGAGGCAGCATCTATGGAGTGAAGGAATAGGTGACGTTTCGGGTCGAGACCCTTCTTCAGAATCTGAAGAAGGAACTCAACCCGAAATATCACCTATTCTTTTGCTCCATAGATGCTGCCACACCTGCTGAGTTTCTCCAGCATTTTTGTCGATTTGCCATTAAAGTGGTTAAGGGCCTGTCCCACTTTCACGACCTAATTCACGACCTCTGCCGAGTTTGCCCTTGACTCATACCTGCAGCATGGTCGTCACGAGGTTGTAGGAGGTCGTAGGAGGTCATAGGTAGGCCGTGATGCTAGTCGTAGGTACTCGTGGCATCTAGTAGGTCGGGGGCGTTTTTCTAGCCTGATGAAAAATGTCCACGAGTAAAAAAGGTCGTGAATTAGGTTGTGAAAGTGGGACAGGCCCTTTAGTAAGCTCTTATTGGTTTTAATGGCAGTGGAGCTGGAAATTTGATGTGTTGTTTTCTCTCTACCTATGGTTTTCTAATTTCAAAGTAGAAGGATATTTCCCAAATTTACTGTCGATCTAGTGGGATCATAAATTTATATATGGCAACACTGGAGGATCGCTGTAGGAGACTGTTGAGCTGTCATTTTACTTTGTGTTGCCAATTTAGCTACTTTTTTGCTCGAACTAGAATTCTACTGTACTTCAATCTAGCAGCATTTATTTGCATCAAGCAACATGAATTCTAGCTATATTAAGGAGATTTGAGCCCTGTTTTTAGGCAATAAAGTTAGAGTGTGCCATTTTCATGTAGTGATATTCTGCATTTCCTATTCTAGCAACCAGTATGTTGTGAGTTTGATTTGGTGATGCTGGTTATACCACCACTGTTGCAGACATGTCAGTACACATGCACAACTTTTAAAATATATCACACAGCGAGTTATGAATCTGTGGAATTCTCTGCCTCAAAAGGCAGTGGAGGCCAATTCTCTGGAGGCTTTCAAGAGGGAGTTAAGGGCCAGTCCCACTGTACGAGGTAATTCAAGAGTTTTCCCGAGTTTAAAAAAAATCAAACTCGTGGTAAGCACGTAGAATGTACGTAGCGGGTACATCAGAGCTCGGGACGTCTCTTAGCGGCTCGTAACGCTAACGGCAGGTACTTTGGAAATGAGGTAAGCTCATGAAGACTTGTGAAGATTTTTCAACATGTTGAAAAATGTCCACGAGAGCCCCGAGTACCTACGAGTGGCTATTACCGTAATTCTCCGAGTTCGAATCAGGGGAAACTTGAGAGAACTCTTGAATTAGCTCGTACAGTGGGACAGCCCCTTTAGATAGAGCTCTTAAAAATAGCGGAGTCAAGGGATATGGGGAGAAGGCAGGGTCGGGGTACTGATTGTAGATGATCAGCCATGATCACAGTGAATGGTGGTGTGGCTCGAAGGGTCGTATGGCCTACTCCTGCACCCATTGTCTATTGTCTATTGTCTAGTGTCTATTGCATTTGGAAGAGCCAGCTTCTGGAGAGAAGTATACCAAATATGGCAAGTTGATATTTGGTGGTATTGTGAGCTTTTGTCGGGGAGAGTTCTAGAAATTTATATTAGTTGGATAGCAATGTATTAAATCACATACTCCATGGTTTTTTGAGCTAGTTTTCCAAGAAAAAAACCTGCAGTAATCAAAGCCTGAAAGGGCAGGATGGGGCTGAAGCCCAGTGTTTAGATGTTGGAATGTTTTTTTTTATCATTCTAATAGAATGATTTTCCAACTCCAGTGGTAATTAAACTTTTTTTTTCACTCCTTGTTTTCTTTACATATTTTTAGGATGTTCAAAAAGTTGAATAAAATAAACACTTAAGAAATGAGTTCATTTATGTTTTTTGCTCATGTGACAAAATACATTATATATAAAGTTATACACAAGGGAGAATAAGAAGAAAATTACCAAAAAACATAAGAAAATTTAGTCGAGGATGAATTAAATTTTGTCACAAAGACTCAAGGGTGAATGACACTGAAATTTAAGAAGTTTAAGAAGCACTGATCTAAAGGATTCCATGAAAATTGTGGCTCCCATGCTCCTTAGCTGCCCTAACTAACAAGAACATTAAATGCTGCTGCTTCCTCCAAAAACATAAATATTTGCAATTTGCAATGTTCTTCCCAAATCTGCTGATGAAGACATTTACACATAAGTCTAACACCTGGCTCTCTTGGCTTGGTATTGTCAAGCAGATGCAGTCTGAAAGGAATCCAGCCATTTTGCCCGGGGCTGTCTAACCTGAACAGGCAATATTTGAACCTCTAATTGACCTCAATTCATTACAAGGGTCAGCAATTTCTCAGGTTACTGCAAGGAGCACTTAACTAGTAGTCTTGAGGTGAAAAAAAAACAGGTTAACAGCTAAACATCACAACTACGTTCGGAATCCCAGACTACAAATAAAACTGTGCGATGAGGTCCTCTCCTATATTAATATTGGTTTATGATTTACATTACATAGTTGGCACAACATGTTGGCAATTGTAATACTAGATGTAATTCACTTTGGGAACATTTCAGCTACTGGTGTTTACAAAAAGGGTCACATCTTGACATTGTCCGATTAATTATGTTTTTTAACACTGCTTTAAACTTACTAGAGAATATTCTGATGGGACTTGGCTGTCACACTTGCTCAATGGTACTTTATCGTCCCGTATGCAGAGTACAGCACAATTCCTATTTTACATATAATTCAGTGACAAACCTACTATACATTAGGCACAATCACACTAAGTATAAGTGTAAGATAGGAAACCACATTTAATCAGTTCTCAGTGGTTTGGTGCATTGTTCTTTTGCATCAGTAACCATCCACATGTGCTGGATTTTAATCTAAAGTGGTAGGTGGGAGACCCACCAGATTGGGTGGAATGATATTTTAACAGCCCACATACTTCAATTTGAATCGTGAGTTAAATGAAGCAGATTGCAAATTAATGGATATTTTTAAGGTAGAGAAAGATGGATTGTTGATTAGTGCTGGTATGAGAGGTTATGGGGAGAAGGCAGGATAATGGAGGTGACAGGGAAAGATAGATCAGCCATGATTGAATGGCAGAGGAGACATGATGGGCCGAATGGCCTAATTCTGCACCTTTCACATATGAACTTATGAATGTTGTTCCCAATGCTGTCAGCATTCCCAAAGGTTCATTTGGTTCAAATTAACCCCTCCACACCATGTCCCAGTTTTAAATCCATTGGAAAGGGACAAAATATTATTTCTCCAGTTTAAGACAAACGGTTTGCATATCTGTTCAAATTTTAGTTTAGTTTTAGTTTTAGTTTTAGGGATACAGAGCGGACACAGGCCCTTCAGCCTATCTAGTCTGGACCGACCAGCGATCGCCGCACATTAACACAATCCTACACACACTAGAGACAATTTACACTTATACCAAGTATAGCAACCCAAGCCAATCAACCTACAAACCTGTACGTCTTTGAGTGTGGGAGGAAACCGAAGATCTCAAAGAAAACCCACGCAGTTACGGGGAGAAAGTACAAACTCCATACAGACAACACCCGTAGTCGGGATTGAATCTGCTGCGCCACCGCGAATTGCTGAAAACAGTAATTCAATGCACAGGTGTTAATTGTAAAATATAATTCAACTTTAATTGATTATAACTTGGGTCACATTCAAAGAAATTCCTTATGGGTTTACAGCTGTGCTTATGGGCACCAATTTTGTATGGAGGCAAGCTAGGTTGTAACTTTGTTCTGAACAGATTTGATTCATTGATTAACACGTGGAGTGTGGATTGTATATACGTGGATGTGATAAACTTAGTACATCAAAAGCAACCACTGTTACAGCCAGTTTTATGCTGCATTTGAAGTAATTCCTTCCTTCTGTCAGAGGATTTATTTCCCATGCCAGTAGATGATATTTTTTTGTCATGAAAAGAGGCTTCACAGGAGGTACAAACATAATACCAAAGAACATGCTCTATAAATTTCATTTCAGAAAACCATTTGCTTCCCATTCTTGGAGTTTAGTTTAGTTCAGTAGAGATACAGCGCAGAAACAGACCCTTCGGTCCACCGAGTCCACACCGACCAGCGATCCCCGCACATTAACACTATCCTACACACATGAGGGGCAATTTACACTTATACCAAGCCAATTAATCTGCAAACCTGTACGTCTTTGGAGCGTGAGAGGAAACCGGAGCACCGGGAGAAAACCCACGCTGGTCACGGGGAGAACGTACAAATTCCGTATAGACAGCACCCGTAGTCGGGGTCAAACCTTGGTCTCCTGCGCTGCAAGCGCAGTAAGGCAGCACCACGTCACCAATGTCGCTTGTTCAAGGGACTCTGGTTCAGTTACAGCTGTAATGCTTGTTGGCGATTCTTTCATCTTAGCCTTAATTCTTTCCAATGTCTCAAATATCAGTGAAGACAGAACTGTACATACTAAACTTGTTTTAGTTGATTTAACAATCTTTTAAGTCTAATGTTAAGTTAAGGGGTATATTTTAATTGGAAATGCATATTAATATTTGCAGTGCAGATCAATATATAATCTAATGATGTTAACTTGGGTTAAATATAGTTTAGTTTGGTTTAGTTTAGTTTAGTTTAGAGATACAGCGCAGAAGTTATGATTGGTTATATGATTAGTTATAACAGCATGGAAACAGGCCATTCAGTCCACCGAATCCACACTGACCATTGATCATCTGTATACTTGTTCTATCCTTGACGCTAAAGACAATTTTTTTTTTACAGAAGCCAATTAACCTACAAACCTGCACGTCTTTTCAAATAATTTTGTTTTCCTTTGATGGCCTTTCATGGTCATTTTCAGAAACATTATTTTGACCGTAATACATCCAGGAAAACTAGATTGAGATCTGCATGTTTCATGACAGTCTAGCAGGCAGGAAAATTCAAGAAAGAAACAAACCTTGGGAAATTGCATCTGGAAATTGGTCACTAAAATTGGGAACTTTGCATTGGGAACTTTAGACTCAACTTAACTCAAGTATGAAGCAGAGGATGATGTGGGGTACTTAAGAGTGAGTGGTGTAGTTCAGTTTAGTTTAGTTTAGAAAAAACAGGCTCTTCGGCCTACTGATTCCATGCCGACTAATGATCCCCACATATTAACACAGTCCTACACACACTAGCGACAATTTACAATTTTACCAAGCCAATTAACCGACAAATTCATACGTCTTTGGAGTGTGGGAGGAAACCGGAGCTCCCGGGGAAAACCAGCGATCCCCGCACATTAACACTATCCTACACACACGAGGGACAATTTAAATTTATACCAAGCCAATTAATCTGCAAACCTGTACATCTTTGGAGTGTGGGAGGAAACCGGAGCACCCGGAGAAAACCCACGCAGGTCTTGCGGAGAACATAACACTCCGCCCAGACAAGCACCCATAGCCAGGATCAATCCCGGGTCCCTGGGGTGCTGGAGGCGAGAAAAGACCAGGACCAATCACCTCTTTTTTTTATCCAGAGATGCTACCTGCCCTGCTGAGTTACTCCAGCATTTTGTGTCTATTTTTGGTATAAACCAGTATCCATAAGAAGAAGTTCAACTATGGGCCTGAGTGATATACAGACATCTGAAAGGCACTTTTTTTGCTGGAGATTCCTTTCCACAATGAAATATTCATTAATAATTTGGTTTCAACAAGGCATATTTTGTATATTCGGCTAAATATCAATTATTATCTAAAACAATGTTCATTTTGTGAATGACTGTTCTAATTGTGTCATTTCAACGACTAACCCATGTGGCATGATTTAACCCAGCAGTTCTAGGCTATTTCCTCCGCTTAATCTTTCTTCATATGACCTTCGGATACAATGACAGGTGAAGACACACAACAAACAGACCAAGAAACCCATCCACACCCACCGGCTTGAAGGGGAATAGCTTTTAGGGAACAGATGCTGGTTTTGACAATGTTGTCTTTACCTTGTAAATTAAGGAAATAAAAAGTTGAAACTTTGCTTGACATTCGGGTAAAGTGGCATGAAAATGACGGCATGATGTGGTAAAAAGATCAATTTAATCATCATCCATTCATATAACGAGTGACATCTCTGATGTTGCTGGAGCAGCAACAATTCTGTATAATCTGCTTTGCTTCCAGGAAAAAAGGGTTAGTTCTTTAAAATAAAAAAAATACATGTCTTGAAAATGTAATGTCTTTCAAAAAGCTATTTGTAAAATTATAGATCTTGATAAAATTATAAAACAATATTATATTGTTTTACAATTTTATCAAGATCTATAATTTAGCAAATAGCTTTTTGAAAGGCATTACATTTTCAGGATATATGTTTAAATCTAGCTTTGGTGATCTGATTGCCATCCTCCTGTCTTCACACAGCCGAACATTGTTGTATGACAAGTCATATATTATTATTAATATTCCTATTCAAGTCACTGCAGCAGCAATCATCCCACAACGTTCTGCAGCTTGAAACTGCAGCCCGCTGAAGTAAAATGCAAGGAGATGATGGTTTGTAATATTGTTTCATTTACGGGGGAAAGTTTGACAACAGTTCTGAACAGCAGTATAAATGTCATGAACAGAATAAATCTGCAAGTCTAAGGCGTGCGTTCACTGCTATCGACAGCACTGTGCTGTCAAGCATATAGAAATAGTGGACTATCTTCTGGCCCAAATGAGTATTTGTATTCAGACCTCTGAATTTGTATGTGTGTGTGTGTACAAGTTTTAGTATTACGTTGAAATAAGTCCCTGAAGTTCTTTGATTTGACTATGCAGTCTTTTAATGGGGCAAATTACTTCCTTCGCTAGTTATCAATTCCATGATTCCGTGATTCGGCTTCAACTCAAAATTTCAAACCTTCTCAATCTTTTCGCAGATTATTAAATATTTATACTTTTCCTGAATTGCTTCAGTGCTTCCCAATGAGTTCAGGTTTGTTTTCTTTAGGGACCCTGTCAAATCCTTTGCTATTTAATTCTTGATTGCTTGCAGATTACTATTTGGATAAATATAAATCTTTTATTTCCCATCTCAGTAAATATGTCTTTGCAGGCTTGAAAGAGCAGGATGCGTTGGGATCTAATTTGAAACTGCTTCCAATCTAACCAGTTAATCAATTGATTGCCAGCAATCATCATTACTTCCCTCCCAAGTGAAGAATCTGTCAGGGCCACCTTGTTGTTCCCCTTGATATTTTTATTTGCATTAAACCATATGCAGTTGACTTTCTGCTGACTTCAAAGCAATCATTTCACATTAGCTGACAATTTATATTCCGGTTTTAGCTAATTAGTTACACAAGATAATGGCTTCAATAGGAAGATGGTGCAGTAACTAATTCATTTAAGTCTTTCCATTATACCAAAAACACAAAGGGGTTAAAATGCACGGTACAAAATGCTTTTAAATGCTTTGCTCTAAAAACACTGTGTGGAAATAGGCTCTTCAGCACACCAAGTCTGCGACGACATAGAAACATAGAAAATAGTTGCAGGAGTAGGCCATTTGGCCCTTCGAGCCATGATCATTACACTCACATTTTCCTACACACCAGGGACAATTTACAATTTTACCAAAGCCAATTAACCTACAAACCTGTACAACGTTGGAGTGTGGGAGAAAACCGAAGCACCCGGAGAAAACCAACACGGAGAACGTACAAACTCCGTCTAGACAGCACCCTGGTAGTCACAGTGGCACAGCGGTAGAGTTGCTGCCTTACAGCGCTTGCAACGCCAGAGAACCGGGTTCGATTCTGACTATGGGTGCTTTCTGTACGGAGTTTATACGTTTTCACCGTGACCGCTTGGGTTTTCTCCGAGATCTTCGGTTTCCTCCCACACTCCAAAGACGTACAGGTTTGTAGGTTAATTGGCTTGGTGTATGTGTAAATTGTCCCTAGTGTGTGTAGGATAGTGTTAATGTGCGGGGATCACTGGTCGGTGCGGACACGTTGGGCCGAAGGGCCTGTTTCCGTGCTGTATCTCCAAACTAAACTAAACAAAAGCACCCATAGTCAGGATCAAACCTGGATCTCTGGCAATGTAAGGCAGCAGCTCTACCGCTGCGCCACCGTGCTGCCCAAAATCCCTTTAATACCACATCAGATGCCAGACTAACTCTCCTATTAAAAGATTAAAGGAACTTCAGACAAATGTGATAAGTCTACTGGTACCTTAGGGCACGGTTGAAGCTCATAAATAAATAACTTAACTTGTTTTTTGCCGATGTTGTTTTAAAGCGAATAATGCAAATGTTGGAAATCCAAAATGGAAAATACTGGAGAAACCAAACACACCAGGCAGCATCTGTGGAGTGAGAAACAATTTACAGTTTAGGTCAAAGATTGACACAAAATAACTCCGTGACTCAGTGGGACAGGCAGCATCTCTGGAGAGAAGGAATGAGTGACGTTTCAGGTCGAGACGCTTCTTCAGACCTGCCTCTCCACCGCCCACTCTATACATTCTATACATTTTAAGTCAATCAGCTTTCATTCAGCTGGGGGAAAAAATGTGGGAAAACAAGAATTAAAATGCAAAATGAAAAGATGAAGGAACAAAAAAGTGTTGATACATTGACAGGTGCAGGAATGACTAAATAACTAAAATTTAGAGCTAGGTAAGAGAGGGTAGACTATCCCATCATTTAAGAAACAGACATGTACAGGTCATGGATAGTACAGGTTTGGAGAGATATAGACCAAGCGCAGGCGAGTGGTGCGAGTTGGGTCGAAGGGCCTGTTTCCACACTGCGTCGCTCTATGACTATGACTCTATGACTCTAAAAGATATTGAGTGAATAATAAAAAAATAGGTCTGGTGGTGGGATGAAACAAGGAAGCTACATAAATACCTGAAATAGCAGGAAAGAGATCAGCAATGTCTGACAGAAATGTGAATTTGTAATTCATATGGAACTACTACTGAAGTCATTGCTATATTCAGAAAGCTGTACTCTGTGTTGAAGGAAGATGAAGTGAAGGCTCCTTAAGCATGCACAGGCTTTATTGACATTAGAAATTAACTTTTAAGTTGATCAGATGCTGATCGGAAGTCTAAACATCGATATAATGAAACTAATTCAATTTAAAGACATCTGGATTTTCTCAATTCGCGCAATGCTACTACAGCCAAAGGATCTCACTGCTTTACTTTTTGAATGACGATAGCTTTCTGAAACTGCATACCAAAAAATTGTGATGCTTAAAGTAAACTCCATTAAAAATAAAACACACACACTAAATTCAGGAGATCACAGCCAGCATCTGCTCCACTCACGTCTGTGAGTGGGGCATTAGTGAGAATAGAAATTAAACTTAACTAAAACAAGAGCTCTAAATTCTATCTGAAATTGTAGAAGACAGCTTCAAACTGACAAGCACATTATCATCATCAAAGGATAATGATTTTTATTTAAAAAGGCATTATAATTTCTCAAGTGTATTATCTGAAGAGAAGTATTGGAAAAAGAGAATCAAAATCTTCTGGAATCTAAATATGGCCTGACCTACTGGGGACTTCAATTGATTCTTGACATATTATCTGTGTAAATTATGTAATGTTACCATGAGTTCCACAAAGAAATTCAGGAGTAATAACTCAATAACTCCAAACACAAACCCTTATGATAACTTGTATTGTTGCAGAGGAGTGTATTTACTCAATTCAATTGAGCTCTACAATAGTGTAGGAAGGAACTGCAGATGCTGGTTTAAACCAAAGATAGACAGAAAAAGCTGGAGTAACTCAGCGGGACGGGCAGCATCTCTGGAGAGAAGCAATGGGTGATGTTACGGGTTGACTGGGTCTCGACCCGAAATGTCACCCATTACTTCTCTCCAGAGATGCTGTCTGTCCCGCTGAGTTACTCCAGCTTTTTGTGAGCTCCACAATAGTACTTTTCAACTTTTCAAAATAGGTAATGTTTGGATTTGTATGGTACTGGTCTTTTTTTCACCATCAAAATCTCGAACTATTTAAGGCACAATAACTGGCTTCTGGAGCGTGCCGACTAATATTGTGTAAGATAATTGTGAATGCATTCTTTTTTTGGTTTGGCTTTTCAGTGGGCAATAAAAAATGAGCCACATCTCTGTGGGTCTGGAGTCACAAATGCACACCTTTTTTTTCCATACAAAATGCTTTTATTCAGACGTACCTCCGCAGGGTCCTGAGTCGGAGAGCGGCCAACTGGGAACAAATGTACACCTTGGGAGTGAAAGCATTTGCTGTTGCAAAGAGTAGGAGTAAACGGGTCCTTTTCAGAATGGCAGGCAGTGACCAGTGGGGTACCGCAAGGCTCAGTGCTGGGACCCCAGCTATTTACAATATATATTAATGATTTGGACGAGGGAATTTAATTCAACATCTCCAAGTTTGCGGATGACACGAAGCTGGGGGGCAGTGTTAGCTGTGAGGAGGATGCTAGGAGGCTGCAAGGTGACTTGGATAGGCTGGGTGTGGGCAAATGCATGGCAGATGCAGTATAATGTGGATAAATGTGAGGTTATCCACTTTGGTGGCAAAAACAGGAAAGTAGACTATTATCTAAATGATGGCCGATTAGGAAAAGGGGAGATGCAACGAGACCTGGGTGTCATGGTACACCAGTCATTGAAAGTAGGCATGCAGGTGCAGCAGGCAGTGAAGAAAGCGAATGGTATATTAGCATTCATAGCAAAAGGATTTGAGTATAGCAGCAGGGAGGTTCTACTGCAGTTGTACAGGGTCTTGGTGAGACCACACCTGGAGTATTGCGTACAGTTTTGGTCTCCAAATCTGAGGAAAGACATTCTTGCCATAGAGGGAGTACAGAGAAGGTTCACCAGATTGATTCCTGGGATGTCAGGACTTTCATATGAAGAAAGACTGGATAGACTCGGCTTGTACTCGCTAGAATTTAGAAGATTGAGGGGGGATCTTATAGAAACTTACAAAATTCTTAAGGGGTTGGACAGGCTAGATGCAGGAAGATTGTTCCCAATGTTGGGGAAGTCCAGGACAAGGGGTCACAGTTTAAGGATTAAGGGGAAATCCTTTAGGACCGAGATGAGAAAAACATTTTTCACACAGAGAGTGGTGAATCTCTGGAACTCTCTGCCACAGAAGGTAGTTGAGGCCAGTTCATTGGCTATATTTAAGAGGGAGTTAGATGTGGCCCTTGTGGCTAAAGGGATCAGGGGGTATGGAAATAAGGCAGGTACAGGGTACTGAGTTGGATGATCAGCCATGATCATATTGAATTGCGGTGCAGGCTCGAAGGGCCGAATGGCCTACTCCTGCACCTATTTTCTATGTTTTGTATGTTTCTATGTTGTGTAGCCTCTCAGGATTTTCACTTGCTGCTCCTGACATGACAAGCATGCAGACTGCAGCACCCTGAATTACCCAGCCGACCAAATGCCTGGCAAATCCATGTAGCCTCATAGCCTGCTGCTCTTTGTCGAGGTTGACAGACGTGAGTGGAGCAGATACTGGCTATGATCTCCTGAACTAATGCTGAAATTTTCAAGCTGCCCGGCATCAGGCTGAAAGATCTTGGTGGAGATTTTTCACCACCAAATCTTTAACACCAACCAATGAGAAATCCCACCATTGCGGTCACAGTTGGTACTGTCCATGGTATATCTCTCTCAACACCTAATGGACATGCAAGCTCCATACCTTTTATCCTTCAAGGCCAATAGTGAACCATCCCCTAATGCCTTTGGTAGATAAGGTCAAGTAAGTGAGTGTGTGTGTAAGGAGCATTGCTAACTGGGTAGAATTAAGGAACTGCAGATTCTAGTTTACAAAATAAGACACAAGGTGCTGGAGTAACACAGGGGTTCAGGCAGCAACCCCCGGAGAACACGGATAGATAACTTATTGAGTTGGGCCCATTCTTCAGTGATTCTAGCAGAAGACTGGGAAAGAAAGCTAGGAGGAGCAGGTCAAAGTATTGGGAAATATCAACTTGCCTATCAAATTGCCTCCTGTTGGGGTGATGTACCTTCCTGTCACTAAACGTGTGGTCCTGGAATGCAAGATAAATACTTGATCCGATTTCACAATTGATATCAAAGCAGCATTGTACTGAAATTGACACCAAGATATGTCCACTCTGTTTGCCTGCAAATATGAATGATGAATGGGCCACCACTTTCCCTATATGGTGCTTATAAATGTACATACTGCTTCTGTGCAGAATACGCAAAGCACGGTACCTCAATGCAAAACCAATGGTATTATCTCAATATTGAGGCCTAATTGCTTTGTGAATGCATAATTTGTCAATTGACCTCCCAATATTGAGATGGAAATGTTACTAGTAACTGCAAAGACACTCAAGAAACTTACATTATCTTGACCAGGACTGTTTCTGCTTTGGAATTGTCACCATGATACCATCAGTCAGGATACTTTCTACTGGGCATTTGCATTAGACTCCAGACTTTAGAGATACAGCGTGGAAACAGGCCCTTCGGCCCACCGAGTCCATGCCGACCAGCAATCACCCCGTACACTCGCAATATTCAACATGCTAAGTTCCATTCATAATTACAGAAGCCAATTAATGAACAAACCCATACGTCTTTGGGATGTGGGAGGAAATCGGAGCATCCAGAGGAAACCCATTTGGTCAGAGGGAGAACATACAAACTCCTTACGGATAGCACCCACAGTCAAGATCGAACTTGCATCTTTGGTGCGGTAAGTCAGCAACTTTACCGCTGCACCACTGTGCCACCTACAAATAATTACAATATTTCTGAAAGTATTTGGTGAACAACATTGCAATAGTATCTACCTCAACTACCTTCTCCAGCAGCTTGTTCTACACACCCACTACCCTTTATGTAAAAAGTTACCCTGAAGGTTCTCATTAAATCTTTCCCCCCTCATGTCCTCTGGTTCTCAATTCCCCTACTCTGGGCAGACGACTCTGTGTATTTACCCGATCTATTCCAACTGTGGCTTGATAAAAGGGAAAAGGACTGCTTGATATATTTTGATACATGCAGTTAGCTGCCATTGAAAACCGTGCCCAATATAACCAAGATTCCTGGAATTGTCGCAGAAATGTAAAACCTTTTGGCTTATGTAGAACTTAATCCACCAGATAAAATGCTGATCCAAGCCACCAGCTGTAACAAGATATAATGCAAATGTTAGCATTTGACCAATATCAATTGAAATCCTGTTTTCTATTTATGGTTTATTCGTTTAATGGCTGTGCTGCCTTTAATTCCTCTGGGTCAATAAAGCTTGGGACTGTTTGATGAAAATTTTAATTAGATCTTGAAGCAATTCAAGTGGAGACCCATCACGTAGCTGATTTCATTACATGTGTTGTAGTGCTAGTGACAATGCAATTAAAAATTCAAGAGCTTTACTCCACATGCTATATCAAGGTACCACAAATCCCTTCCCAAGCTCTTACATAAAGCTGTGTATTAATTCTCAAATCTGATTCATCTCAGTTCATTGAGTAGACTTATTATTTTACTGTCATCATCTGGTACTGCGAGGTCTTTGAATCGTGCCTTCGGGGAATGGAGGGATATAGATTATGTGGAGGTAGATGAGATTAGTTTACCTTGGCATCATTTTCAGCACAGAGTTCTGGGCCGAAGGGCCTGTTCCTGTGCTGTACTTTTCTATATTCTCAATATGCATGAAAAATCATAGGTTTTGATTAACAAAAACACATGAACTGGTGTTTTACAAATGTGAAATTTAATGTTGAGTGTCTTTATGGAGTAGCGCAGTGATCTTTAAATTCAAAAGCCATTGAGAAGAATCTGAGTTAGCTATACATAATGACAAGAGATTTAAAGTCTTGTCATTTAAAGAATGAATGATTTAAAGAATATGGCCCAAATGTGGGTGTGGGACTAGCGTAGATGGACAATCTCAGTCTAAATGGACCAATTGTGCCGAAGGGCGTGTTTCCATGCTATATGTCCGCATGACTCTAATTTATTATGGATTCCATTCCAGGTGATGCTATAAACCTTCAACATATAAAATTATAAAAGGACTGGACAAGTTAGATGCAGGAAAAATGTTCCCAATGATGGGGGAGTCCAGAACCAGGGGCCAATTGTCTAAGAATAAAGGGGAGGCCATTTAAAACTGAGATGAGAAAAAACTTGTTCACCCAGAGAGTTTTGAATTTCTGGAATTCTCTGCCACAGAAGGCAGTGGAGGCCAATTCATTTGATGCATTTAAAAGAGAGTTAGATAGAGCTCTAGGGGCTAGCGGAATCAAGCGATATGGGGAGAAGGCAGGCACACGTTACTGATTATGGATGATCAGCCATGATCACGATGAATGGTGGTGCAGGCTCGAAGGGCCAAATGGCCTCCTCCTGCACCTATTTTCTATATTTCTATGTTTCTGTTTCATCTTGTCTGTTCACCAGGACTATTTCCAATATATTGAAAATAAATATCCATGCAGAAATGAGAGATTAATAAACAAAACACAATCAAAGCAAGTTCTGTTAGTGCAAGAGATGTTTGTAATGCTCCACTGCAGAGGTAGAAATGGACTATGCAGGTCAGTTCAAGAACGTGCTGGTTGCAGGAAAGTCACTGTTCCTGAACCTGGTAGTGTGGAGCTTCAGGTTTCTGTACCTCCTTGCTGACAGCAGTATTGAGAATAGGGCATGACCTGGATGGTGGGGATCCTTGATGATAGATGCCACCATCTTGAGGCAATGCAGCATGTCGATGCAGTGGCTTCCAAGATGGCGCCCAACACAGGCAACTAATTGTGTGCTAGCCACAGAAGCAGATCTATAAACTCACATTACATTCGCTCTACACTCTTAAATCTGTATACTTACAGCAACATTTGCACTGTGAATGGATTGATTGTAATCATGTGGCATCTTTCTGCAGACTGGTTAACGCACACCAAAAAGCTTTTCACTGTACCTCGGCACACGTGACAATAAATTAAACTGTACTGAACTGGACTTTCAAAGGTGGACAGGGCTGTGCCTATGATGGACCAGGCTGTGTTCACCACTCTCTGCTGCATGGATAAATTAATTATTAAAGCTCTGGTTCACATGGGAATTAATAATTGGTTTAATGACCTCATCAAGGACATATCTTCAAACTTAACCACTACAATCGAAGGCAATAAAACTGAAACTGAGCCCATTGCCATTGAATGGATGTAAGTAGAATAACTCGCTTTCTCATATTTTATTCACGATAGTTATGGACACTTTATTATGTTTCACAGTATGGTATGGCAACTGCTCTGTCTCCGACCGGAAAGCACTGCAGAGGGTGGTGAAAATTGCCCAACGCATCACCGGTTCCTCACTCCCCTCCATTGAGTCTGTCCAAAGCAAGCGTTGTCTGCGAAGGGCGCTCAGCATCGCCAAGGACTGCTCTCACCCCAACCACAGACTGTTTACCCTCCTACCATCCGGGAGGCGCTACAGGTCTCTCCGTTGCCGGACCAGCAGGTCCAGGAACAGCTTCTTCCCTGCGGCGGTTACACTACTCAACACTGTACCTCGGTGACTGCCAATCACACCCCCCCCCCCCCCCCGGACACTCCTCCCACCAGGATTTATTAGATTTATTTATTTACTGCTCATATTTATGTCGCTCTTCTAGGGAGATGCTAACTGCATTTCGTTGTCTCTGTACTGTACACTGCACAATGACAATAAAGTTGAATCTGAATCTGAATCTGAATCTGATAAAGGTGTGTTTTTTACTTTGATATTGGCAGTAAAACATGTATGAGTCTAACCTTCACTGACGACGTAGCTCCTAAGTGATCTTCTCAAAGGCATGTTAATTTAAATAACTATTGAGAGACTTTGTTATAAAAACTGGGCTGGAAATCATTGTTAAGAAAATATTGTTTGTTTTATGGTCCAAATATAATCTGTGGAAACGTCACCTATTCCCTTTCTCCAGAGGTACAGCCTAACTCGCTGAGTTACTCCAGCATTTTGTGTCTATCTCCAGAAATAAAACCTATATTGTAAATGCTGTCATGACTTGGAAGATTCAGAAGACAACATTTAATTATCCTTGGCTCCTTCAACTCTTTCAAATTATATATTTGGGTGATCCACTACAAGACCAGTGGATCGGTTGTATGGGTGAGAGGTGGAATGGGATGTTAGAGAGCTGGTTCAATAATATATTGAACCCCTTCCAGAAAACTGAGATCTTTAAAGATTCTCAGAACATTTTCAATAAAATGTAAATATTATATGATGAATTTTATTCATAATATTATTTTATATTCAATGTTGTGTGTTGGGGAACTCAAGATACCTGAAGTCTAGATACTGAAGTGCCTGATGCAATTTTCTGGAGAGCTATTTCTCTTGGGAATGATAGCTCGGGGAAAAAAAATCTGGGATTAATTTTGTTCTTGTACATGAATTAGGTAAAAAAGGGGGCCATGAACCTATCCACCTTCCAGGCCTTCATACCTTGTTGAATATCAGAAATTATTTGGCAAAATTATAGGGCGGCACAGTGGCGCAGCATTGGAGTTGTTCCCTTACGGCGCTGGAATCCCATGTTTGATCTCGACTATGGGTGCTGTCTGTATCAAGTTTGTACATTCTCCCTGTGACCACGTGGGTATTCTCTGGGTTCTCAGGTTTCCTCCAACACTCCAAAGACATACAGGTTTATAGGTTAATTGGCTTGGAATAATTGTAAATTGGCTGTCGTATGTGGAGAATAGTGTTAATGTGCGGGTATCGCTGGTTGGCGCGGACTAGGTGGGCCGAAGTGCCTGCTTCCGCGCAGTATCTCCAAACTAAGCAAAAAAATTAAGAATAAATATTCATGTGATTAAAACGTGTAATGGTGGCCATGAAATAGCATTCTTTGGACTTGAGAGGTACAGTGTGGAGACAGGACCCTTCAGCCCACCAAGTCCATGCCAACAGCGTTGCGTTATTGCCGGAGCAAAATTCCAACAGCACCAAACAAATAACTCTACATTAGGTCTTTCATGGCAGACAGGAGGAGAGAGTTGCAATCAAATCCTCTAGCACATCTGGGGAAGGAGATGGAAATGCTAAGTGTCCCCATGATACACAGGTACTTGGTCACCGTTGTTCCAAGGACATATGAGGGGAGATTTTATTGAGGTGTATGCAATGAAGTGATGCACGGATATATTCAAGAGAGAGTTAGATTTAGTTCTTAGGGCTGATCGAATCAAGGGATATGGGGAGAAAGCAGGAACGGGATACTGATTTTGGATGATCAGACATGATCATATTGAATGGCAGTGCTGGCTCAAAGGGCTGAATGGCCTATTCCTGCACCTATTTACTATGTTTCTATGTTAGTATGCCTAGACATAGGTAACAGAAAGGATTAATTTCTCTTAACAGAGAGGTCAGTAATAAGGAGGCATAATTTTAAAATAATCTACAGAATGATATGAGAAGGACTGCGGAAATAAGTTGGAGACACAAGAAAATGCAGATGCCGGAATCTTGAGCAAAAATTAAAGTGCTGGAGTAAACCCCTCCACAGATGCTGCCTGACTGTTGAGTTCATCCAGCACTTGCTTTTCCCTCTCGAGAAAATAATTTGTTTGGTGTAACTGTTGATGAGGCGGAAGCAGAAAACCTTAGCACATTAAATAAATGCACACGAAGAGCATAAACTGCAGGGTCAAGGGCTGGTAACTGGAATTAACTTCATGTTGGTTTTTGGCCAAAATGGAAATGATGGGTCAAAAGTTCTCATCTCTGCTATAAATCTCCATTATTATTAACAATATAAATTCTTGAATTGCAGATGTATGGCTGCAGTCGTATTGAATGGTGGTGCAGGCTCGAAGGGCCGAATGGCCTACTCCTGTATCTATTTTCTATGTTTCTATGTTTCTATGTCTGTGGTTCGAACCAAAAACAATAATTGTTTATGTTGTGTTATGGATCAGTTCCACAGTAAATCTAATGGAATTAGGAACAAATTTGTTCAGTTGAATCACAGGTTTGCAACTAATTCCAGACTGAGTTACAAAGCCGGCTGATCACTGTTGGGTTAGATGGCAACATCCATAACTGCAGACATTTAATGCAGATTTTGTATCCTGGGCACAAAAGAATAGTATTTTTGAATCCCCAGGAATGCCATGTTTTTAGGGAACCAAGTTCCTCAATGATAAAATCACAGAGTTAACTTCTTCTTCTTCTTCTTTCGTGTGGCGTGCACAGCCTAAAGTTGTTGGACAACTTGTTCTATTTGATCTTCCGTTTGTGCACGTCGAGTTGATTGCATTAGTCGAAACAGGGCGGACCACGTGTAGGTTGCAATCTTCCACCCCACAGAGTTAACTGTAACAACTTTATGATAATTTACGATGACTAAACGGTGAACTTTGTTGGTCTTCTCCAGGTGAACACCCCCGAAGGACCCAACATAAAACTCAAAGTAAACTCTGTAGACCTTAACAGATGAGCATAGAAATTGGGAGGTCATGTTGCAGTTGGTGAGGCTACATTTAGAGTATTGTGTTCAGTTCTGGCCACCATGCTATAGGAAAGATGTTGTCAAGCTGGAAAGGGTGCAGAGAAGATTGATGAGAATGTTGCAGGGTTCAAGGGCCTGAGCTATAGGGAGAGGCTGAGCAGGATAGGACTCTATTTTTGGAGCATAGGAGGATGAGCGGTCATCTTATAGAGGTGTATGAAATTATGAGAGGAATAGATCGGGAAAATGCACAGAGTCTCTTGCCCAGAGTAGGTGAACATCATCATTTACAAAATAGAAATCTAAGTAAAACTGAGTAACTTTGTGTACCTGAACTGCACATCTGAGGAATGTGGACATATAAGATCATAAGGTCATGTGATAGGAGGTGAATTAGGTCATTTTTCCTAACACGTTTACTCCGCCATTCAATCATGGCTGATTTATCTCTCTCTCCTAACCCATTCTCCTGCCTTCTCCCCATTACCCCTGACACCGTACTAATCAAGAATCTATTGATCTCTGCCGTAAAAATATCCATTGACTTGGCCTCCGCAGCCTTCGGTGGCAAAGAATTCCACAGATTCACCACCCTCTGGATAAATAAGTTTCTCCTCATCTCCTTCCCAAAGGAAGGTCCTTTAATTCTGAGGCTATGACCTCTGGTCCTAGACTCTCCCACTAGTGGAAACATCCTCTCCGCATCCACTCTATCCAAGCCTTTCACTATTCGATATGTTTCAATGAGGTGCCCTCTCATTCTTCTAAACTCCAGCAACTACAGGCCCAGTGCCATCAAACGCTCATCATATGTTAACCCACTCATTCTTATAAACCTCCTCTGTACCCTCTCCAGGACCAGCACATCCTTCCTCTGATATGGGGACCTTATTTCTTCCCTGTGAATAGATTGCTCATTGCCAATGAATGGCACACCCTATTAATTTGAATAGCTACAGAATTTTTGTCTCCCAATTTTACGCAAATGTTCATCTTGTTATAGTTCAAATACAATTAAAAGATTGATTGAATAATTTTCTTTGAAGCCGTGACATGTTTGGATTGCAATTTCATGGTTTGGGCTGGAAAATAAATCACTGGAGTTCTATCTCTGCACTGATTCACCCTTGAGGTTTGTGAGGTAAAATGGTCAATTGTTGCATCACTAAACACTATTATAACAGTCCTGTATAAATTGAATAGGCAATCTGGCACCAATGCTTTATGGAGCCAATTAATCTGAGATCCAGTATCATCAGACAATTTATTTTACTATTCAATACCCACAGACAGCAGTTATGCAACATCTTATTTATACAGTTAAAAAAAGGTGCAGTAAATTGCCCTTGGACCTGCAGTATGATAATAATCATTTGAATGCCCAGCACGTTAGCCCAAGATCATTTTATTCACAATTTTAACAACTGTGAATGTCATTAATCCCATTTAACAAGAACCAGATAACAGAGTACAGAAGGATGGATCAACTGGTCGTTAATGATTGCTGGTTGGCGCGGGAATGATTGCTGGTTGGCGCGGACTCTGTGGGCTGAAGAGCCTGCTGTATATCTAAAGTCTAAATATACAATAAATTATCCATTATTCTAAGCAAAGTAGACCATGAGAGTGTAAAAATCAAAGATCCCCCAGAGCAACCATAGTATTGCAAAGTCTGTAGTGGTTTCATGCTGAAGTGGGGCAGCATGGTGGCACAGTGGTAGAGTTGCTGCCTTACAGTGTGGAAGTTAATAATGATTTAAAGATTAAAAAATGGATTCTGCTGAAACTAAGACAGGCTTTCACCTTCTTCTATTAAATTGTAAAGCCAGCGAAGTGCACTAACCGTTGCTTTCAGTACATTAACAAAGCTAGCAGACTGTTGATGTTCCCTTTCCAATAACATAAGCGAGATAACAAGCACAGCTTCATGAAAGTTTCCTCTATAACGTAAACATTAGAGAGAATTCAGACTAACCCTTGTTCTATAAGATTATGATGTGCGTCATAAGTAGAAAAAAACAAAATGCTTGTTCCGCAGAAATATAACCTCATATAACCATATATAGCTAACCCTTCCTCTGTCAGAAGAACCTGTCAATCTTAAGAAGCTGTCAATCTTAAGGATCTGTCAATCGTAAGAAGCAAGAAGCTGTACTATGGTTTGTAGATAACGTATTGCTGAATCGTCCATTAGTGGGGTATATATACATGTACTGAGATCATTGTCCCTTTGTGTGGGACTTCTCTGTATAGTCTGTTATCAGCATGCACTCGCCTGGCGAAATAAATATTGTACTGCTTGATCACTGATTTTATTTGCGTTTTTGTCTGTTTAAGAATATTTAGACCATGACAACCGTGCTTGCAGTGCTGGACACCCGAGTTCGATCCCGACTATGGGTGCTGTCTGTACCGAGTTTGTACGTTCTCCTTGTGATCTTTCTCCGAGATCTTCAGTTTTCTTCCACACTCCAAAGACGTACTGGGTTGTGGATAAATTGGCTTGGTAAATGTAAAAATTGTCTCTAGTGTGTGTAGGATAGTGTTAATATGCGGGGATTGCTGGTCGGCATGGACTCAGTCGGCCGAAGGGCCTGTTTCCACGCTGTATCTCTAAACTAAACTAAACTAAACTGTATCTCTAAACTAAACTAAACTAAACTGTATCTCTAAACTAAACTAAGTTTACGGCATTTCACTTGATGTACAGCATTATAATAACGTTTTGCTGAATCTATATTTTTTCCCAATTATTTCAAGGAAAATGTACCTCTGTAACCCATCATTATGGTTTGGCTGGTAGACACAAAATGCTGGAGTAACTCAGTGGGACAGGCAGCATCTCGAGACCTTTCGAAACGTTGCCTATTCCTTCTCTCCAGAGATGATGTCTGTCCCGCTGAGTTACTCCAGCATTTTGTGTCTACCTTCGACTTTAACCAGTATCTGCAATTCTTTTTTACACATTATGGGTTGGCTGTTCAGGGCAGAAATGAGAGAAAACCTATTCACCAGGAGTGCAATTCTGCAGGTAGAGGGCTGTTGGGGCTACGTCACTAAGTGTATTCAAGACAGAAGTCAGTAGTTCTTTGCAGATTAAAGGAATCAAGAGATGTGGGTTTGGTGAAGTGAAGCTGAGGTAAAAAGTTGGACTAAGTGCAAGGAACCGAATGGCTTCCTTTTGCTTCTGTTTCTTGATATATTTATCCAGTTTAAGCAATGATCTGAGTTTATGAAGGGATTTCAAGTTGCATTAAAAGGTTCTTCATGAAAAAAAGACTGATGTTCAGATGGTATTTTTAAGAGCCTCACACTTCAATGTGTTGTAATGGAGACCATTTTCTGAAGAATATTTGCTGCATGGGATACAGCCAGTTTGTACATAGTAATCTCCCACAATAAGCATGATGATTGTAACCAAATAATCTGCTTTAGCAATTCAGATCAAGGGAAAAGTATTGATTTAGAGATTGGACATTGGTGAGAAATTCAAGTTTTAAATGGAGATGTAGGATTTGTAAGATGGATCTGAGCATAGTTTCAGTTGTAGAGCAAGATCTGAGGAAGATCTTCAAAAGCAATCGAAGATTTTTCCATCTTAATTACATCCTTCCTATAGCAGGTTGACCAAAACTGAACACAATGCTGTAAATATTGTCTTATAAATCGGTAACATAATATCCCAACATGTATACTCAATAGCCTGACTGATGAAGGCTAATGTACCTAAAGCCTTCTTTACTAACCTATCTACCTGTGATGCTAATTTCAGGGAACAATGTACCTGTAGTCCTCGAACCATCTACTCCACAACACTCCCCAGGATCCTACCATACATGTGACTTTGGTTTGACTTCCCAAAATTCAACACCTCGCACGTATCTGCATTAAAATCCATTAGGCATTCCTCAGCCTACTTGCCCAGCTGATCAAGAGCCTTTTTTGGGTACATTTGATAACATCATTTTGATAACATCTACTATCTACGATACCTTCCATTTCAATGCCACCTGCAAACTTACGGCCCTGTCTCATGGTGCGAGTCCACCCACGAGTGATTCCGAGTGAAAGAAAAAATCAAAC
>CM075978.1:11674455-11855525 GCA_038087875.1 Malacoraja senta
CCTTCTCATCATTCTAAATTCCAGTGTATATAAGCCCAGTCCATCCATTATTTCATCATATGTCAGTCCCACCACGCCAGAAATTAACCTGGTGAACCTATGCTGCATTCCCTCAATAGCAATAATGTCCTTCCTCAAATCAGGAGACAAAACTGCACACAATACTCCACGTGTGGTCTCACCAGGGCCCTTTCCAACTGCAGTCCTCTTTGCTCTTATACTCAAATCCTCTTGATATGAAGGCCAACATGCCATTTGCTTTCTTCGCTGTCTACTGTACCTATATGCTTACTTTCAGTGACTGATGTACAAAAACACCCAGGTCTCAGTGAACCTCCCCTTTTCCTAATCTGACACCATTCAAATAATAATCTGCCTTCAAAGTTTTGCCACCTCACATTTATCCACGTTATACTGAATCTTCCATGCATCTGCCCACTCACCCAACCTATCCAAGTCACCCTGCAGCCTCATAGCATCCTCCTCGCAGCTCACATTACCGCCCAGCTTTGTGTCATCCACAAACTTGGAGATGTTACATTTAATTCCTTAAATTCATTTAATATATTTACTAAAACAGTTAAGAAGCTTGAACAGTTCTGTGTACCACATTACACTTGACTCAAAACTCTCCTACTCACCAGTGATAAAAATTTGCCTGCAGTTTGACTTAACCACCAACATTTCTTTTTAAACTCTTTGCTCCCTTCACTCTACCTCTGGGATGGTTTACCAATAGCAATTTTGTGGAAATTATGTAGGTGCATTCAAAATAAATACATTTTGTTTATTTAAATGCTTATTTATTTTTACTGTCATTATGCCTAATAATTCTGTCCCTCACACTATTGATGGTAGGACACAAAAGGACGCAAAGTGCTGGTATAACTCAACGGTTCAGGCAACATCTCTGATGAACAAGGATAGGTGATGTTTTGGGCCAGGACCCTCCTACAGACTGATTGTAGGGGGAGAGGAGAGGCAGGACCTGTGTGGCAGGTAATAGGTGGACACAGGCAAGGGTGTTTTTGAAGGCAGGACATATTTAATCTACAAACTTAGAGACATTGTCTTTCACCAATACAATAAATAATATGGGCTGTCGGATTAACATGTATCTGATAGCAGAATACATAAAAGCAAAACTTCCTTCCGGGAAACAAATTGAAATTGATAATTTGTGACATAGGTATGTAGGGAAGAAATATTTCACAGCAAGTGTAACACCCATAAATCATTTACCAGATAGGATTTTCATTCTCTGTCATAATGTAAATATTATGGCACAGTGGTGCAGCAGTAGAGTTGCTGTCTTACGGCGTCTGAGACCCAGCTACGATCCTGACTACGGGGGCTGTCTGTACGTAGTTTGTATGTTCTCCCCGTTGTAGATTGGTTATTTCCTACTAACCAATTGTAGTGCTTGTTAGTAGTTGCTCCGCCTAATATGCGATTTATATTGCCAAGAGCTTGCTTACGTAATTCAGTCTGAGTAGCTGTTAGATACTGTAATGTTCTGCAGACTTTAATAAATATGTGTTGTATTTTGATGTGTGTACGATTCCACTCATTACATGGTGTCAAGGAGTGAGTCTTACCTACTCCTTTCATATTTATCGTTTTTTTTGTTTTTTTCATTTGTTTTATGTGCCTGTTATCTCCATCATGGCAAACCTGTCTCGCCATCCGTCCTCTGATCTTTCACTCCGACATTGCTGAACGCTGGCGCCTTTTCGAGCGCGACTACATTCACTACATTCGCATTGTTCATCGCAACGATCCTCCAGATGTACGTGTTTCTGTGCTACTAAACCGGGCTGGTCCTGAGGCAATGAAACGTGCCGACCGTTTTACTTTTGAGCCTGCTGTTTCAGACGCAAACGGACAGATCCTAGTGCCTGCAGAAATGATGGATGATCCTGCTGTCCTACTTGCAAAGTTTAGACAGCTGTGTGACCTCCCCTCGAACTCTGTTATCGAACGTACCAAGTTTTTTGCTCGTACGCAACAAGTTGGCGAGCCGATAGAATGTTTTATTAGCGATGAAAAAAAAAGAGGAGGAAATCCGTATCTCCATAAACCCCAGGGATTTCAACACAGCTATCAAACACCTGCACTACCCTATGCGAATGGTAGAGGAAGTTGCCGCTCAAATAGGCAACACAACAGTGTTCTCCGTTCTGGATGCCAAAAGTTTGTTTTGGCTGAACCGCTGGACCCAGACGCGTGTAAAACTTACTACATTCGGCACCCCCCCTTCGGCCGTTACAAATTCCTGAGAATGCCCTTTGGCATCAACTTTGCCAGCGAGGTTTTCCAGCGCACGATGGAACAACTGTTTGCGGGGTATCCATGCGCTATTATTGTTGATGACATTCTCGTTTGGTGCGACTTGGCTGAGCATGACGTTAATCCGAAGAGAGTGCTTGACCATGCCAAAGACATTCAGCTCAAATTCAATCCCCTGAAGTGCAAGTTTCGGGTCCCAGAAGTTACCTATGTCGGACATGTTTTCACAGGTGATGGTCTCAGACCAGAACCCATCGAAGACCACTGCTATCAACGAAATGCCAGCTCCTACCGATGTTACGACTCAACAAAGGTTCCTTGGAATGGTCAACTACCTGGGGAAATTCATTCCCAACCTCAGTGATATATCTGCCCCCCAGTGGGAACTGGCACACAAAGATGCTGCATGGTCCTGGTATCCGCAGCATCAAAGAGCTTTTGCTATCCTCAAGTTGCAGCTGGCCTGCGCACCTATCCTCGCCTATTTTGCTTTGGAGTTACCAGTAACGCTCACATGTGATGCGTCCCAGTACGGACTTGGCGCTGCTTGCCTACAGACCACTGCCGATGGCGACTGCAAGCCTGTTTCACACGCCTCTCGCACACTAACTGACACTGAACAACGTTACGCCCAGATTGAAAAACAATTACTTGCAGTGGTTTTCGCCTGCACGAAATTCAAAGACTTTATTTTTGGGAAGTCTGTGATTATAGAAACAGACCACCAGCCGCTGGTCACCATCTTGAATAAACCCATTCACGCTGCTCCGGCTCGCCTGCCACGGATGATGATGCAGCTGCAGCGTTTTGATTTCAACATTGTCTATAATAAAAGCAAGGACATGCACATAGCTGATACGCTATCAAGGGCCCCACGCAAAACCAGCGAACAACAACTCATTGAACAGAACCAGTTCTCAGTCATGAAGGTATCATATGTTCCTACTGATTGCCTAAGCAGCCTGGCAGAACACACGGCTGCTGACGATACTTTACAATTGCACTCCGCAGTCATCCGGCTTGGCGGGCAGGATAAACAACACAGCACCCCGCTCGCGATCCACCCATACTTCCTGGTTCGCGACGAACTGGTGTTACAGGACAGGATTATAGTCAAGGGCCACAAGGCAGTTGCCCCAGCTGTCCTCCGGGACAAGTACTTTGACACCGTCCACAGGGGCCACTCCAGCGTGGAGGCAACGGGCACAGAGCATGTTTTACTGGCCTGGTATGACCAAGTACATACGTGACAAAACTGAAGTCTGCGCCATCTGCAAAAACCTGACGCCACACCAGCAGAAGCAGCCTTTACTTCCGCATGCGGTTCCTCCTCTACCGTTGTCCACGGTAGCCACCGACATGTTCGAATGGCATGGGAAACACTATCTGGTTCTTGTCGGCTCTTATTCGGGCTGGTTTGACATCGATCTACTCCAAACGATGTACATCTGAAGCAGTTATCCAGAAGCTGCAACGCCATTTCTCCGTGCACGGTTCCCCTGCACCCCTTCTATCCAACAACGGCAGTCAGTTCACCAGCCAGCTTTTCAAACACTTTGCACAACGATGGGACTTTCGACATATCACCAGCAGCCCTGAGTTTCCGCAGTCCAACAGACTCGCCGAACGAGCCGTCTGAAGCGCAAAACAACTAGTGGAGCGTCCTTACCTTGCTAAATCTGACGTCTACCTGGACTTGCTCAATTTAAGGAACATTGCCAGGGTTCCCATACTGGGTTCCCCAGCCCGACTGATGTCTCGCCAAACCTGTGCTGCCCTGCTTGTACCCCAGCAGCTTTTGCAGCCACAGGTTCGTTCTCCGCCTGCGGACCCGAAACAACTACAATTCAAGCACAAACAAGTTTTTTCGACAAATCCCGTAAGCCACTTAAACCTCTCTCCAGTGGACAGGTGGTTCGCCTCCAGAACAACAAGGGCTATGGCCGTCTGGGTCACATCCACAGCCCTGCCAAAGAACTGCGCCCCTACCTGGTTGAAGCGGACGGAGCCATTTACAGATGCAACCGTCAACATCTCCTTCCCGTGAAGTAACCGCGTCCTGCCACTCCGCATCCATAGGTTTCGCGTTTTGTATACCTTCCCACTACCAGTCCTGCTGCTCCACTATCAGAGACCGTTTCCCCCGCGGCCTCCCCACGGCGTTCGGCGCCTAGCTCGCCTATTTCACCACCTCCACCTGGCGGGTCCCCGGTCATTTCCCCAGTCACTTCAATGGTGAAAGGAGGAGATGCGGATTCGTACTGCACACATGCCGGATGGGTCAGCAGGCCACCCATTAGATACAGTGATTTTGTGTAACTATCTATAATTCCCCATATGCATTATTAACGTTCCGGCTACTATCTTGTTTGGCCACCATGTTTCCACGTATCTATGCTTTATTTTGTTTCTACAAGGAAATATGTAGATTGGTTATTTCCTATTAACCAATTGTAGTGCTTGTTAGTAGTTGCTCCGCCTAATATGTGATTTATATTACCAGGAGCTTACTTACGTAATTCAGTCCGAGTAGCTGTTGGGAACTGTAACGTTCTGCAGACCAATGCTGTACGTGGACTTTAATAAATATGTGTTGTATTTTGATGTGTGTACGACTCCACTCATTACACCCGGACCTGTGTGGGTTTTCTCCAGGAGCTCCTGTTTCCTCCCACATTCCAAAGAGGTACAGGTTGGTAGGTCAATTGGCTTTGGCAAAATTGTAAATTATCCCTAGTTTGTGTAAGACGGTGATAATGTGCGGGGATCACTGGTCGGCACGGCCTCGATGGACCGAAGGGCCTGTTTTCACGTTGTATCACAAAACTAAACAAAATTGGCGATTGCTTTGTCCAACACCTCCGCTCGGTTCTCAATAACCAACCTGTTCTCTCGGTGGCTCAGCACTTCAACTCCCCCTCCCATTCCAAATCCGACCTTTCTGTCCTGGGCCTCCTCCATGGCCAGAGTGAGGCCCACTGTAAATTGGAGGAGCAGCACCGCATATTTCGCTTTCGTAGTTTACACCCCTGTGGTATGAACATGACTTCTCCAATTTCAGGTAGTCCCTGCTTTCTCCTTCTTTCCCCTCCCCTTTCCAGCTCTCCCACAGCCCACTGTCTCTGCCTCTTCCTATCTTCTTCCCCCCCCCACCCCCACATCAGTCTGAAGAAGGGTCTTGACCCGAAACGTCGCCTTTCCTTCGCTCCACAGATGCTGCCTCACTCGCTGAGTTTCTCCAGAATTTTTGTCTACCTTCGATTTTCCAGCATCTGCAGTTCCTTCTTTAATAAATTCATTTATTGATCCGATTATTGTTTTAATGTAAAAAAAAAAATCATGGATAAAGGGGTAGAAACATTTTCTCTGCTTTTCTCTCTCTCTCCATTAATTGTGCAATATAAACAATCGTAAAAATATTCCCAAGTGTTGGTGATACTATTTATTATCAGATGATTGGGGTGGGAGATTGCAACCTTCACATGTTCCGCCCTGTTTCAACTAATGTAATCAACCCGACGTGCACAAACTAGATCAAATAGAACAAGTTGACCTACAACTTTAGGCTGTGCACGCCATACGCAAGAAGAAGAAGAAGATCAGATGATTTGTTGTTGGTGCTTGAAAAAAATGGTTGCAATCAGCTACGGTTTTATTAGACAGGACTCAGACACTGCCATAGCACAAAGTAGGAAATTAAACAAGATGAATGAAAGGTTGTTGAAAAATAATGGGGTATATTCAATCATGGGCAAAACTTGGGGAAAAAAAAAGATTTTTCAGACAATCAACCCTTTGATGAACATACTGAATATTCATCAAGGTGCCCTGTCATTTTCATCCTGCTTTCAAGTTCAAATCTCATCCGGTCAGTCATATTAATTCTGTCAGATCCTACAGCTATAATTAGGCAGTGTTTATTAGCACAGTTAATTGCTTCCTTTGAAAACCAAACATCACGATGCAATAGTAATTATGAAGAAGTTGGAACTGCACAAGGATTTAAGATCAACCAGGTTACAGAACCAACAGAGTTTATTTTGGGGATACCATCAGGCGGCACGGTGGTGCAGCGGAGAGTTGCTGTCTTACAGCGCCAGAGACCTGGGTTCGATCCTGACTACGGATGTGAGTTTGTACGTTCTCCCTGTGACCGTGTGGGTTTTCTCAGGGAGCTCCGTTTTCCTCCCACAATCCAAAGACAACGGGTTTGTAGGTTAATTGGCTTCTGTAAATTAGCTCTAGTGTTAGGATGCGAAGGCAAGATAAAAGAGAATTAGTGTACGGGTGATCAATGGTCGGCATGGACTTGGTGGGACAAAGGGCCTGTTTACATGCTGTGTCCCTGAATTAATAACTAGACCTTTCAATAGTGAAGAAATATGTCAAAGGATGCAGTGAAGTTGCTAGGGTCCTTTTATTATTATTGAACAAATGACACAAGCAACATGATAACTCACCAGGTTCACCAGACTGATTCCTGGGATGTCCGGACTTTCATATGAAGAAAGACTGGATAGACTTGGCTTATACTCGCTAGAATTTAGGAGATTGAGAGGGGATCTTATAGAAACGTACAAAATTCTTATGGTGTTGGATAGGCTAGATGCAGGAAGATTGTTCCCGATGTTGGGGAAGTCCAGGACAAGGGGTCACAGCTTAAGCATAAGGGGAAATCCTTTAAGACCGAGATGAGGAAACACTTTTTCACACAGAGAGTGGTGAATCTCTGGAACTCTCTGCCACAGAGGGTAGTTGAGGCCAGTTCATTGGCTATATTTAAGAGGGAGTTAGAAGTGGCCCTTGTGGCTAAGGGGATCAGGGGGTATGGAGAGAAGGCAGGTACGGGATACTGAGTTGGATGATCAGCCATGATCATATTGAATGGCGGTGCAGGCTCGAAGGGCCGAATGGCCTACTCCTGCACCTATTTTCTATGTATCTATGTAACTCCCTGTGATAATGGAATTTGGGAGCAATCCTAATATTCTTTGGAGATAGATTTAAGTCATTTTGACAGGTCCCCCTCACTGTCCTAGTGACTGGTTTCATCAGCATTCAACTGGACATCTTAGCTTGGTGTAATCATACATGTATTTGAAGTCATGGGCATATGGACATTGTCAACAGGCCCACAGAGCAGTATCTGTAATAGTACTTTGTCTGAAGGTCAGACTTTAAAAATTATCTAGAGCTGTCCGTCTTACAGTTATGTTAACCACTTTCCTGTTGCCACCTAAATACATTGCGCTTATGGCATCAACTTATTTTTTGCCTGCAACATCAACAAGCAATAATTTTACATTCATGTTTAGTTTAGTTTGGAGACACAGTGTAGAAACAGGCCCACCGAGTCCATGCCGACCAGCAATCCCTGCACACTAACACGATCCTGCACACAATAGGGACAATTTAGAATTTTACCAAGCCAATTAGCCCACAAACCTGCACGACTTTGATAAGATATGATACGAAACGATATGATATGATACGATATAACTTTATTTATCCCAGGAGGGAAAACGATCTGCCAACAGTCATAAAAACACAAAATACATGAAACATGAAATTAAAGTGATGAGTGGAAAGGATTGGGGATATGCAAAGATCAGGGATGGGGGGGGGAAGGGGGGAGGGGGGAGGGGAGTCAGTCTCATTCTACCCCACGACAGAAGGGAGTGGTTGTACACTTAGGTAGCCACAGGGAAGAAGGATCTCCTGTGGCGTTCTGTCCTGCATCTTGGTGGAACCAGTTGGTTGCTGAAGGTACTCCTCAGGTTGACCAGTGTTTCATGGAGGGGGTGAGATGTATTTTCCAGGATGCTCTGTACATGAATTCAATTCCACCCCCAGGACGGAGCCAGTCTTCCTGATGTGTTTGTTGATCCTATTGGCATCCTCAGCCTTCGTCCTGCTGCCCCAGTACATGCAGCGAAGAAGATGGCACCGGTTCCCACTGATTTGTAGAACGTCTGCAGCATCTTACTGCAGACATTGAAGGAGCGGAGCCTTCTCAAAAAGTACAGCCGGCTCTGTCCCATCTTGTACAGGCCCTCAAAATACCTTGGAGGTACACTCCAAGGTATTTGTACTCCCTGGTAAACTGCACATCCACACCATTGATGGAGACAGGGGACAGGGGTGTTCCTCTCCTCCTAAAGTCCACCACCAACTCCTTTATCTTGTCGGCGTTGTGCTGCAGGTAATTCAGCCCACACCATTCAACAAAGTCATTGACTACACCTCTGTATTCAGTTACCATCCCCTCACTGATGCAGCCCACAATTGCAGTCATCTAAAAACTTCTGCACGTGGCAGGAGACCGAGTTATATCTGAAATCCGAGGTGTGGATGGTGAACAGGAAGGAAGAGAGGACTGTCCCCTGTGGGGCCCCTGTGTTGTTCAGTTATGTAGCCTGTATCCGAGACAGTTATGTAGCCTGTATCATATCGTATCGTATTGTGTGACTTCAGGCTTTTAATCAAAGCTCGTTTACCTCACATTTTCTCTAGCGATGGTGTACTCCATAAAAGTGTGAAGTTTAATAATTGCAAAAAAATTTTGAAGTAAAGGCATAGAAATCCACAACGGTTAAAGGTGTACTAAAAAAGCTGATGTACTAACCAAAAGACATATTTAGGATGAAAGGATTAAGCTATTTAAAATGATAGTATTGTACAGTACAATATAATAATGATCCGCTGTCCTGATGCATCATTCCCCCATTGTGCCTCGAGCATAAATCCCAAATAAAAATCTAATTTTCTCCTTTAAATGTTGTCTCCTCTATTGAAAATTAATCTAGATAATGACATTCTGAAAAAGTGACAGCACATCTCTGGACACTGAAGTGTATCCAATGGGCTATTAAAAAGCCATTAATGGTTTATTTACAGGAATTAAAAAATGAATTACAAAAGCATTGCCGGTTTGCTGCGGGTATAATTAGGAAAGTGACCTTGAACTACAGAGTACGCATGATATGAGACTCTGGCAACAATTAGGAGTTGCAAATAAAACCAGAAGATGTAAATATGCAGTGGATCTGTCAGCATCTCGACCGAGTGAATGAAAGGATAATAGTTTGGGTGTTGTGGCATCATCAGACCAGAATTAGTGATCACAAAGGCTTGTTATTTTTCAACATTGGCGTTAAATGCTACCTTTTTTAACCTACTTTTACAACCCATTAACAAATGGCAAGAATACATGATTTTTTAAATTCAGAGATACATGGTGGAAACATGCCCTTTGGCCCACCGAGTCCGCACCGACCAGCCATCCCCGCACATTATCACAACCCTACACACACGAGGGACACTTTTACATTTATAACCAAGCCACACAATCTACAAACCTCTACGTCTTTGGAGTGTGGGAGGAAACCGAAGATCTCTGAGAAAACCCATGCAGGTCAGAGAGAGAATGTGTAAACTGTGCACAGACAAGCACCCGTAGTCAGGATCAAACCCGGTTTTCATGCGTTGTAAGGCAGTAGCTCTACCTCTGGGCCACCATGCCACCTGTTTGAAGATACACATAAATTCAATTGCGGCTCATGGATAGGAACAATCCTATAATTTATACACAACTAATGAAGTGCTTAACAATATTAAATAACAAAAAACCTTTGCTAATCTGACTGCAGAGTGTGAGTAATTTTATTGGAGAGGATGAGCATCATATTCAAAAAGCACTTTACCTATGCTGGCCATTTTAAATTTGGTATCTCTGTTTTAGTGAGCTCAATTATATATTTTTTTAAATCAAAATATACTTTATTCAGAGTTAAAAATATGTACAAAACAAGAACTATGCAAAAATTATTCCAACGTTCTTAGCGGCAATCCATACATTCATTAATATTGTGTAGTTGTCAGTTCACAGAACTATCATCACAGTAGGAAGGAACTGCAGATGCTGGTTTAAACCAAAGATAAACACAAAATGCTGGAGTAACTCAGCGGGACTGGCAGCATCTCTGGAGAGAAGGAATCGGTGACGTTTCGGGTCGAGACCCTTCTTCAGACTGTAGTTCCTTCCTTCAGACTGAAGAAGGATCTCGACCCGAAACGTCACCCATTCCTTCTCTCCATAGATGTTGCCTGCCCCGCTGAGTTACTCCAGCATTTTGTTTCTATCTTCGAACTATCATTATACCTGGCAACCTTGCCACTCATGTTGCCCTCTGGGGTGATATCCCCTCCCTCGATTGAAGGGTGTCTCCAACACTCCCTGCCCCCCAATGTCCATCAGCAGAAGGGCCCTGGACTGAGGTCCTCCCCCAAAGAGCCTTGGTGTTGGCTGCACCGAGCTTCAGTGCGTCCCTCAGCACATACTCCTGCAGTCTGGAGCAGGCCTGTCGGCAACATCCCCCGATGGACATCTTGCTCTTTTTGGAGATCAACACATTTCGGCCACACCAAAGAGCACCAAAGAGGTGATGACCTTCCAGCAGCACTGGATGTTCGTCTCTGATATATGTTGCATCTAAATACCATATTTCGCTCTACCAACCAGAAATGATCTTCAAGGTATTTATCTGATCCTAACTCACCCCAATTTCTATGTTTAATGCCCAACAAGTTGGCTCTGACCTGATAGCTTTACATTTTGTAATCTTGAATTCAAATCTTTAAATTATAGCAATTGTCCAAAATGTTTCTCTTCGACCTCGCATCTTGCAGCTTTTTTCTAACTATCTTCGTCTTCAGCTGCTGTGGATCAATCACAACTAGGAAGTCAGGAGATGCAGATATAGGCAGTCTTTATTTAATCAATACAAGCAAACAATGGAACATCTCCTGAGGATAATTCCTTAGATCATCGGAACACACAGATTTTTATACACACTGGGGACAAAGAAAATAATTGATAGTTAACAGATAATGTTAAGACTATATATGAGTATTGTCCTTGAATAGGGGACCACTTTAACCCAACCTTCAGCTCTCCCCGAAGATAGACACAGAATGCTGGAGTACTGTCTTCGGTATAGATGCACACCATATACCGTAGATGCACACTCTAGATGCTGGGGTACTATCTTCCGTGTGAACCAGCATCTGCAGTTCCTTCCTACACACTTCAGCTCTCCCCCTTGCATGCACCAGGCCAGAATATCTTTCTTCTTTAAAGCATACCACATCCTTGAGACATTTGTAACATGTTCTCATCCATCTATCCCCCTCGTCTTTATTTCAAATTCTTACGGTCGCTTAGCTATTGACATTTCTGATCCCTAATATTTTTGTCTAAATGTTCCTGGATGGAATGAACAAACAGTACTGAATGCTATACCCTTGGTCCTGGTCTACTGAAACTTTAATGTTTTTGTCAAGTGTCCTAGCAGGCTTTGTCAAATTGCATTCAGTGTTTTATTAGTGTAGACAATACTTTAAAATCTGTAGCTTATACTGTACGTTTAGTTGGCTCAACACGGTGGCACGGTGGCACAGCGGTAGAGTTGCTGCTTTACAGCGCCAGTGACCTAGGTCCTGACGGAGACTGTACGGAGTTCGTACGTTCTCCCCGTGACCTGCGTGGGTTTTCTCCAGGATCTCCGGTTTCCTCCCACACTCCAAACTCCAAAGACGTACAGATTTGTAGGTTAATTGACTTGGTATAATTGTAAATTGTCCCTAGTGCCTGTAGGATAGTGGTAGTGTGCAGGTATTGCTGGTCGGCGTGGACTCAGTTGGGCCGAAGGGCCTGTTTCAGCATTGTATCTCTCAACTAAACTAAACTAATGCAAGTCAAACAATGAGCGAGAGAGATTCCTTTATTTGTCATTCAGACCTTTCGGTCTGAATGAAATTTGGTTGCCTGCATCATACATATAATAATAAATAACAAAACACACAATAAACACAAATTAACATCCACCACAGTGAGTTCACCAGGCACCTCCTCACTGTGATGGAGGCAAAAGTCTTAAAGTCTCTGTCTCTTCCCGCTTTGTTCTCCCTCTGCGCTGAGGCGATCCAGGCTTCTGACGTTGTGACCCCGCCGGGTGATGGTAAGTCAATCCCGCGGCTGAATCCGTGCTCCGTCCGCGACGGGCCAGTTCAAACTCCGCGGCCCGGGGTGGCCGAAGCTGCCGCCCTCCAGTCCAGCGGACGCAGCTTTAGTTGCGGGAGCCCCAGAAAAACAGGTCACCCACCTGTGACCTGCGAGCTCCCGACGATGTCGTCCACCGGGCCTCCGGATTCAGGTCGCCACCAGTGTCCTCGGTCGCCACCACCGGAACGCCACCGCAGCCCCGAAGTTGGCCAGCCCCGCGCTGGTAAGTCCTGGCTCTGCCTCCGGAGCCTCGAGGTCGGTCGCTCGCAGTTGGAGTTGGAGGCCGGCAGCTCCGCCATTAGGCCTCAGCGCAGACGGAGGCAGAGAAGGGGGATACGACAAGAAAAAGTCGCCCTCCCCCGAAGGAAGAGACAAAAATCATGTTTCACCCCCCACCCCACACATACACAACACAATAAACTAAAAAAATAATCTAAAACAGGACAAAAGAAAACAACAAAAAAAGTAAAAACAGACGGACTGCAGGCGAGCCGCTGCTGTTCGACAGCGCCACCATCGACAGCGAGCAATTCTACACACTCAAGTTATCATATAAAGTTGTGATGAACATAGTATATGAATATTAGAGGCTTGTGCTTGTGATTAGTATGTTTCCAAAACCTACCTCCCAAAAACCTGTATCTAAGAGTGATAGAACCTAAGACAAACAGGTTTAGTGTTAATCTTGGTCTGATTGTTCTCCTGTAAAGTGTTGTGGGACATGTTATTCTATTAAGGGCATTCAATTCTATTATGTTAATTGTTTTTGTTCTTGTCTTGAGCTCATGAGCTTGCTGTATATTGGAGCATGTTTGTACACTTGGGGCATGTTATGTGGTCGCTGGCTTTGACAGCAATGTAGCTTGGAGTAATTAAAGGGAGAGCAGTTTCACTGATAGTTGCTGTGGTTATTTAAATAATGTTATACACTGGCAGAGGACCATTTCTCCCATTGCTAAACAATACAACAACATGCACCTTTAGGAAGTAAAACATTGCAAGCTGTGTCAAAGCAGCATTAGTTTAAATTATTTTAGAGATACAGCACACAAACAGTCCCTTCGGCCCACTGAGACCGCGCGGACCAGCAATCCCCGCACACCAACACTATCCTACACACATTGGGGACAATTTACAATTTTACCAAGCCAATTAACCTACAAACCTGTATGTATTTGGAGTGTGGGAGGAAAGCGAAGCACCCAGAGTAAACTCACGCAGATCATGGAGAGAATGTACAAACTCCGTACAGACAAGCACTCGTAGTCAGGATCAAACCCAGGTCTCTGCCGCTGTGAGGCAGCAACTCTACGGCTGTACTGCCTGTGTTGTAAATAATACAACAACTTGCACCTTTAGCAAATAGAGTCATAGAGTGATAGAGAGTGGAAACAGGCCCTTTGGCCCAACTTGCCCACACTGGCCAACATGTCCCAGTTACACTAGTCCCACCTGCCTGCGCTTGGTCCATATCCCTCCAAACCTGTCCTATCCATGTACCTGTCTAACTGTTTCTTAAACGTTGGGATAGTCCCAACCTCAACTACCTCCTCTGGCAGCTTGTTCCATACACCCACCACCCTTTATGTGAAAAAATTACCCCTCTGATGTCTATTAAATCTTTTCCCCTTCACCTTGAACCTGTGTCCTCTGGTCCTCGATTCCCCTACTCTGGGCAAGAGATTCTGTGCATCTATCCTCTCATGAGGAATAAAACGTTAATAAAACATTGCAAACTTTGTCAAAGAAGCATTATTAAAGACAATTTGAGGCCAAACTAACTAACGAGATAACAAATATGTGCAGGAAGGAACTGCAGATGCTGGTTTAAAACGATGATAGACATAAAAAGCTGGATTAACTCAGCAGGACAGGCAGCATCTCTGGAGAGAAGGAATGGTTGACATTTCAGGTTGAGACCCTTCTTCAGACTAGTTAGGGAAAAAGGAAACGAGGGATATAGACGATGTAGAGAGACAAAGAACAATGAATGAAAGATTTGCTAAAAAGTTACGATGATTAAGGAAGGCCATTTTTAACTGTTTGTTGGGTGAAAACGAGACTTGGGTGGGGGAAGGATAGAGAGAAAGGGAATGCCAGGGTTATTTGAAGTTAGATAAATCAATATTCATACTATTAAGCTGGCTGGGAGATAATAGAAATGGCCATGTTGAAAATAAATTAACTTTTTAAAAGGAGGGGGGGGGGGGGGGTCTGAGGGTGGCTTTTTTTCTTTCAGAGAGAGGTGACTACGGAAACTACTGCCTGAGGCAGTGGTGAAAGCAGAGTCACTAACACACAAAGTCTAATGTACCACAAGTAAATATTTGCACAATTGCCGCAAGCAGACCATTACCATGCACCTTAAGAAAGATGATGTTTTATTTATTTATTTTTAATTTTTATTTATTAGAAGTACATTACATTACAACCAATTACATTAGTACTCATCACATATATCTTATTACAATTAATGTACTCCGTCATTTTTTACACTGATAAAAAGGAAAGGTTGAGATTTAAAAAAAAGAGAAAGTGAATGAAAATAGTGAAGGTGTAAAAACGTGACAACAAGAAAGAACAGAGACCCTGTAGAAAAGAAATTAAAAAGAAAGGATTAAGAGATAGACCCTAAAGAAGAAAGAAAAGAGAAAGAGGAAAAAAGAGAAAAACAAATACTTTGTTATAAGCATCACGCAAATGGGACATACCAACTCTCAAGCTTTCATTCCCCTTTACCTGACCTCAGTTTTTTTTTTAAAGTACTTTTGCACCCTATACTTGTAATAATTCTATAAATGCAGACCACGTCAGGTGGAAGTGATCTGGTTTACCTGCCAGGAGGAGTCTTATCTCTTCTAGGTGTAATGTTTCAAACATATTTATAGTTGGTTTTGGAGCGTTTTTCCAGAATTTTAGGATTAACTTTTTTCCAGTTATTAACCCGTAATCTATTAATTTCTTTTGAAACACATTTAGTTCAGGACTATCTTCCGTTGTTCCGAAGATAATCCATTCTGCTTTTGGTATCAGTTTTATTTTAAATAATTTTGTAAAGATTTCAAAAATTTCAATCCAAAATTATTGAATTTTTGTACAAAAAACAAATGAGTGCGCTATAGTAGCTTCTTGAGATTGACATTTATCACACATGGATGATACATTGGGGAAAATTTTATTAAGTTTAGTTTTTGAATAATATAATCTATGTAAAATTTTTAATTGTATTAAAGTGTGTCTTACATTAATCGAACATTTATGCACGTTTAATAAATGTTCATTCCACCTTTCCTTTGAGATTTTAATAGCTAATTCTTGTTCCCAGTCTCTTCTAATACCTTCCGTAGATAATATTTCTACATTTAAGATAATATTATACAAATATGATATTAAGTTTGCTGATTCAGCTTTTATCTGCATTGCTTCATCCAATACATCTGCTGGGATATTATAATGATCTTTTCTATATTTTTTCAAATAGTCACATAGGGGGGGTGCCTGAGGGTGGCTTTTTTTCTTTCAGAGAGAGGTGACTACGGAAACTACTGCCTGAGGCAGTGGTGAAAGCAGAGTCACTAACACACAAAGTCTAATGTACCACAAGTAAATATTTGCACAATTGCCGCAAGCAGACCATTACCATGCACCTTAAGAAAGATGATGCTTTATGAAGTGCCCTTTACTCTGTTTATTAGATACATTCACTATTTCCTTCTCGGAAGGAGCTAAATTTTAAGAAAAGAGTTTCTAATCCAGGTTCTAAAACCAACTTTAGTCCTTTGTTAGCATAAGTTAAAGGCCTGTCTCACGAGTCTGCGGTAATTGGCGGCGAAACAGGAAGAATCTACCGCTCCTGGACCGCCAGAGAACGCGGACTCGGTCAAACGCACTATTCCGGGGCCGTGCGGCGTTGTTCCCAACACCGCACGGTGCTAAAAAAAAATCAACACTGTCCAAAAATATGTTCTTACCGCACAGCCGCCGCCAGTGAGGCACGAGTGCGGCACGGTCACCGCCACATCCGCCGCCAGTGCGGCACGAGCGCCGTGCATCGAACTTGCACCGCCACAGCCTCCGCCAGTGCGGCACGTGTGCGGCACGACCGCCGCCAGTGAGGCACGTGTGCGACACGGCCGCCGCCACAGCCCCGCGATCCGAAAGACGTCATCGCGTAGCGCGATGACGTCATAACCCGACGCCGCAAGCTCGTGGAACCGGCCGTACTCGGATCCCGCGCAGCATCCGTGCGTGGTTGCCGTGCGGCGCTCTCGTGGTTTGCCGTGCAGTCCCCTCTTCCGGTGACGCCGCGCTTCACCGCCAATGACCGCAAACCCGTGGGACAGAGCCTTTAAACACCTAATACAGTAAACCCTCGTTATTATGGACCTCCATGTAACAGATTTCAGTTATTGTGGACAAACCATATGTTTAATGTGAAGGGGAAAAGATTTAATAGGAATCTGAGGGGTAACTTTTTCACACATTAAATATTTTCACACATGAAAAAGTGTCTATGGAACAAGTTGACAGAGGAGGTAGTTGCGGCAGGGACTATCCCAATATTTAAGAAACAATTAGAATGATACATAAATAGGACAGGTTTGAAGGGATATGGGCCAAATGTGTATTGCAGATGGGATATGTAGGTCGGTAATTTTGGCCGAAGGGACTGTTTCTACGCTGTATCACTTTATGACTCTATGACCGACAGACCTTCACCGCCAGGCCGGGCCGCCGACCCCAACCCCGGGCCCACTCCGCCACCCTTGTTCGTTTCCAAGCCGCATCTACTGCCGCTACCGTTGTCCCACACAGCTTCCTCGGTCACTTCAGTGCCGCGCCAGCCTCCGCCAATACCGCGACCCTTACCTGCTCTCCTTCCACCCGTGGGCCACGACCAACGACTCCGCCGATCCTCGCCTCTTCCCCGGCCGCCAACTCACCTGAATCCCAGGCCCAATTCTGGGTCGAGAGTCTGAAGGAGGGCTTCAACTCAAAACGTCATCTATCCCTGTTCTCCAGAGTCGCTGCTTGACCCACTGTGTTACTCCAGCTTGTGCGTGTAAGCAGCATGTGCAGACCTTTGTTTCTACTACTTATACAGTGGTTCACTATTATTCGGTTATCCCTTACGCTGTTATAGCGGACAGTTGTCAATAATAGACACCATTCCTCCCCCTCCTTTATAACAAGGGTTTACTGTACATGCTTCAGACAAATACAAGGGACAAGCCAAAACAAAATATGTAGGTGATCTAATTTTGGTGCTTTGGGCTTCCGTGGAGAAGAGGATATTGATCACTTTTACAACAATTTTTCACTTGTAAAAATCTGCAGAGGTCCACTATCTGTCCCTTCAGCTTGAGAAGAGAACAAATCCCCGTGACTACTGCAGATAATGACCCTATAAGGGGCATGTTAAGTGGCTTATCTGACAATGGCAGGAAAAATGCAGCATTGACAGTCCGATGTGTTATTGATTGGCAGAGCATTAGAGTAATTACGGTGACTTTTACACAGGCAAGATAAATTGCTCAAAAAGTTTAGTGCCAGTTGTAGCGCAGTTAGACAAAAAAGTACAACATTGATTAAGAGTCACACATGGCATTTATGGGGCATAACACTGATTGGTATTCTCTTTCCCACTGCATTGGAATATTCAGCCAGGCCTGTGATATTCTAACGTAATATCAGCACAGTGGTTTGTTGTCAGATGAACACAGAAGTCAATAAGGATTGCAAAAAGTCACTTCAACAGCTTCAAGAGAGGAATGAGTAGGATGGAACTGCAGACTGAAGATAGACACAAATTGCTGGAGTAACTCAGCAGGACAGGCAGCATCTCTGGAGAGAAGGATGGTTTACATTTCGGGTCGAGACCCTTCTTCAGACTGAAAGTTACGGTCTTAAAGATAGCGGAGTCAAGGGATATGGGGAGAAGGCAGGAACAGCGTACTGATTGTGGATGATCAGCCATGATCACATTGAATGGCGGTGCTGGCTCAAAGGGCCAAATGGCCGACTCCTGCACCTATTGTCTATTGTCCAAAGGAAAGGGAAACAAGAGATATAGACGATGATGTAGAGATATAGAACACATGAATGAAAGATATGCAAAAAAGTAACAATGATAAAGGAAACAGGCCATTGTTAGCTGTAGCTAGGTGTGAATGAAAGCTGGTGTTACTTGTGTGGGGGAGGGATGGAGAGAGATGGAATGCAGGGGTTACGTGAAGTTAGAGAAATCAAATTCATACCACCGGGGTCTAAGCTGCCCAAGCTAAATGTGAGATGCTGTTCCTCCAACTTGTGTTTGGCCTCACTCTGACAATGGAGGAGACCAAGGGCAGAAAGGTCAGTGTGGGAATGGGAAGGAGAATTAAAGTGTTTTAGCAACCGGGATCAGGTCAGTCCAAACGGACTGAGCAAAGATGTTCAGCGAAACAATTGCTGTGGAATGATCTTTTCCAAGAGTCTCTCAATAATTGTTTCTTATTTCGCATTATTATTATCTATTATAAATAATTGTATGAGTTGAAATTAATCTCCATCAGTTCATGGAATCAGAACAATAACTGGCCAGTCCGAAGGTTTATTGCCAGATTTCTGGGCGGCATGGTGGTGCAGCGGTACAGTTGCTGCCTTACAGCGCTAGAGACCCGTGTCCGATCCTGACTACGGCTGCTGTCTGTACAGAGTTTGCATGTTTTCCCTGTGACCATGTGGATTTTCTCTGGGTGCTCCGGTTTCCTCTCAAACTCCAAAGACATACAGGATCGTAGGTTAATTGGCTTTGGTAAAATTGTAAATTGTCCCTAGTGTGTGTAGGATAGTGTTAATGTGCAGGGGTCGCGGGCCGACAGGGACTCAGTGGGCCGAAGGGCCTGTTTCCATGCTATACCTCTAAACTAAACTAAACTAAACTAAACTAAACTCAACTCTTCCTCTTCCATTCTGACACTACCTCTGCCTGAGATGAGAAAATCAATGAACAATGGAGGACCCGGCATGGGGGAGCACAAAGGGAGACCAGGCACGGATACATTGTAAGTGCCCTTGGCTTATACTCGCTAGAATTTAGGAGATTGAGAGGGGATCTTATAGAAACGTACAAAATTCTTATGGGGTTGGACAGGCTAGATGCAGGAAGATTGTTCCCGATGTTGGGGAAGTCCAGGACAAGGGGTCACAGCTTAAGGATAAGGGGGAAATCCTTTAAGACCGAGATGAGGAAAAACCTTTTCACACAGAGAGTGGTGAATCTCTGGAACTCTCTGCCACAGAGGGTAGTTGAGGCCAGTTCATTGGCTATATTTAAGAGGGAGTTAGATGTGGCCCTTGTGGCTAAAGGGATCAGGGGGTATGGAGAGAAGGCAGGTACGGGATACTGAGTTGGATGATCAGCCATGATCATATTGAATGGCGGTGCAGGCTCGAAGGGCCGAATGGCCTACTCCTGCACCTATTTTCTATGTATCTACGTATCTATGTGGCGACTATTTGCATACATTGGGTGTACAAGCAAAGAATTTCACTGTGACATGTCACATGTGACAACAAAGTATTCCATTCAAATTCAATGTCAACTTGCTGGACTCGGAAAAGGAGAGGCTGCTGACCTGCGTCCCTTCCCCCCACTCATTTTGTCATTGTCTGCTGTAAGATATTACATTCGTGGTATGTAGACAGAAACAAACACAGGCTTTCAGTCAAGTAGTGGCCAGGGTTGGTCTTCTTCAGTTTACAGAATACGCTGCGCGTACTCACACACATATTCACGAGACTGATAAGATATGAATATATCACGCAACTCAAATCACACCACCTGCTCTTTACACCTTACATGTTCTTTGTATCCTTCTATATCTCTAGTTTCCCTCTCCCCTGACTCTCAGGCTGAAGAACGGTCTCGACCGGAAACGGCACCCATTTCTTCTCTCCAGAGATGCTGTCTGTTGAGTTACTCCAACATTTTATGTCTATCTTTGGTGTCCACCAGCATCTGCAGTTCCTTCCAACACACCACCTGGTAGTACAGTTACCATTATATACACTACATCCACAGTCACTTGCCATTTGGAAATGTCTCTCTGTGCTTTTTTGCTCTGCACCATCTACCATTCTTCTGCTCTTTCTCCGGGGGCTTTCGTATTGACTCTGTCTCTGAGGGATGAGGCCTGAAATTGAAAGTTAGGCTTGGGCAAGTTGATGTGTGGAGAGGGTCCAGAGGAATTTATGACAATGATCTCAGGAATGATTGGGGCAAAATATGATGAGCTTTTCAAGGGCCTGTAGTCTCTGGTGTTTAGAAGGATGATCATAAGAACATAAGTGATAGGAATAGAATTAGGCCAACCAACCAACGATTCCCGAACACTAATTCTATTTTACTTCGGAGTCACTTTAGTGATTCCGTGAAGAAGACCCGGACAGCGGGAGGACAGAGCTCCTCCCGTGGTAAGTACTTTTAGAGTAATTTTAAAGAGTTTTAAAGCTCCATGTTCAGTGAGAAACTTAGCTGGAGTAAAAAAGTTTCCTTTACTGTGGTGCGTTTCTGGAGCAACCTCTGGATGAGGTGCTCCAGTTGGGAGAACCGTTTAAAAACGTCTCCAGCCCCGTACAGGCTCATTGTGGCCCGACTCAGTTGAGTCCGAGGGCCTCCCAGACTTCCCCGTGCCTTACGCCCGACAGGCGTTGGCTTTGGTGCTTTTTAGCACTAAGTCTGAAGTCGCCCCGCTCCCGGTCGGCGACTGTGCAGGGGTACGAGGCAGCCGCTGACAGACCGCATTCCCGCGGCTCTCCTATGCTTTACCTGCGGCTGCCCTCCCCCTGGTCATCTTCATCATGGTGCTGCCTGTAATAATAAAAAAAACAGAGCACCACAAAAAAGATTCCGTGAAGGTTCAACCATCAGCAGCCTAAATCAGTTTCATGGGAACCAGACCAGGTGGCAGTTGCAATTGATACTTTGACGTTACATTGGGGTGGTATGTTTTATATATTTTCCTACCATTTTGCCTAATAGGTCGGAGTCTGCAAGAAATCAAGCAGGATGAAGCTTTGGGGGTGCTTGTAATACCTAATTGGCCGAATCAAGCATGTTACAGTTAGGGATCCAACCTCTTTTTGGTGGTTCCCAAGCGTAGGAATTGACTGGAGCATCCGCTAACACGGGAAAGTCATCTGTTATGTATCGTATTGACTTGTTAATTTGCAGGTTTTAAGAAGGCCATACCTGGAGCAAGGATTGTCTGGGTGAACGGTGGACATGCTCACTGTAGCCTGGAGAAAGAGTACTCAAAAGGGGTATATTACTTATGTAAAAAAATGCGAGCAATATTGTGTACAACATAATATTGACTATACTACTGCAGGTATTGTGGATATTTAAGAGTTCCTGTTGACACTCTACGATGATGAGGGGCTCAGTTATAGCACCATTAATACAGCTTAAATGCTTTGTCCTCGTATGGTTTTGATGGGGTCAGGAAAGATCCTATTGGGTTTCATCATATCATAGCTGGATTGATGAAAGGAATTTCAACTCTAAACTTCCTAAACCCAGGTATATGACAATCTGGGATGTAAGTGTAGTCCTCAAGATGCTTCGACAGTAGGTTCCTGTCATGTCTCTGAATTTGCCAAACTAATCATGAAAGCGGGTATGCTCATGGCATTGGTTCAGCATAGCAAGTGCAGAGTTTGCAAAAGCTTCTGCTAGACAGGATGGAAGTTGCTGAAGAGAATGTTATGTTATATATTTGCGTCCTGCTCAAACAGAGCAGGCCAGGTGTCACATGTTTGTTAATATTGTGTTTCAGCATAACCTACTGATCCATGTTTATGTGTAATGGCACATTTATTTTCATTGTATTGAAGCTACAAAGACCTTAAGAAATGTGGAAACAGCATTGTTTATCAGTTACATGTAGCCACACAGGAGAATGTCAGTGCAGACTATCTCAATGTGGTTTAAAGCAAATGTTTGATTCAGGCAGGTATTAACACTGAAATGTATATATCCTTTTCCACTAGTGCAGCAGCAACGTTGGCTAGGGCGATGGATGTTCACATCGGCCATATTTTTATAGGTGCCGGGTGATCAAATGAATTTTTAATTTTTTTTACCATCGGCCGATTGCCGATCGGCGAGAAGCTGTTTGCAAATTCAGTATTAAGTTCTGTTTAGGTTCCCCTGGGATACAGGGGTTACTGTTTGTTTTGATTATTCAAATCAATTGTTATTGCATGATATTAAATTTTCATGTTTAACGCAATATTGATTGTTTCTCATCGAAAGTCAATCAATGCAGTGAGAAGCCGGGATTTGGATCTGCGGCATAAAATCACAGAGCTTTAAAATCTTCACGTAGTCACTCATGTGACTCCGAAGTAAAATAGTAAGATTAAACGAGAACTTACCAGTTTGAAGTTTGATCGTTATTTTATGAGGAGTTACATTGGTGATTACATGCCCGCCACGCCCAACCCTCTCTCATAAAAAAGGTCATATGGTAGTTCTCATGTTGCGCATCTTAATATGTTACTTCAAATATTGTGTTATCTGTGATTTCATACCGCTGCTTTGAAGATTGACGCGCATGCGCCCTGACGGGTCTTCTTCACGGAATCACCAACGTAACTCCTCATAAAATAACGATCAAACTTCAAACTGGTAAGTTCTCATTTAATCTTACTATTCTACACACTATGGACAATTTACAAACTTTACCAAAGCCATTTAACCTACAAATCTATATGTCTTTGGAGTGTGGGAGGAAATCGGAGCATCCGGGGAAAACCCACATGGTCACGGGGAGAACATAGAAACGCCGTACAGACAGCATCCATAGTCAGGATCTAACCCGGGTCTTCACAATTCCACAAGTTCACAAGTTATAGGAGTAAAATTAGGCCATTTGGCCCATCAAACCTATTACGCCATTCAATCATGGCTGATCTATCTCTCCCTACTAACCCCATTCTCCTGCCTTCTCCCCATAACCTCTGACACCCGTACTAGTCAAGAAATGAGGGGCGACCTTATTTAAACTTACCAAATAGTGAACAACCTGGATAGAGTGAATGTGGAGAGAATGTTTCCACTCCTATGAGAATCTAGGACCTGAAGCCATAGTCTCAGAATAAAAGGACATACCTTTAGAAAGGAGACAAGAAGAAATGTCTTTAGTCAGAGGGTGGCGAATTTGTGGAATTTATTGCCAAAGAAGGCTGTGGAGGCCAAGTCAAAGGATTTTGTTAAGATTGACAGATTCTTGATAAGTAGGGTATCAGGAGTTATGGGCAGGCGAATGGTGTTAAGAGAGCAAGATAGATCAGCCATGATTGAATGGCGGAGTAGACATGTTGGGCCGAATGGCCTAATTCTGCTTCTAGAACTTATGAACTTATGACCCTCACATTGCCTGGGGTCATTCTCAACTGGAGTCATGATGGTGAGAAGGGAGGCGTTCTCATTCCTGAAGGTCTTGTTGATGGCTCCTGTCCTGTGTGACGAATGGATCAGGTAGACGCACAGTCTCTTGCCCAGAGTAGGGGGACCAAGAACAAGAGGACATAGGTCTAAGGTAAGGGGGGGGAAGATTTAACAGGAAACTGAAGGGTAGCTTTTTCACACAGAGGGTGATGGGTGTATGGAATGAGCTGCCGGAGGAGGTAGTTGAGGCAAGTAATATCACAATGTTTAAGAAACGTTTGGACAGGTACATGGTTAGAACAGGTTTAGAGGGATATGGGCAAACGCAGGCAGCTGGGATCAGTATAGATGGGCCATGTTGGTCACTGTGGGCAAGTTGGGCCGAAGGGCCTGTTTCCACACAGTATGACACTCTAACCCTATGGCCAGTGGTTTTCCTCCCCACATAGATTGCAATACTCTTTTTTGAAGATGTAACTAGGAAAATGGACGAGGGAGAGTCAGTGGATGTAGTGTACCTGGACTTTCAGAAAGCATTTGATAAGGTCCCACATAGGAGATTAGTGGGCAAAATTAGGACACATGGTATTGGGGGTAGAGTGCTGACATGGATAGAGAAGTGGTTGGCAGACAGGAAACAAAGAGTGGTGATTAACGGGTCCCTTTCAGAATGGCAGGCAATGACTAGTGGGGTACCGCAAGGCTCGGTGCTGGGACCGCAGCTATTTACAATATACATCAATGATTTGGATGAAGGGATTCAAAGTAACATGAGTAAATTTTCAGATGACACAAAGCTGGGTGGCAGTGTGAACTGTGAGGAGGATGCTATGAGAATGCAGGGTGAGGGGAGTGGGCAGATGCATGGCAGATGAAGTTTAATGCGGATAAATGTGAGGTTAACCACTTTGGTAGCAAAAACAGGAAGGCAGATTACTATCTAAATGGCATCAAGTTGGGAAAAGGGGAAGTACAACGGGATCTGGGGGTCCTTGTACATCAGTCTATGAAAGTAAGCATGCAGGTACAGCAGGCAGTGAAGAAAGTGAATGGCATGTTGGCCTTTATAACAAGAGGAATCTAAAATAGGAGCAAAGAGGTCCTTCTGCAGTTGTACAGAGACCTAGTGAGACCACACCTGGAGTATTGTTTGCAGTTTTGGTCCCCTAATTTGAGGAAGGACATTCTTGCTATTGAGGGAGTGCAGCGTAGGTTTACAAGGTTAATTCCCGGGATGGCGGGACTGTCATATGCTGAGAGAATGGAGCAGCTGGGCTTGTACACTCTGGAGTTTAGAAAGATGAGAGGGGATCTCATTGAAACATATGATTGTTAAAGGCTTGGACACGCTAGATGCAGGAAACATGTTCCCGATGTTGGGGGAGTCCAGAACCAGGGGCCATAGTTTAAGAATAAAGTGTAAGCCATTTAGAACGGAGACAAGGAAACACTTTTTCTCACAGAGAGTGGTAAGTCTGTGGAATTCTCTGCCTCAGAGGGCAATGGGGGCAGGTTCTCTGGATGCTTTCAAGAGAGCTAGATAGGGCTCTTAAAAAGAGTGGTCAGGGGATATGGGGAGAAGGCAGGAACGGGGTACTGATTGGGGATGATCAGCTATGATCACAATGAATGGCGGTGCTGGCTCGAAGGGCCGAATAGCCTACTCCTGCACCTATTGTCTATTGTCTATTGTCTATTGTCTTTGCAATGTTTGTTCCAGTGGACTTCATGCTTGCAGTTCCTCTAAAGATAAGTGTCTTGCACTGGGATGCCACATGCTCAAGTTTGCCTCAGTTACAGCACACCCTAGGCTGACCTGCAGGGAACCATTGTCTACTTAATCTCACCTTCATTATTGTCCTGAGAGGTAATTCTTGATGATCACTGCTTCCTGTAATCTGGGCAAGTTCCTTTGCCTAATTTCTGTGCTATGGATTTATGAGGAGTAACTGTGACTGTGTTATAGGTCAAAGGGGATGATATCAAGCTGACTGCTCCTTGAATCCACTTCCAAAATTTGGGTTCCATTAACTTTAATGGAGCTGAACTTTGAAAGATAAATGCCAATGGCTACAAATGCATATCAATGATTCAGTTATACTTTATTGTCACATGTACCTAACAACAGTGAAATGCTTTGTTTTGCGTACAACCCGGTAAAAATATACTGCAGACCTCACTAAGGCAGTTCAAAAGAGTCGCCATGTCTCTGGCACCGACAAAGTTATGTTCACCAAACAGATTGGCAGGTGCAATAAATTTCAATCCAGCTATGTCTCATTCATCCATTATTTCCAACTGTTCTGAATTCTGTCATTTAGCCAATCTAGCATTCCAGCACCTCCAGCGCTTTGTGTTAATGCAAGATTCCAGCATCTGCAGTTCCTTGTGTCTACATTTTGCCAATCTGATTGATTGCCACTGTTACCTATAGGTTTCAGGTGAACGTATACGGGCTTTGTCATCGACAGGTAGATTTGTGGGTTAGTAAACAGCATTAAAAACTGATGGTCAACACTTCTAAAGCAGGGAGTCAAATGGTGTTATAATGTGTTTCCAGATAATAAAGGCAAAATTTGTTCATTTGGTCATTGACATTCATTTTTAGTTAAGTTTATTTTAGAGATACACCACAGAAACAGGCCCTTCAGCCCACCGAGTCCACGCCGACCCGAGATCCCCACATATTATCACTATCTTGCACACACTTGGGACAATTATTTTTACCATTTTCCAAGCCAATTTACCTACATACCTGCACATCTTTGGAGTGTGGGAGGAAACCGAAGATCTCGGAGATAACCCACGCGGTCACGGGGAGAACGTACAAACTCCATATAGACAGCACTCGTAGTCAGGATCGAACCCGGGTCTCCGGCATTGCAAGCTCTGTAAGGCAGCAACTCTACTGCTGCGCCACCGTGGCCGCCCAAATCATCTCACTATTTTCCACTTTTTACAAATGCACAACTGGTTTAATGGAAAGTACTGCTGTAACACTTTTATTAAGCAATTTAGATTAAGGTTATGACATTTTTCTCTGTAGCTGTCCTTACTAAAAATGCTTTTCTAATTAACTTAAGCTCTGAGAGCCCTCTTGGCATGGAATGGCATGTTAAGTAACGACCGGGCAGAGCTCTGAAATCAAGCTTTAGATCAGGGAAACAATTGTACATCTGTGGTTGGACCCTTAACCTTTTAACTCGTTTGAATGACAGGGTTGCGAAGAAAATCTGAAGTTATCAATATAACATCTGACAAGCCAGGATGAGCATTCAAATGAAGCCGTAAACTTTGGACTGAATTTCTCACGATCCCGTTATTTGGCCTGCAATTTGGATTTGATTTGAATAGTAAGCATTTATAAAAGGTTCAAAGTATATCATTCCAAAAATTCTGACAGAACATTAATTTTTAAGGATCGCTATATGTGTGGTCTTAATCCTATTTGCAATTATCACTTTTTAACAAGGATTTTCATCCCAGTTTAGACATCTGTAGCAAATTAGGGAGCTTGGATTTGGCACTGGGTACATGGATAATTTGGTTTTCATTTCAAGTTACAAATGCCCACAATGTTTAATACCACAGCACGGTGGCGCTGCGGTAGTGTTTGTACGTTCTCCCCGTGACCTGCGTGGGGTTTTCTACAGGTGCTCTGGTTTCCTCACACACTCCAAAGACATACAGGTTTGCAGGCTAATTTGCTTGGTAAAACTATAAATTGTTCCTAGTGTGTGTAGGATAGTGTTAGAATGCGAGGATCACTGGTCGGTATGGACGCGGTGGGCCGAAGGGCCTGTTTCTGCAACGTATCTCTAAACTAAACAAGAACCAGCATGTAGTTCGTACTATTAAGTGAAACATTACTGCATGTGATGATGAGCACTGTGTTGATACTAAAGGGGCCATTGCCAAGAGCACCAGACTAGAAATTATAGACAGCCTATTATCTCTGTGCTTAGATTAGTGACATGACTCGGGGCTCATCATAGGTTCCACCATTTGAGTAAACTAGCATCTGCAGTTCCTTCTTTCTACACTTTCCAAGCTTGGATTGTCCTGTTTGGCATCGTCACACAGAAAGTGGTGCTGATTTTCAAGAGAATGGTAGAATGGATGAGGCAAAGAAGGAAAGGGAATCCTGAATATTAAGAACCACCGATGCCATAGCATCCCTACACCTCCCTCACCTGTGTAGAAGGGACTTCAGAGCATAAACTGGTCTTATCTGCCATCCTTGTACACACGGCAACACTATACACTAGTCAATAATCTGAAGAAACACCTTGACCCGAAACGTTATCCATTCCTTCTATCCAGAGATGCTGCCTGTCCCGCTGAGTTACTCCAGCATTTTGTGTCTACCTTCGGTGTAATCCAGCATCTGCAGTTCCTTCCTACACGATAGACTAGTCTATGGACTAACACTATAGACTAAAGTGAAGAACAAGTGACAAACAACAACAACAACAGCAATTTCGAGTAGGAAGGAACTGTAGATGCTGGTTTATACCAGCATCTGCAGATCCTTCCTGAAAATAGATGCAAAATGCTGGAGTAATTCAGGGGGACAGGCAGCATCTCTGGAGAAAAGGAATAGGTGACCTTTCGGGATGGAACCCTTCTTCAAACTGAAAGATAGAGGTGGGGGGGAGGGGGGGGGGGACTGGAGGCAAGAAACAGCCAGAATAAATCAGGCAATTGTATGGAACAACATAGCAGACCCACAGCAAAGTGGTTGACATCTGAACGCAATGGCGCAGCAAGGCACTCATTTCAAGGACAATTTCGGAGAGAAAGTAAATACTGGGGTTACCTGAGATGCCCACAATATTTAGTTGAATAAACAAGTTCAAGAAGGAACTGCAAATGCTGGAAAATCGAAGGTAGTCAAAAATGCTGGAGAAACTCAGCGGGTGTGGCAGCATCTATGGAGCAAAGGATATAGGCAAAGTATCGGGCCGAAACCCTTCTTCAGATAAACATGCTTGTTTATCACCTCTTCCTGCATGCAAAGGCACTGAGGAATAAGCCCCATGCCTTAATTTGCTCTTTCATATAATATGCCAAAATTCACAGATAAAGGGAAGACATTGTGAATAAGCATCAATACAGTCATCAATCTTCACACTGATAATATATCTTTAACTAGCCCAAATAGTGTTGCATTTGTTGCTTCACTGATACAAAGGCACCCTAGGAGTGGAAGCAACTCAAATGACAGTGAGGCATTCCTGGCAGCTAAGATTGTAAAAGCATAAATAATGAAGTTTCAAATATAATATTACTCAGACAGCTTTGACGCCTTTCTTGCTGAGATGCAAGGTTAGTTTTTCCCTTGGGCAGATCATAATGAGCTGCATAAAGCAATAATCCTCTCAAACCCCAACAGCAAAAAAGAAAATGTATTCTTAAAAGTGTTCTCCCAAGTGAGGATAATGGAGTGCAAAAACTGATACACAATGCATGAAGTCAGTCCAGAATAACAAGGGCAAAAGTGTGGAGGAGAAAATAGCTCCATCAATTATTCATTTTTGGGTGTTCATTACGTTTGACAGCACCCCCAAGTATGCAATCTCATTAGGTTTTAGTTTTAGTTTTCGAGATACAGCATGGAAACAGGTCCTTCAGCCCACCGAGTCCACGCTGACCATCCATCGATCACCCGTTCACCCTAGTACTATTTCAGTCAACTTTGTCATCCATCTCATTACAAAAGTTAGATATAGCTCTCAGGGCTAAAGGAATCGAGGGATATGGGGAGAAAGCAGGAACGGTGTACTGAGTCTGGATGATCAGCCATGATCATATTGAGTGGTGGTGCTGGCTCAAATGGCCTACTCCTGCACCTATTTTCTATGCTTCTGTTTCCTTACATGTTATGGGCACTTTTACAAAGGGAAATTTTACAGACACCAGTTAAATGGAGGAATAGCACCTCATATTTCGCTTGGGCAGCTTGCAAGCCAGTGGTGTGAATATTGATTTCTCTAACCTATTAACCCTTACATCCCCTCTCTCTCCGTCCCTCCCCCACCCTAGTCGTTGTACTAGTTTCAATGTCACCCTGATGAATTTCATTGTCTGCAACTCGTTTTCACCTAGCCCACAGCTAACAATAGCCTGTTTCTTTTATCATCATTACTTTTATGCATATCTTTAATTCATTTGTTCTATATCTCTCTATATCACCATCTATATCTCTCATTTCCCTTTCCCCTGACTCGGTCTGAAGAAGGATCTCGACCCGAAACGTCACCTATTCCTTTTCTCCAGTGATGCTGTCCGACCCGTTGAGTTACTCCAGCTTTTTGTGTCCATCTTCGGTTTAAACCAGCATCTGCAGTTCCTTGCTACACAATTAACCTACAAACCCGCACGTCCTTATGATGTGGGAGGAAACTGGAGCACCCAGAGGATATCCACGCGGTCACAGGGAGAATGTACAAACTCCACCCAGAGAGCACCTGAGCTCAGAATGGAACCCAGGTCCCGGGCGTTGTGAGGCAACATCTCTACCAGCCGGGCCTTAAGTATTACTTCAAAGGATGAATATAGGAGTGTCACCAAATTCCCCTCCAAGTTTCTTGCAGTCTAGATGCGATCATGCAAAGATCTGCTGGCTTCCTTGGCGACTCAAACTGTTAGAACTTCCAACCCAAGATCACTGTGGGAATAGCTTCACATGTACACTGTTAAAGAAACCTTATCACCACCCCATCAGAGTAAATTGGAATGGGAGATAAAACATAAGGTGTTATGCTGTTGCAAACGTTTTAAAACTGAGTTAAGAGCTTGAGCAATGCAAATTTGAGTAGTGGAACATATTTGCTACTCTCGAACTGCTGTATAGTAGCACAATGAATATTTTGATAGCCTAATGTCCTCAAAGCATGGGTCAATGATCCAGACTGAGCTCAAATTGCATTCATGAAAATTGGAGAGGAGAAGCACAGTCGTAGCTTTTATAGTTTTGACAACGAGTTTATCTGGCCATTTTAATTATTTTTTTCAGCTTTTTACTGGTGCTTTGTTTTAGTGGTCATAATGACTGGATGAGTGTGGCATGGGAATAGATTCTCTTATGTGAATGCATACATGAAGATATGTGAGTATTAATGGCCAGTGTAAGAGACTACCCACCACCCAACGGTTATGGCACATTCTGATATTTCCCTGATTGATGACTCAAGAGGTTTGCTTTGGGTCAAACTATTGATCAGAAACAGGGTAAAGCTGTAGCTGAATTACTTTTTGTTCTACTTTACCGTGCTTCAGAGCGGCACGGTGGCACAGCAGTAGAGTTGCTGCCTTACAGCGACAGAGACCCACGTTCGATCCTGACTACGGGTGCTTGTCTGTATAGAGTTTGTACCTTCTCTCCGTGATCACGTGGGTTTTCCCTGGGTTCTCTGGTTTCCTCCCACACTCCAAAGACATATAGATTAATTAGCTAGGTAAAAATTATAAATTGTCCCTAGTGTGTAGGATAGTGTTAATGTGTAGGGATCGTTGGTCGGTGCAGACTCAGTGGGCTGAAGGGCCTGTTTCTGAGCTGTATCTCTAAACCAAACTAAACAAACTAAACTAAATGAGAGAAGGGCAATGGGAGAGGAGATCATTGACAGAGAACATTCAGGGGCATTATAACACAAAGATTGATTAACAATGATGGAAGCAGACTTAGAACAACAAAATAGGACATCTGTTTAGAGGAGATCATACTAATGCGGAGGGTAAGCCAGTGCAGAGATTTGTAAATGAGGTCAAGAGACTGGAAATCAATGATTAGTAAATTCCTCAATGCATGTTTTCATTGAAAGGAGACTTGAGCCATTTGATTCAATACAATACAATACAATACCGTTTATTATCATTTGGACCTCAAATGAAGTTCAAACGAAATTTGGTTTCTGCAGTCAGACAACAAGAAAAGAACCAAGACACAACACAATTTACACAAACATCCATCACATTGAATCTCCTCCTCACTGTGATGGAAGGCAACGTCTTGTCTCTCCCCTGCACTCCCCATTCTCCTCCCGATGTCAAAGTCAAAGCCCCCGGCGGGCGATGGTAAGTAAGTCCCGCGGCCATTCAGGCCGCGCCGGGCGATGCAAGCCCGCGCTCCGGGTCTTGATGTTGGAGCCCCCGGCAGGCGCTAGCAAGTCCCGCGGCCATTAAAGACGCGCCGGGCGATGTAAGACCCCGCTCCAGGTCATCGTCAACCCTGCAACTCGGGCGGGAGTAGCTGCCGTTGCGGGAGCTCCGAAAAGCGGTCTCCCACCAGGGACCCGCGAGCTCCCGATGTCACCGTCCACCAGACCTGCGGCTGGAGACTCCGAATCTCCGGGGTCGGGCCGCAGCCGCGCGCCACCACAGCTCTCCACGCTCCGAACTCGGCCAGCTCCACGATGGTAAGTCCGCAGGCTCCGCGACTGGAACCCCAGGTCGTTCCGGTTGGAGGCCGCTCCACGGTGCTAGGCCCCAACGACAACGGAGACCCGACAGAGAAAGGTTGGGTCCTCCGTACAGGGAAAAGATTTTAAAAGTTTCCCCACCCACCCCCCACACATACCCAGTTAAAAAAAAAAACACTATACACTACACACTACACTCAAACGAGACAAAAATATTTTAAAAAAGACAGACGGACTGCAGAGGCCGCTGCGACATGGGTCTGCGACGTGCAGAGGCCGACTGCCACGTGTAGGGATACTACTACAGAGGCCAGGGGCAGCTGAGAGCAGACAAAATCTAAAGCTCCTCCAGTCAAACAGCGAAGTCCATTACAACATTTGGACAGTTATGAATATTATGCAAGTAACAAAAATCATGCATGTTTGCATAGTTTAGTTTATTATTGTCATATGTAACGAGGTACCATAAAAAGCTTTTGTTTGCGTGCTATCTAGTCAAAGAAAATGCTATACATGATTTCAATTAATTTGTCCTGATAAAGGTTAAAGGGTACATTGTTTTTAAAGATACAACATGGAAACAGGCCCTTTGACCAATCGAGTCCGCGCCGACCAATGATCACCCATTCACACTAGTTCTATTCTACATACTCGGGAGAATTTACAGAAGCCAATGTGGGAGGAAACCGGAGGACCCGGTTCCCATCCAAGTCACAGAGAGAATGTACAAACTCCGAACAGACATCACCTGTAGCCTGCATTGAACCCGGGTCCCTGACGCTGTAAGCCAGAGACACTACTCTGCGTGTGTGTGTGAGTGGTGTGTGCAAGTGGTGTGTGTGTGTGCAACGCGTGTGAGTGGTTGTATGTGTGTGCTTTCGTGCAGTCAGCAATCTTTTCACATCATTTGACCTCAAACGTCAACTGTCCATTTTCCACCACAGATACTGCCTGACATGTTGAGTTCCCCCGGCTGTTCTTCTTTATTTGCTGCAGATTCCACCATTTGCAGTCACCTTGTGCCTCCTTTAATACCATTTAGGTGATTTAGTTAGAAAAATGGAAAAATTAGTAATAAAAGTTCAATTTCCGTGACCCGCATCAATCACTGGGTTTCTCAATGTACTGGAACAGCATCAAATCCTCAGGGAAGTTGCTCACAATGACTGATGTGCGTGCTTTACCTTGTGAAAATAAGTGGGGCTTTCATTTATTAGCCTGGGAAAGCTGACCTAATGCACACTCAGGAAAACAATTCCATGTAGGTTTAGTTTAGAGATACAGTGTAGCAGCAGGCCCTTCGGCCCACCGAGTCCATGCTGACCAATGAACCCCGAATACTAACACCTATCCTACACACTAGGGACAATTTACAATTTTACCGAGGCCAATTAACCTACAAACCTGCGTGTCTTTGGCGTTTGGGAGGAAACCAGAGCACCCAGGGAAAACCCACGCGGTCACGGGGAGAACGTACAAACTCTATAAAGACAGCATCCATAAGAGTGGAATTCCTGAAGATGCACTTGGCTTGCTCATATGCCTTCCCTCCAGCCCTATTCATAACTACTGTAAGACATTAACCAATTTTTAAAAGCATTTTTCCTCCAGTGAAACAAGGAAAGGAGTCATTAAGTGCTCATTTGCCAGCGCTGGCGACAATCATCCTTGAAAACTAAGGCCAAGTGTAAAAGTGCAGAGTAGAGCAAAACGCATGACAACTTTTGCAACACCATTCCCTCTGGGGGCCTTGGAGTAAATCAAATAAGTTCCCGCATTTACTTGTGGTGGCAGATTTTAAACTAAAAGAAAGTTACTCGCTGCATTCATCACTATTTGCATTCAAAACAAACCTGTGAAGATAACGACAAATGCAGAATCTGAGCATTGAGGAAGTATTAAAGGGGCATTAATATTTGTTTCACATGCCAGTGCCTGCTTGAGTGAACAGATCTCAGCATTGTTCAGGATGAAGCAATCTGCTTGGTTGACATCGAATCCAACACTTTAAAAGTGCAGATGATGCTTTGCATTATGTTGTCAAAGCTACTTTGGCAGCACCTCCAAAAACAGGTACTATCTAAGAGGGCGAGAATAGCAGGCAGATACTAATTGCAAGTTCCCATCCAAATCACAAGCTGCCTTGGCCTGGAAATGTACCACTGCCTTGTCAGAATCCTGGACCTCCTTAGCAGGTCGTGTAGTGAGAGCACCTTCACCATATAGACTGCAGTGGTTCAAGAATATGGCTCACTGTTATGGGCGTTAAGAGTGGACATTAAATACTGGCTTTGCCAGTTATGCCTACTTACCATGAATTAGTTAATCACAGTCATCGACGTAGTGTCATACAGCTGTATTGTCTGTAATTACAGCTGTAATTTTAAATGGGTACAAAGAATGGAAAGGTTTAGAGGGATATGGACCAAATGCAGGCAAATGGGATTAGCATAGATGGGGCATCTTGGTTGGCATAGACAAATTGGGCTGATGGGCCAAGATGCCCCATCTAAGCTAGTCCCATTTGCCCATATTTGACCCATATCCCTCTAAAACTTTCCTATTCATGTCTGTTTTAAACTGCACAATGCAAATTGGCCAGAATTGCAAGATAGCATGAAGAAGGCATTCTTACATCAGTTTGCATTTCAAAAAAATGTGCTTCTGATGATTTAAAAGAAAACTGGAAGGTTGTTATCATGTTTGATAATTATGCTCAGATGGCTACTATTTGACACGGCAGTAACAGCATTGCACAAAGTGAGGAATGATTGGCTGCTGGCTACATTATCACCTCAGAATTTAGTGTGATTATGTTCTAATTAATGTTTAAAAGCCATGTATTAATGACTCAGAAATTACAGTGAAATGTTTTTGTTGCTCGCGATCAGGTTGTAATATTTCCACTGAGCGCCGGAACGAACGAAAGGCAATTTTAATGCCTGCAAACGCGCTTTCTGACTGGTTTCAAAACACATTTCATTAAACACAGGAAAAGAAGACGCATGATTGATCACTATCACACTTCATTCATCAATAATGCAAACCTTCAATTTAATAATATAAAAAACCGTGCCTGGGAAAAGATTGAGAATTTACAATGACCACACTTTCAGCTGAGTGATTGCAAGTAAGGGCTGATGCTGACAGTCCCAGAGCAGCTCTTTCAATGCTAAAATATACATTTATACCCGTATTATTTTACCGTGCCATGCTTCGCTCCACTTGCAATTACTTTAAACAACCACATCTGCTTTCTGTTTGATGGGCATCATGATCGGCTGTGCTAATAATGGACTCGCGTAAGCGGATCCCATCATAAATATGGTAACCGAACCGACCTGATAAAATAATGCTGCTGACAGTTACCACATTATTGGATCTAAAAAAAAATTCACACTTATTCCTTGCAATCTTTTGATATCAGCCATGATCACATTGAATGGCAGTGCTGGCTCGAAGGGCCGAATGGCCTATTCCTGCACCTATTGTCTATTGTCTATTGTCTATTTTCACACTTCTTCATTCCACCATGATTTTGTTTTCCTGGCCCACTGTTATCCATTAACCAATGTGACTAAAAACAGATTTTCTGACCATTATCACACTGCCATTCTCATGTTGGCTGCCATGGATCCTACTGTAGTAACAATACTTCAAAAATACATTGTGTAGGAAAGAACTGCAGATGCTGGTTTAAATCGAAGGTAGACACAAAATTCTGGAGTAACTCAGCCGGCCAGGCAGCATCTCTGGAGAGAAGGAATGGGTGACGTTTCGGGTCGAGACCCTTCTTTAGTCTGACGTTCCCGCTGAATTACTCCAGAATTTTGTCTACCTTCAAAAATACATTGTTGTTTAAGCACAAAAATAATATCCTGAAAGGAACATAAAAGCTGCTATTTAAATGCGAGCCTTTCTTTCTTTACTCTCCTGATTGATATTAGAGTGCCCTTGGTTCCAGAGTCAAGTTGATGAAGATTGAATAGTTTTATAGTGTCATGGTGTAATAGTCATACAGTGTATAACAGGACCTTCAGCCCAACTTGACCACGCCGACCAACTTGCCCCATCTATACTTGTCCCACATGTTTGTGTTTGGCCTATATCCCTCTAAACCTGTTCTATCCATATACTCAGGGCTGCCAACATTGGATGAGAGTTGGGAGTGAGAAATTGCTAGAGACCAAACCCGAGGGAGTGTAGCGACTGGGGGGGGAGGGTGTCCCCCCTCCCATTGGTATGAAGCTTTTGCATTTTTCAGCTTGAAATTGTGCAATCTGGTGCATACGGTAGCGAGTCTTTTAACTTACACTTGAATGCTATATTTATGGTTAAAATTGGATTAGCTATGAAAAAGGTTATGCCAAATTACATTCCTAATTACATTCCACAGTAGAGCCAGGCTCTGATCAACAGGTGCAGCACATGAATGATCTTAGTATATTCATTTATGGAAATCAGATTATAATCAAACACTTGGCCCATGTTAACCAACCTGGGTCTCACTGCACACCTGGTACTACTCCTGACACTGACTCCAGTTGCATACCTTCTCTCATTCCTGACCCTGAGTCCAGCCTTAAACCTGGCCCCCTATTCTACCCTGATCATCGCTGCTTACCTGCTTAGGTTCACAGTGCTGAACATCCCCATTGTCCCAGCTTTGACTGCACACCTAATACTATTCCAGACTTTGACTCTGGATGCACACTTGGCCTTGCTCCTAGCCCCTCTGCACAGACAATATATCTGGCCCTCACATAAAGCCCCATATCTGACCCCCTGGACTTAACCTATTACGTTCAAGTCCACAGGTGCTTATCTAATGCAGTAATCTTTTGTGAGGCACTTCACAGACCAAACTTTGTATAGCAAAATTTGCTGCATCCATTGGCTTCCTTGTTATCTAACATGCTAGTTACTTTATCAAAGAAGTCATCAATTGGTTGAACACAATTTCTCATCCATAAAATTATACTCACTCAGCTGTATAAGTATTCTGTTACAAACTGTCCTGAAGTTATTTTCACCCCCAATATTTTCAGTATTTTGCTGTCTTCCTCTCAGCTGGGACTTTTCCGAAATGCAAAGTCCAATAACTTTATATTTAAGCAATATTATTCTATTACACGTGATCTTGAGAGTACATAATATTGTCTGTGGTGTTCATAACACAACAATGATAAAAATATCTTTGTTTTGATTGCACCTACCAACATGCATACATTATTTTATTACAGTTAATATGTACTGAGGGCAACATTTTGTTCCAATGCTCCCCATTCCAAATTACTTTCACATTGAAGTGATTGAAATCCAAGTGATGTTTAAATGGCATCAGAAAAATAAAACCTCCTGAATGGATGATATTCATTACGTGGTTGGTTGGAGTCAGTATCAGCACAATTACTATATTAAACTTTGAATCTTCAGATGTTTATGAGTTTGAGTTTATAGGTTTATTGTCATTGTCATGTGTCCCTGATAGGACAATGAAATTCTGGCTTTGATTCAGCACAACAGAACATAGTAGGCATTGACTACAAGGCACTCTATAAATATATACACACATGAATCAATATACTGATAAAGTGCAAATAACAGTTAATTGGCTAATAAAGTTCAGTGTTTTGTCTGAGCCAGGTTTAATAGCCTGATGGCTGTGGGGAAGTAGCTATTCCTGAACCTGGTCGTTGCAGTCTTCAGGCTTCTGTACCTTCTATCTGAAGGTAGTAGGGAGATGAGTGTGTGGTCAGGATGGGGTGGGTCCTTGATGATACTGCCAGCCTTTTTGAGGCAGCGACTGTGATAGATCCCCTCGATGGAAGGGAGGTCAGAGCCGATGATGGACTGGGCAGTGTTTACCACTTTTTGTAGTCTTTTCCTCTTCAGGGCGCTCAAGTTGCCGAATCAAACCACGATGCAACCGGTCAGCATGCTCTCTACTGTGCACCTGTAGATGTTAGAGAGAGTCCTCCTTGACAAACCGACTCTCCGTAATCTTCTCAGGAAGTATCTTAATAATGGCATCAGTGTTCTCGGACCAGGAAAGATCTTCAGAGATGTGCACGCCCAGGAATTTGAAGCTCTTGACCCTTTCAACCATCGACCCGTTGATATAAACGGAACTGTGGGTCCCCATCCTACTCCTTCCAAAGTCCACAATCAGTTCCTTGGTTTTGCTGGTGTTGAGGGCCAGGTTATTGTGCTGGCACCATATGGACAGTTGCTCGATCTCTCTTCTATACTCTGACTCATCCCCATCAGTGATACGTCCCACAACAGTGGTGTCGTCAGCGAACTTGATGATGGAGTTCGCACTATGTCGGGCTACGCAGTCATGAGTATAGAGTGAGTACAGCAGGGGGCTGAGCACGCAGCCTTGAGGTGCTCCCGTGCTGATTGTTATCGAGTCTGACACATTTCCACCAATACGAACAGACTGTGGTCTGAAAGTGAGGAATTCAAGGATCCAATTGCAGAGGGATGCGCAGAGACCCAGTTCCGCGAGTTTGGTAACCAGCTTGGAGGGGATGATTGTATTAAATGCCGAGCTGTAATTGATGAATAACAGCCTGACATATGAGTTTTTGTTGTCGAAGTGGTCCAGAGCGGAGTGGAGGGCCAGCGAGATCGCATCCACCGTTGATCTGTTGTGGTGGTAAGCGAACTGCAGTGGGTCCAGGTTTTTGTCGAGGTAGGAGTTGATCTGCGTCATGATCAACCTCTCAAAGCACTTCATCACCACAGGCGTTAGTGCCACAGGTCGATAGTCATTGAGGCACGTCACCTTTACTCTTCTTAGTTCAAGCTAAAACTAAAGACAAATAATAACCTCCTCACACATTCCCCTGCAAGTATCTCTATCACTCCTTTAAACTATGTCCCTTCTTTGAACAAGCTCTTAAACATCGCATCTGAATCAGTTTCCATCTGATTACACTCCTTGAGGATGTTCATCTACATGTTCAATTAATAAAACAACAAGATTGGGGACATTTCTATTCAACCTGTCAAAGGAATTTGGTGGGGGGGGGGGGGGGTTAAAAATAGTCAGTGAGGTAAACAAACATAATAGTTGAGTGGCAATTTGCAATAGTGCTACCTTCCCAATATTTAACTGAAGGAAATAATGGGTTATCGGGGCTGTATGTTGTGACAGACAGCCTGACACCTTTCATGTCATTTTAATATCACACTTATCTCATCCCCCTGGATATTCTGGATTAATAAATTAAGGTTTTGTCAATTAATTACAAATCAGGCTAATTACATATTAATAACATTAGCCAACTCCGAAACATGAAGCGCTGAGCATTGGGATTCAGACATCATGGACAACTGGCCTCAGTTCCCCACTCACATCTAGCAGTGCTCTCTGTCTGAACCAGGGGCCACGGAGCATTTTTAAAAGTGGGGAGGCTGAGCGATCACTGATCACTGGCCTTGGAGGTACCCGGCGAGGGAGTGGAGCAACCGAGTGAGGGGATGGTGTGGGAGGGGGTTGTCCCATGGTAGGGACTTTTTGAAATTTGATGTATTAAAATCATGTTTTAGTGCATTGTAGAAGTATGATTTCAATGTTTTTTGTTTGAAGTATTTTTAAGAGGTAACTTTTTAAGGAGTAACTTTTTACAAACAAAGTGTGGTGGGCATATGGAACAACCTGCCAGAGGAGGTAGTTGAGGCAGGGACTATCCCAACATTTAAGAAACAGTTAGACTGATACATGGATAGGACAGGTTTGGAGGGATATGGACCAAAAGCAGGTAGTGTAGCTGGGACATGTTGGCGGGTGTGGGCAAGTTGCGCAGAAGGGCCTGTTTTCACACTGTATCACTATGACTACATTATACCTCCACCATGCATGAATGCTTCAAAATCAAGTGATCGAGTTTTATTGCCATATATTCAAGCATAGAAACATAGAAAATATGTGCAAGCCAGCACTGCCATTTACTATGATCATGGCGGTTCATCTAAAATCAGTACCTCTTTCCTGTTTTTATCCCCATATTCCTTGATTTCGCTAGTCCCAAGAGCTAAATGTAACTCTCTCTTGAAAACATCCAGTGAATTGGCCTCCACTGCCTTCTGTGGCAGAAAATTCCACAGATTCACAACTCTCTGCGTGAAGAAAGTTTGTCCTCATCTCAGTCCTAACTGGCCTACCCTTTATTCTTAAACTGTGACCCCTGGTTCTCAACTCCCCCAACATCGGGAACATGTTTCCTGCAGTTACACTAAGTGAAAGTCTAGCAGGCAAGCAGGATGCTTTCTCCAACCACCCCCATTTGAAGGGCACTATCTTCCACCGTTTCTACCCAGTGCTTGGTACTTACTTCCAGCAGCCACTGGTTGTCCTCCAGGATGCACCGAGCCACAGCATGGACCATGCCGGTCACCAGAGCAAATTCGGCACAGAGACTCTCACGGCAGCGGAGCAACGCTTCCGACGCCTCCGACGCCTCCGACGGCCTGCGACTCTTGCACTGAGTCTGCTCCATGGCCGGAGCTGCAGCGAGTGACTCGCCAGCCCGGCAAACACTCGCTTCCCCGGCAAACACTCGCCAGCCCGGCAAACGCTCGCCAGCCCCGGCTCCCCGTCCGCATCTGTCCCCACCGCTGCTTCTGCTTCCATCCCTCCCTCAGCCCCGGCTCTCCAACACCCGCGGCCCATGCAGTTGATATGAGTTTTGAATTTTTCGTTGATCACAAAATTTCTCACGACAGAGCGTGAGAAATTTGTGATCAGCGTGACAGCGTGAGAATTTGGCGAAATGCGTGATTCTCACGATCAATGCATGAGAGTTGGCAGCCCTGATATACTTGTCCAAGTATTTTTTATTATGATAGCACCTGCCTCAACTCCCTCCTCTGGCAACTTATTCCGTATACCTTCCACCCTTTGTGTAAATAAAAGTTACCCCTCATGGCTCCTCTTAAATTTTTCACCCCTTACCATAAAAATATGTCATCTAGTTCTTCATTCCCTGACACTAGCCACCCTGTCTTTCATTTATGTTCCTTCCCATCACTTTCCAATGTTTTGTTTCATCTAAAAGTTCTAATCTTTTCCAGTTCTGAGGAAAGTCCTTTCAAATGTGCCCAAACATGAACCCTGGTTCTCTCTGGTGTGCATGGTGGAAAGACGATAGTCTATTGCATGAGCTACAGTGAAGCAGATTAAGAGACTGAGGCTGGGGAGGCAATGAGATGGAAAATTAAAGTGATGGGCAACAGGCATTTGGAAGTTTTGTTAGAGTGACGGCCAATAATTATTTCTCAAGGCAACCATCCTTATTCTTTGAATTGTGGCAAGTCATTTATCACATTATCTGAATGGATAGGTGCAGTCTCAGTTTAGAAACTCTCCCAGCTGAACTAGATCGAAGAAGGAAAATGAGTCGGGGCATAAAAGCCCTGTCCCACTGTACGAGTTCATTCAAGTGCTCTCCCGAGTTTAAAAAAAAATCAAACTCGTGGTAAGCACGTAGAATGAAAGTTGCGGGTACGCGGAACTCAGGACGTCTCTTAGCGGATCGTAACGTTAACGGCAGGTACAGTGGCTTGCAAAAGTTTTCATACCCCTTGAACTTTTCCACATTTTGTCATGTTACAACCACAAACGTAAATGTATTTTATTGGGATTTTATGTGATAGACCAACACAAAGTGGCACATAATTGTGAAGTGGAAGGAAAATGATACATGGTTTTCAAATTTTTTTACAAATAAAAAACTGAAAAGTGTCGCGTGCAAAAGTATTAAGCCCCCTTTACTCTGATAACCCTAAATAAAATCCAGTGCAACCAATTGCCTTCAGAAGTCACTTAATTAGTAAATAGAGTCCACTTGTGTGTTATCTAATCTCAGTATAAATACAGCTGTTCTGTGAAGGCCTCAGAGGTTTGTTAGAGAACATTAGTGAACAAACAGCATCATGAAGCCCAAGGAACACACCAGACAGGTCAGGGATAAAGTTGTGGAGAAGTTTAAAGCAGGGTTAGGTTATAAACAAATATCCCAAGCTTTGAACATCTCACGGAGCACTGTTCAATCCATCATCCGAAAATGGAAAGAGTATGGCACAACAGCAAACCTACCAAGACATGGCCGTCCACCTAAACTGACAGGCCGGGCAAGGAGAGCATTGATCAGAGAAGCAGCCAAGCGGCCCATGGTAACTCTGGAGGAGCTGCAGAGATCCACAGCTCAGGTGGAAGAATCTGTCCACAGGACAACTATTAGTCGTGCACTCCACAAATCGGGCCTTTATGGAAGAGTGGCAAGAAGAAAGCCATTGTTGAAAAAATGCCATAAGAAGTCCCGTTTGCAGTTTGCCACAAGCCATGTGGGGGACACAGCAAACATGTGGAGGAAGGTGCTCTGATCAGATGAGACCAAAATTGAAGTTTTTGGCCTAAATGCAAAACGCTATGTGTGGCGGAAACCTAACACTGCACATCACCCTGAACACACCATCCCCACTGTGAAACATGGTGGTGGCAGCATCATGCTGTGGGGATGTTTTTCTTCAGCAGGGACAGGGAAGCTGGTCAGAGTTGATGGGAAGATGGATGGAGCCAAATACAGGGCAATCTTGGAAGAAAACCTGTTAGAGTCTGCAAAAGACTTGAGACTGGGGCGGAGGTTCACCTTCCAGCAGGACAACGACCCTAAACATACAGCCAGAGATACAATGGAATGGTTTAGATCAAAGCATATTCATGTGTTAGAATGGCCCAGTCAAAGTCCAGACCTAAATCCAATTGAGAATCTCTGGCAAGACTTGAAAATTGCTGTTCACAGACGCTCTCCATCCAATCTGACTGAGCTTGACCTATTTTGCAAAGTAGAATGGGCAAAAATTTCAGTCTCTAGATGTGCAGAGCTGGTAGAGACATACCACAAAAGACTTGCAGCTGTAATTGCAGCAAAAGGTGGTTCTACAAAGTATTGACTCAGGGGGGCTGAATACTTTAGCACGCAACACTTTTCAGTTTTTTATTTGTAAAAAATGTGAAAACCATATATCATTTTCCTTCCACTTCACAATTATGCACCACTTTGTGTTGGTCTATCACATAAAATCCCAATAAAATACATTTATGTTTGTGGTTGTAACGTGACAAAATGTGGAAAAGTTCAAGGGGTATGAATACTTTTGCAAGCCACTGTACTTGGGAAACGCGGTAATAATAATAATAATAATAATGGATGGGATTTATATAGCGTCTTTCTAATACTCAAGGCGCTTTACATCGCATTATTCATTCACTCCTCAGTCACACTCGGTGGTGGTGAGCTACTTCTGTAGCCACAGCTGCCCTGGGGCAGACTGACGGAAGCGTGGCTGCTAATCTGCGCCTACGGCCCCTCCGACCACCACCAATCACTCACACACATTCACACACATTCACACGCAGGCAAAGGTGGGTGAAGTGTCTTGCCCAAGGACACAACGACAGTATGCACTCCAAGCGGGATTCGAACCGGCTACCTTCCTGTTGCCAGCTGAACACTTAGCCCATTGCGCCATCTGTCGCCCTAAGCTCGGGAAGACTTGCGAAGATTTTTCAACATGTTGAAAAATGTCCACGAGAGCCCAGAGTACTTACGAGCGGCCATTACCGTAAATCTCCGAGTTCGAATCTGAGCAAACTCGGGAGAACTCTTGAATGAACTCGTACAGTGGGACAGGGCTATTAGGCTTAACTCTTGTGCTCTTTCTTAACTAGACACCTTTGGCATCTTTAATCCCTTCATCATGTAGCTGTACATTGTGGACGTCTCAATTGTAATCATGTATAGTCTTCCTAATGACTGGTTAGCACGCAACTAAATAGCTTTTCACTGTGCCTCGCTGCACGTGACAAGAAACTAAACTAAACTAAATGTGACTGAGAGAGCACAGCTAACAGGGTGGCAAATGGTGCAGCTGATAGAGCTACTGCCTCACAGCACCAGACTCGGGTTTGATCCTGACCTCGGGTGCTGTCTGTGTGGAGTTTGCACGTTCTGCCTTTGACCGCGTAGGGTTCCTTCCGGTGCTCCGGTTCCCTCCCATGTCCAAAGACATGCAGGTTGATAGTTTAATTGCCAACAAATGAATTGAAAATTGCCCTGGGTCTGCAGGAATGTGAAAGTGGGATAGAATTGGTGTGAACAGGTCGGTGTGGACTTGGTAGGCCGAAGGCCTATATCCATGCTGTATCTTACAATCAATTCAATTAATCAACAGCTCATCCAAAAGATGACAAATCTGGCAGCACTTCTTTGTTCTGCACATATAAATATGTAAAATACGAGGAGGAATAGGACACTGTGTCTCTCAAGCCTGCTCTGTTATTCATGATATTTTATCTAATTTGATTATAAACTCAACTCTGCCTCCCACCGATAACCTGTAACCTCTTGCTCACTTTCCTGATAAGAATCAATCCTCTGATGCCGTAAAAATATTCATAAACCCTGCTTCCTTCAATTTTATGAGGAAGTGAGTCCTATAGGTTCAAGAACCTCTGAGAGAAAAAAAATCACCTAATTCCTCTACAAAATGTGCAACGGCTTATTTTCTAAGTGACCTCCGGTTCTTGATTATCCCACCCATGAATTATCCTGGTCGAAGTCAGTAATTCTGCCACCATTCTATAGAGGAATCTGGGCCACTTTAACTGGGGCGTTTAATTGGGTATTTCTGCATGGTTTTATTGAGATATCTATATGCATTTTACTTTAACAGAAGGTCATATGGTAAACAGCTAACCTGTTCATATGGGACAAATCTTCTTGCCACATTGCTTTTTAAACGTGTCCTATTCATATATGCTCTTTCCATTCAATTAAACAGTGACTTAAATTAAATTAAATAAAGCTTGCTGTCCCTGCAGTTAGAACATAGAACAGTACAGCACAGAAACTGACCCTACAACTTTAGACTTTTAGAGATACAGTGCGGAAATAGGCCCTTCGGCCAATCGAGTCCGCGTCGACCAGTGATCGCCCCATACACAAGCACTATCCTACATACTCTGGAGGATTTACAATTTTACCAAAGCCAATTAATCTACAAATCTATACACCTTGGAGTGTGGGAGCACTAGATAAAACTCACGCGGTCATCGGGAGAATGTACAAACTCTGTACAGCAGCAACCAGAGACCTGGATCGAATCCAGGTCTCTGGCACCATAAGGCAGCAACTCTACTGCTACGCCACTGTATGGTCCACAATGTCTGTACTGAACATAATATAAACTAATCCCTTCTGCCTGCACATATCTACAGTATATATCTCAATTCCCCAATATATCCAAGTGCCAATCTAAAAGTCTCCGAGATGCCACAATCATAACTGCTATCACCACCACACCTGCGGCACTGTGGTGCAGTGCTAGAGTTGCTGCCTTACAGCGCCAGAGACTCGGATTCGATCCTGACTATGGGTACTGTCTGTTTGGAATTTGTGCGTTCTCCCTGTGCCTATGTCAGTTTTCTCCGGGTTCTCCAGTTTCCTCCCACATTCCAAAGACATGTGTGTATGTAGGTTAATTGGTATCTGCAAATTGTCCTTAGAGTGGAGGATAGAACTAGCTTACTGGTCAACGCGGACTTGGTGGGCCGACAGGCCTGTTTCCGCACTGTATCTCTTCACAAAACGTTTTATCCACCACTCTCTTCATAAAAAATATCTTGCCCAGGGCATCTCCTTCGAGCCTTGCTCCTTTCACCAAAAAGCTATGCCCTCTCGTCTTTAACATTTCTACTCTGGGGAAAAAGGTTCTGACTGCCAACCTTATCTATGCCTCTCATAATTTTATGTACTACAATGTCTACTGTACAAATAATATACTACTATCTTAATACATGAGCACATCATTATGAGTAGAAGTACCACCCCAGAAACAGAAACACCCAGTGGCCACGGTGGAGCAGCGGTAAAGTTGTTGCCTTACAGCGCTTGCAGCGCCGGAGACCCGGGTTCAATCCCGACTACGGGTGCTGTGTGTTCGGAGTTTGTACGTTCTCCCCGTGAGCGCGTGGGTTTTAACCGAGATCTTCGGTTTCCACCCACACTCCAAAGACATACAGATATGTAGGTTAATTGGCTCGGTGTATGTGTAAATTGTCCCTAGTGTGTATAGGATAGTGTTCGTGTGTGGGGATCACTGGTCGGTGGGCTGCGCTGTATCTCTAAACTAAACTAAACTAAACTAAATGTTAGGGGTTGGTAAGAGATGTCTCATTCACACTTCCCCCACCCCCAAATCCCACATAGCACTTTCAGCACTCTGGTGATGTCCACATTGTTACAGTAGGAGCATATCAAGAGCTTGTTCACAATGCTGCCATTATAGAAACATAGAAATATAGAAACATAGAAATTAGGTGCAGGAGGAGGCCATTCGGCCCTTCGAGCCAGCACCGCCATTCATTGTGATCATGGCTGATCATCCCCAATCAATAACCCGTGACTGCCTTCTCCCCATATCCCTTGATTCCACTAGCCCCTAGAGCTCTATCTAACTCTTACTTAAATCCATCCAGTGACTTGGCCTCCACTGACCTCTGTGGTAGGGAATTCCACAAATTCACAACTCTCTGGGTGAAAAAGTTTTTTCTCACCTCAGTCCTAAATGGCTTCCCCTTTATTCTAAGACTGTGGCCCCTGGTTCTGGACTCGCCCAACATTGGGAACATTTTTCCTGCATCTAGCTTGTCCAGTCCTTTTATAAATTTATATGTTTCTATAAGACCCCCCCCTCATCCTTCTAAACTCCAGTGAATACAAGCCTAATCTTTTCAATTATACATTCATATTTACATTATTAATTGATATATCCAATGTTTTTGAAGTTTCCAATTCCGACTGCTGCTGCTGCTGGAAAGAGAAGAAAAGAGATGAAGTTTTTCAGTCTGAAGAAGGGTCTCGACCTGAAACGTGACCTATTCCTTCACTCCATAGATGCTGCCTCACCCGCTGAGTTTCTCCAGCATTTTTGTCTACCTTAAGTTTTTTAAAGTGACATATTTTATTCGCAATTCTCGCTGTCGAGTGGATAATTCTAGTTCCTCAGAAAAGAAAGGAACAAATACAAGTCTACCAACACGGATTTTATAAGCTGAGCACTGACCTTTCCTTTCCCCCCTTGTCAGCATTTTAATTCAATTTGGTAAAAGTAGTACTGCTGGTCATTTCACAAAACCAGCAACCACAGTTGTGGAGACACTAAGGATCTGCAGATGCTGGTTTACAAAGTTCATGGAAGAACCCATTATATCCATCCCTAGTCCCTACTCCTACTCAACTTTCTGGAACTGTAGGACTCTCTTCAGTGCTCCAAAACCAGTTAGATTTTGGATTTAGAATGGAGGAATATCTTAGAATGGAAATGAGGAATTTCCTTCGTCAGATGGTGGTGAATCTGTGAAATTTATTGCCGCAGATGGCTGTGGAGGCCAGGTCATTGGATATTTTGAGAGTGGAGATTGATTGGGTTCTTGATTGGTAAGGGCGTCAAGTGTTACAGGGAGAAAGGCAAGAGAATTGAGTTGAGAGGAAAAAATAGACCAGCCATGATCTAACGCCGGAGCAGACTTGATGACAAGCAAAATACAAAGTGCTGGAGTAACATACATAGCAGGTCAAGCAGCATCGCAGGAGAACATTGATAGGTGATAGGTGACCATCATTGGAGGACATAGATTGGTGCTATTTCAGGTCAGGACCCTTCTTAGGACTGATTGTAGTAGGGGGGAGAAAGCTGGAAGAGAGGTGGGGGAGGACAAAGAGTGGCATGTGATAAACATTTGTCCACATATCTGCCAATGAAAGTCCCTCTCACTTGTATCCACTAGAAAAGGCACAAAGTGCTGGAGTAACTCAGCAGATCAGGCAGCATCTCTGGAGAACAAGGATAGGTTATGTTTTCGGTTAAGACCCTTCTGTGGGACCCTTGAGTTACCCCAGCCCTTTGTGTCTTATTTTGTAAAGCAGCATCTGTAGTTCCTTGTGACTCCGCCTATCACTTGCCTGGCTTCGCCCGCCATCACTTCCCTTCAGTGTATACATATATATCATAAACATTATTCATGGATTATCCTTCATGGAAAGCAATCTGCTGCTTTACCCAGAAAATAGACACAAAATGCTGGAGTAACTCAATGAGTCAGGAAGCAACTCTGGAGAAAAGGGACAGGTGACGTTTCGGGTCGAGAGCTTTCTTCAGACTGAGAGTCAAGGGAGAGGAAAAAAGTACAAAGAACAAATTAATGAAAGGTGTGAGCAGGAGGAATCACAGAGGGGGAGCAGTGTGAAAGGGTGTTGGAGAACTCCTGTCAGAGAGAGGAGAAGAACATTTTCAAAGCAGGCATACCTTGAGGAGATTTGACAGTGGAACAGAGAAAATGTGTAGAAGGGAACTGCAGGCGCTGGTTTACACCAAAGATAGACAGAAATTGCTGGAGTAACTCAGCGGGTCAAGCAGCATCTCTGAAGAAAAAGAATAGATGACGATTCGGGTCGAGACCCTTCTTCAAATTGAAGGTCAGGGGAGAGGGAGATGTCGGGTATGAACAGGTACAAAGAACAAACAAGGTATGCGCAGAAGGAATCACAAAGAGGGAGGGGGGGTGCAGCAAGAGAGGTTTAGAGATACAGCGTGGAAATAGGCCATTCAACCCATCGAGTCCACGCCGACCGGCGATCCCCACACATTAACACTATCCCACACACACCAGGGACAATTTACCTACAAACCTGTACATCTTTGGAGTGTGGAAGGAAACCGAAGATCTCGTAGAAAACCCACGCGGTCACGGGAGGACGAACAAACTCCATATAGACAGCACCCGTAGTCAGGATCGAACTTGGGTCTCCAGCGCTGCAGGCTATGTAAGGCAGCAACTCTACCGCTGCGCCACCGTGACGCCCAGAGAGGCTGTCAGAGGCTTGTCAGGCTGTCAGAGAGAGGAGGACAACTTCTTCAAAGTTGGCCAGTCTGGTCTACCAATGTTGTTGGTCTATCAATTTCCACAATCAAAGAGATAGGTGATAAAAGCCAGCATTGCCAATATGATCCACATCTATCAAATGGATTTGAAAAATCCCGGCCATAAATTTCAAAAGGCCAGGTAAAACCATTGGAACGCAGGTCTGATTTTGGAAGCTGGATAGATATATATTTTTTGTATATAAATTCAATTGGAATGGACAGAAAGAAAAAATCAATCATAAAGTATGTCTGTGGGGAGGAACATGTTATTGCTCGGCGAGTTTTTCTTTGGTCATCAGTGACCAAGTTATCAAAGGGATTTTTGTAGCACCTGTAGAGACAGCTGGCAACTGTTCGGTAGCTGAGAGTAGCAGCGATGTGACCCTAACCTCCGCTGTGCCTCCCAGCAAATTACTGATATTTAAATGAGTTGACCCCACATTATAAGTTGAGGTCAGTTTAATGGAACACAGGTGCATTGTGGCTCGGGAAGTGTTTCAACTGTAAGGCTTTTTGGTCAATCTTATTTCCAGATGATCCTTTTTTTTTAAATTCCACAGCTATCCAGCTTTCTCTCCTTAAAAATATTTGCATACCAAGGACAATCTCCTGGGGATAAGAGACCTTAGTCTCAAGCACAAAACACCTTCCATCATCTGGAATGCAAGGACAATGTGCAACTTTGTGCATAAGCTGTAATGGTTGAGTCGTTGTGTAAGAAAGAACTGCAGATGCTGGTTTAAATTGAAGGTAGACGCAAAATGCAGCAGTAACTCAGCGGGTTGATGCTGCCACGCCCGCGAAGTTACCCCAGCATTTTGTGTCCACCTATGGTTGAGTAGCTATTGCGTTCGGGGATATTACTGTCTAATACAAACACACACACACACACACTCACTAATGCATCAACACACACACTAATGCACATACGCACACTAATGCACACCACTAATCTACAACACTAATGCACACTACACATGCGATCCACACACTACACACACCACACATACACATCACACACGCACATCACACATGCACACTACACACGTGCACTACTTATGCACATTACACACACGTAACACACATGCTCATCACACACTACACACAAACACTATACACACACTACACATGCATATCACATGCACACACTACACACTCACACCACACACACACCATACACGCACAGCACACATGCACACCACACAAGACACATGCATACCACACACACAAGCACACACACCACACATGCACACCACACACACACACACCACACATGCACACCACACGCACACACAACACCACACACACAGCACACACGCACGCACCACATGCACACTACACACGTGCACTACTTACATACACTACATGCATATACCACCCACGCACACTACACAGGTACTCTACACACACACACCACACACATGTACACCACACACATTCACACCACACACATGCACACTACACACGTGCACTACTTACATACACTACATGCATATACCACCCACGCACACTACACAGGTACACTACACACACACACCACACACATGTACACCACACACATTCGCACCACACACTCACACCACACATGCACACCACACCACGCACTTACACTACACATGACACACGCACACCACACATATGAACCAAGGCTGGAACAATGAAATTCTTACTTGAGCAGCTTTGCAGGCCTACTGACGCAACAACACAACACATAAATGTCGAGGTAAACTAGGCCATGAAAGTGCAAGCCAAAGTATGCAGTGCAACCTTAGTGAAAGGTCCACTGATGTATGGTTGTGGTTCGTATTGTTTCCTGGTGTTTGAATGGAAGAAGCTTTGCTTGAACATAGAGGAGATGGTTCTCAAGCTTCGGGTAGCTTCTTCCTGATGGCACAGCACGATGAGAGTGTGGCCAGGGTGGTGTGAGTCTATGATGATACCAGCAGCTGCCTTGAGGCCGAGCTTCTTGCAGATGCCCTCGAAGGTGGGGAGGTCAATAGCCGCAATGGGTCTGGCAATTTCCACCAATTATAGCAGTCTTCTTCATTCCTCCACACGCGCACACTCGCAATGAAGCCAACAGCAGCCATGCAGACAGAGAACACCCACGCATGTGAAAATGTGCATGAGAGCCAGAGGATAGAGAGAACAAACAAGGCACTAAAGGTCGCAAACGTACCGATCAAGCTGTCAGAAAAGTGAGTATATTTTTGAATAGCTAATTTAGTTTATTGTCATGTGTACCGAGGTACAGTGAAAGGCTTTTGTGCGTGATAACCAGGCAGCGGAAAGACAATACATGATTACAATCGAGCCCGAATAAAAGACCAAAGATGGAGGTTTTCATTTCAAACAATAATGGCGGTGTAGCAGTAGATTTGCTGCCTTACAGCGTCAGGGTTCGACCCTGACTATGGGTGGCTTGTCTGTACGGAGTTTGTACGTTCTCCCCGTGACCGCGTGGGTTTTCTCCGAGATCTACGGTTGCCTCCCACACTCCAAAGATGTACAGGTTTGTAGGTTAATTGGCTTGGTATAAATGTACAATTGTCCCTAGTGTAGGTAGGGTAATGTTGATGCGCGGGGATCGCTGGTCGGTGTGGACTCGGTGGGCTGAAGGGCCTGTTCCCGCGCTGTATCTCTAAACTAAACTAAACTAAACAAAACAATCAAGCTGTCAGAAAAGTGACTCTTTGCTTCTAATAAAAATATGATTTAAAAAAAAAAGAAAAAAAGAAAAGTGACCATTTAAAAAAAAATAAAGGCCCAAATGAGGAGGTTGTGATTTTAAACAATATATTGCTGCAGTAAAAAGATTCACAGAGGACCCGGTACAGGTAATGGACGCCTAGTTCAAAGCAGGAAGAAACACTGAGTGTGACACATGTTTCTGTAGGTGTAATCGTGTGAGTATTTTGTTCAAAGATAAATGCTGGTATGCATCGCACACACAGACATGCACAGACATATTGTTCCACTTAAGTGCAATTTCCTCCCGGGTGTAATTTTCCCAAGTACTTATTTTATGATCAAAGAATAATTTCAATTGTGGTTGATAGTCTCAACTAACAGTTGGCTTATGGAAAAGCAGTTTGTTTTATCTCAGTAACAGCTGGATCATTCACATTCGTCGGCCCTTCTGCATCCAACAGTTCAATGCCCTTCAGTCGTGTGATGTGTTGCAAAATGTTTACTCGAGGAAATCAAACATGTTAATCCCTGCATGGCATCTGACTATTCTACTGCCATGTTGCATACTTCACATTAAGGACAGAGTTGCCAGGCTTTGGTGGCAACAACAGGTGCTGCGTGTGACATTTAGTGAGTCTGAAACTCATTATTTTCTTTGAACCATCAGGTACTTCCATCAGTATTACCAACAGTTTTTTTTTTAACTTATTAATTTCCTTTTAACTTCCTGGTATGTTTGGTCATGAGTGCATGTTTTTAATTCCTCAGTTCGGAACTGATTTTTTTCCCCCCACAGATGACAATACTGAAGACTGTCTCCACACTTTGCCGGATGGCTCTTTAGCCTGCCAGTCATTTTGGTTTTGCTCCCTAGCCCTGCAATGGTTCATTGCTGCTTTATTTGTCACCTGTGCAACATGGCAGTGAAATTATGTTTGCATATTTACACTTGCCGGCGCCGCCATGTTTCGGCGCCATCTCCACAAGTCCAAAGTGCGGTCTGTCCGCTCGCTCGGTCTACTGGAGCGGTCGACAGTCCTGCCGGGTCTTCCTCCGTCACCTTCGACCGGGTCAGTCCGCAAACTGAAGTCCCTCTCCTCGCCCGGCCATCTTTGTGTCCCGGAGGCGCCTCCTGCAGCTGACCTTGAAGGCAGTGGAGGCGTTATCCCGGTTCACCCGCCTACTGGCCCTTGCTCCTCGTGTCCAACATCTCCAGCGGCTCCCTCCCGGTACTGCGGTCTGCCGAGCCTTCAGGTCCTCTGGGTGGTTTCCCGGATTGGCTGAGCCTCTGGACAGGCACCGCGGCACCTCGGAAAGACCTCTGCTGGGCGGCACCTCCAAGTTGCTTTCTCCTTGGACATGTTAAAATTTGATCTGGTCTGTTGGCCACCCCCCCCCCCCCCCTCTCCTTATCACCAGCCATTCTCTCCTTCTGCTAACCATTCCTTTGTTAATTAGGGTGGCATGGTGCCGCAGGGTAGAGGTGCTGCCTACAGTACCAGAGACCCGGGTTTGTTTCTGACTACTGTTGCTCTCCCCATGACCTGCGTGGGTTTTCTCAGAGATCTCCGGTTTCCTCCCACACGCCAAAGACATACAGGTTTGTAGGTTAATCGGCTTGGTATAATTGTAAATTGTCCCTCGTCTGTGTAGGATAGTGTAAGTGTGAGGGGATCGCTGGATGGCCCAGACTCGATGGGCTGAAGGGTCTGTTTCTGCGCTCTATCTCTGAACAGAACTGAACTAAACTAAATACAACATGGAATTGGTACAGGCCCTTCAACCCACATGTGTGTGCCGAATATGATGCCAAGATAAACAAATCTCATCCGCCTGCACGTGATCCATTCTCTTCCAATCCCTGCATATCCATGAGCCTATCTAAAAACCTCTTAAATTGCACTATCAAATTGCATCAAGCCTTCCTATCTCTTATACTCAATGTCATACAGTCATAAGGTCATAGGAGTAGAATAGGCCGTTCGGCCTATCAAGCCTACTTTGCCATTCAATCATGGCTGATCTACCTCTCCCACCTAACCCCATTCTCCTGCCTTCACACCATAACGTCTGACTTTCAGAAGGCTTTCGACAAGGTCCCACATAAGAGATTAGTATACAAACTTAAAGCACACAGTATTGGGGGTTCAGTATTGATGTGGATAGAGAACTGGCTGGCAGACAGGAAGCAAAGAGTAGGAGTAAACGGGTCCTTTTCACAATGGCAGGCAGTGACTAGTGGGGTACCGCAAGACTCAGTGCTGGGACCCCAGCTATTTACGATATATATTAATGATTTGGACGAGGGAATTGAATGCAACATCTCCAAGTTTGCGGATGACACGAAGCTGGGGGCAGTGTTAGCTGTGAGGAGGAAGCTCGGAGGCTGCAAGGTGACTTGGATAGACTGGGTGAGTGGGCAAATGCATGGCAGATGCAGTATAATGTGGATAAATGTGAGGTTATCCACTTTGTTGGCAAAAACAGGAAAGTAGACTATTATCTGAATGGTGGCCGATTAGGAAAAGGGGAGATGCAACGAGACCTGGGTGTCATGGTACACCAGTCATTAAAAGTAGGCATGCAGGTGCAGCAGGCAGTGAAGAAGGCGAATGGTATGTTAGCATTCATAGCAAAAGGATTTGAGTATAGGAGCAGGGAGGTTCTACTGCAGTTGTACAGGGTCTTGGTGAGACCACACCTGGAGTTTTGGTGCCACATCCTGCACCCACACACAACTGACTGACTTCATCCGCTTCACCACCAACTTCCATCCGGCACTCAAATACACCTGGACCATTTCCGACACTTCCCTACCATTCCTTGACCTCACTATCTCCATCGCAGGTGATAGACTACTTACCGACATCCACTACAAACCTACCGACTCCCATGGCTATCTGGACTACACTTCTTCCCACCCTGCTTCCTGTAAGGACTCCATCCCCCACTCCCAATTCCTCCGTCTACGCCGCATCTGCTCCCAGGATGAGGCGTTCCACACCAGGGCATCTGAAATGTCCTCATTCTTCAGGGAACGGGGGTTCCCCTCCTCCACCATAGATGAGGCTCGCACCAGGGTCTCTGCCATACCCCGCAACACTGCTCTCTCTCCCCATCCCCCCACTCACAACAAAGGCAGAGTCCCCCTAGTCCTCACCTTTCACCCCACCAGCCGTCACATACAACAAGTGATCCTCCGTCAGTTCCGCCACCTCCAACGTGACCCCACCACTCGCCACATCTTCCCATCTCCCCCTATGTCTGCCTTCCGCAAAGACCGCTCCCTCCGTAACTCCCTTGTCAATTCTTCCCTTCCCTCCCATACCACCCCCTCCCCTGGTACTTTCCCTTGCAACCGCAAGAGATGCAACACTTGTCCCTTCACTTCCCCCCTCCACTCCATTCCAGGACCCAAGCAGTCGTTCCAGGTGCGACAGAGGTTCACCTGCATCTCCTCCAACCTCATCTATTGCATTCGCTGCTCTAGATGCCAGCTGATCTACATCGGTGAGACCAAGCGGAGGCTTGGCGATCGTTTCGCCGAACACCTCCGGTCGGTCCGCAATAACCAACCTGAACTCCCGGTGGCTCAGCACTTCAACTCCCCCTCCCATTCCGTATCTGACCTCTCTGTCCTGGGTCTCCTCCATGGCCACAGCGAGCAACACCGTAAATTGGAGGAAATGCACCTCATATTCCGCTTGGGCAGTCTACATCCTGGTGGCCTGAATGTTGAATTCTCCCAATTCTGCTAGCCCTGGCTGTCCCCTCCCCTTCATCAGCCATCTGGTTGTCTCCGCCCCTCCCCCAGCCCTCGGGCTCCTCCTCCTCCTTTTCCTTTTTTCCTTTCTTCTCCCCACCCCCTATCAGTCTGAAGAAGGGTTTCGGCCCGAAACGTTACCTATTTCCTTCGCTCCATAGATGCTGCTGCACCCGCTGAGTTTCTCCAGCATTTTTGTGTACCCTGGAGTATTGCGTACAGTTTAGGTCTCCTAATCTGAGGAAAGACATTCTTGCCATAGAGGGAGTACAGAGAAGGTTCACCAGACTGATTCCTGGGATGTCAGGACTTTCATATGAAGAACGACTGGATAGACTCGGTTTGTACTCGCTGGAATTTGGAAGATTGAGGGGGGATCTTATAGAAACGTACAAAATTCTTAAGGGGTTGGACAGGCTAGATGCAGGAAGATTGTTCCCAATGTTGGGGAAGTCCAGAACAAGGGGTCACAGTTTAAGGATAAGGGGGAAATCTTTTAGGACAGAGATGAGGAAAACATTTTTCACACAGAGAGTGGTGAATCTCTGGAATTCTCTGCCACAGAAGGTAGTTGAGGCCAGTTCATTGGCTATATTTAAGAGGGAGTTAGATGTGGCCCTTGTGGCAAAAGGGATCAGGGGGTATGGAGAGAAAGCAGGTACAGGATACTGAGTTGGATGATCAGCCATGATCATATTGAATGGCGGTGCAGGCTCAAAGGGCCGAATGGTCTACTCCTGCACCTATTTTCTATGTTTCTATGTTTCTATGTTTCTATGACACCTGTACTAATCAAGAATATATCTATCTCTGCCTTAAAAATATCCACATGGCCTTCGCAGCCTTCTGTAGCAAAGAATTCCACAGATGCACCACCCTCTGACGAAAGAATAAATATCCATCCATTGAAGGCAAGGATTGAAGGAAACCATATGCCTTCTTTACCACACTTTCTACTTGTGTTGCCATTTTCAGGGAACTATGGACTTGGACATCAAATTCCTTCTGCACGCCAATGCTGTTAATGATCTTGTCATCAACCATATATACCTTTCCCTAGTATTATTAGACCTCTTTTGAAAGCCTAGCATAAATCGCTCACAACTATGTTCCCCAAATAAAATATGTTACACGTCTGAGTCTGTGAATTTCCATCCATCTGCCATGCATTTATGTAGAATTATGTGGTTGTGCAATAGTAATGGGTTCTATTTGATATCCTTGTAAATAGCTCATTCTAAGCTCCCTCCAGTCTAGTTTCAGTCAATAAAATGCTGAATCATTCACGCGCATCTAAACTTTATTTTGGATAACACAACAACAGTTCCCCTATACAATACCTAACCACCGCGGGTTCGATCCTGGTATCTGCTTGGTCAAGCCCTTCTAGCCTCATGCAAGCAGAGACACTCCAAAAGGGCACGCAGTTCCAAGCGTTCTTCCAGAAGATCGACATCGGACCTCATGTGAGCTAGCTTTTATATGTCCATGAACCTTGAGTGGCTGAACCACATGGGGGTGGTCTCTATACAGTCCAATAACACATATCGATTAACACAGTACATGATAGACAATTCCCTAACCCAATAACACAGTAACTAATACATTGTATGTGGCAAGGCTTCGAGATGGAAATTAACATTTGCCCAGGGATTCAGACAACCCAGTCAAAGCTTAACATTTCAACCAATCAACAACTATCCAAATAAGGCTATGCAACATTATTTACACTATGTATATCTGGTTTGCATTGACCCAATCAGTTCCATGCATTTTACACCTTATTGTAAGACACTGCAGATGTCCCATTCTTTCTCTGCAGCTCATATCTAGGCCACAGACAAACTGTCACCATTCAGCAGCTTGTCCCAGTTCTGCAAAAGCACATTTAACTTGACCAAAATGGCCTAGCAAGCCTTTACTCAATGTTAATACCATGGCTGCTCCAATTTAGCCAGGATTAACATCCTCTCCCTTCTCAATGCCAAATACTTACAATGTTCCGCTGTGACAAATAATGTGTGAGACTTTCCCTGGCATTGGAATAAACATGGAATTTTACACCATCTATTGTTATCAATCATAGACCTTGTAACCAGTTCACAGTGCATGAGTAAGACTGAAACAATAACGTGTGTTCTATAAAATAACATAGCTGGCGATGATTTACTAAGACATGCACAGATTATTGTTGGTTTAGAGCATGTGTGTGTCACAATTGTGCCTCGATCAATCTTCATATCAGTGCAGGAGAACATGCACCTACACGCAGCAAGTGAATTATTTTCCTTTAACATCTTTCCAGCTTAGGTTAACGGAAACATGCACATAAAGAGAGCAGGCTTTCTTACATCTGTTTTCAATCAGAATACAAGCTCAGCTTCTCTTTAGCTAGCTCTCCTTCTGCATTAACTCATCTCGTATAATTACCCCTTAGGATCACAAACCTCTCGGAGAGATGCTGAAAACAAAAGTAAATGTCTCAATAAATTTTACTGAAACACACTTTGCATTATTCATAGCCTTCATTAAAGCACTGGCCTCATCGGGCTCCTCATTCACATCTCCAGAGTTTTCAGTGCAACTATAATTCTCTTGGCAGTGCAACTGAGCAAAATGTTAGGGGAAAAAGAGGTCATTTATTTTACCAGCTTTGGAAGAAACGATTAAACCACCAACAAGGACATGTTGGAACTCTTCTGTCACACGTTGCCAGACTTGGCACCTATCCTTTGGAGTTTTAAAACTGGCACATATTAATAGTAAAAGTTTAGGAAGGGACTGCAGATGCTGGTTTACACCGAAGATTGACTCAGAATGCTGGAGTAACTCAGCAGGTCAGGCAGCATCTCTGGATAGAAGTAATGGGTGACGTTTCAGGTCGAGACCCTTTTTCAGACTGAGAGTCAGGGGACAGGGAAACAAGCAATATGGAAGGGTACAAAGAGCATGTAAGGTGTAAAGAGCAGGGTCTCAACCCGAAACGTCACCCATTCTTTCAATCCAGAAAAGCTGCCTGTCCCACTGATTTACTACACAATTTTGTGACTATCTTGAATAGTAAAAGTTTATAACCACTAAGTGAAATCCATAAATTCGCTGTTGGTAATTTTTCATAATAGAAAATGTCATATCATTAATTATTTCATTCTTTGACTTCCCATCTCTTGGATGGTACATTGCATTGAAGTTTCCTTTGCTCTCTCTGAGAGCATATACATCACAAAGATAGTAGTTTAATTTAGTTTAGTTTAGACAATAGACAATAGACAATAGGTGCAGGAGTAGGCCATTTGGCCCCTTGAGCAAGCACCGCCATTCAATGTGATCATGGCTGATCATCCCCAATCAGTATCCCATTCCTGCTTTCTCCCCATATCCCCTGACTCCTATTTTTAATATCTGGATGCTATCTTGAATGCATCCAGAGAACCTGCCTCCACCACCCTTTGAGGCAGAGAATTGAACAGACTCACCACTCTCTGTGAGAAAAAGTGTTTCCTCATCTCCGTTCTAAATGGCTTACTCCTTATTCTTAAACTGTGGCCCCTGGTTCTGGACTCCCCCAACATCGGGAACATGTTTCCTGCCTCTAGCGTGTCCAAGCCCTTAACAATCTTATATATTTCAATGAGATATCCTCTCATCCTTCTAAACTCCTGAGTGTACACGCCCAGCTGTTCCATTCTCTCAGCATATGACAGTCCCGCCATCCCGGGAATAATAATAATAATAATAATAATGGATGGGATTTAAATAGTGCCTTTCTAATACTCAAGGCGCTTTACATCGCATTATTCATTCACTCCTCAGTCACACTCGGTGGTGGTGAGCTACTTCTGTAGCCACAGCTGCCCTGGGGCAGACTGACGGAAGCGTGGCTGCTAATCTGCGCCTACGGCCCCTCCGACCACCACCAATCACTCACACACATTCACACACATTCACACGCAGGCAAAGGTGGGTGAAGTGTCTTGCCCAAGGACACAACGACAGTATGCACTCCAAGCGGGATTCGAACCGGCTACCTTCCGGTTGCCAGCGAACACTTAGCCCATTGCACCATCTGTCGTCCTGAATTAACCTTGTAAACCTACGCTGCAACCCCTCAATAGCAAGAATGTCCTTCCTCAAATTAGGAGACCAAAACTGCACCCAATACTCCAGGTGTGGTCTCACTAGGGCTCTGTACAACTGCAGAAGGACCTCTTTGCTCCTATATTCGATTCCTCTTGTTATAAAGGCCAACATGCCATTCGCTTTCTTCAATGCCTGCTGTACCTGCATGCTTACTTTCATAGACTGATGTACAAGGATCCCCAGATCCCGTTGTACTTCCCCTTTTCTCAACTTGTGGCCATTTAGATAGTAATCTGCCTTCCTGTTTTTGCTACCAAAGTGGATAACCTCACATTTATCTGCATTAAACTTCATCTGCCATGCATCTGCCCACTCCCCCAAACTGTCCAAGTCACCCTGCATTCTCATAGCATCCTCCTCACAGTTCACACTGCCACCCAGCTTTGCGTCATCTGCAAATTTGCTAATGTTACTTTGAATCCTTTCATCCAAATCATTGATGTATATTGTAAATAGCTGCGGTCCCAGCACCGAGCCTTGCGGTACCCCACTAGTCACTGCCTGCCATTCTGAAAGGGACCCGTTAATCCCTACTCTTTGTTTCCTGTCTGCCAACCACTTCTCTATCCATGTCAGCACTCTACCCCCAATAACATGTGCCCTAATTTTGCCCACTAATCTCCGATGTTGGACCTTATCAAATGCTTTCTGAAAGTCCAGGTACACTACATCCACTGGCTCTCCCTTGTCCATTTTCCTAGTTACATCTTCAAATAATTCCAGAAGGTTAGTCAAGCATGATTTCCCCTTCGTAAATCCATGCTGACTCGGACCGATCCTTTTGCTGTTATCCAAATGTGCGGCTATCTCATCTTTTATAATTGACTCCAGCTTCTTCCCCACCACCGATGTCAGGCTAACTGGTCTATAATTCCCCGTTTTCTCTCTCCCGCCTTTCTTAAAAAGTGGGATAACATTAGCTACCCTCCAATCCACAGGAACTGATCCTGAGTCTATAGAACATTGAAAAATTATTACCAATGCATCCACGATTTCTAGAGCCACTTCCTTAAGTGCCCTGGGATGCAGACAATCAGGCCCTGGGGATTTATCAGCCTTTAGTCCCATCAGTCTATCCAACACCATTTCCTGCCTAATGTGGATTTCCTTCAGTTCCTCTGTCACCCCAGATCCTACTATATCAGGAAGATTGTTTGTGTCCTCCTTAGTGAAGACAGATCCAATGTACCTGTTCAACTCATCTGCCATTTCCTTGTTCCCCATAATAAATTCAACTTTTTCAGTCTTCAAGGGTCCAACTTTGGTCTTAACTATTTTTTCATCTTCACATTCCTAAAGAAGCTTTTACTATCCTGCTTTATATTCTTGGCTAGCTTACTTGCGTACCTCATCTTTTCTCCCCGTATTGTCTTTTTGGTTATCTTCTATTGTTCTCTAAACATTACCCAATCCCTTTGCTTCCCGCCTATCTTTGCTATGTTGTACTTCTTTGCTTTAATTTTTATACTATCCCTGATGTCCCTTGTCAGCCATGGTCGTCCCTTTCTTACCTTGGAATCTTTCTTCCTCCTAGGAATGAACTGATCCTGCACCTTCAGTATTATTCCTAGAAACACCTGTCCTTTTTGTTCCACTGTCATCCCTGCTAGTGTATCTTTCCAGTCAACTTTGGCCAGCTCCTCCCTCATGGCCCCATAGTCCCCTTTATTCAATTGCAACACTGATACCTCCGATCTACTCTTCTTCCTCTCCAATTGTAGATTAAACCTGACCATGTTATGGTCACTGCCTCCTAATGGCTCATTAACCTCGAGGTCCTTTATCAAATCTGAACAGTTTAGAGATACAGGGCGAAAACAGGCTTGGCCCACCGAGTCCACACTGACCAGCGATCCCCGCAAATTAACACTATCCTACACACACTAGGGACAATTTACACATACACCAAGCCAATTAACCTACATACCTGTACGTCTTTGGAGTGTGGGTGAAAACCGAAGATCTCAGAAAATCCTATGCGGTCATGGGGATAACGTACAGACTCCACACAGACAGCACCCGTATGCGTGATCAAACCTAGGTTTCCGGCACTGAATGCACTGTATGGCAGCAACTCTACCGCTGCGCCACGTGGCCGCCCTACAAAGGGCAGCGTGCGCAGATATATACACTCAGTTGGAAGTTCCGAACACACCACTGGCATGTTGCATGGCATGCTAACATTAACACCTCCAACCATGGATGTACTTCTAAGCCGAGAACCTCTTCTCCTTCCAATGTTATCCCACAAGCAGAAGATAACCTTCTTTTACTGCCTTCACAGATTGTTGCAGGCAAGTTGGTAGCTGCTTTTATTTTAAACATATTCATTATACAGGAAGATAGACACAACATGCTGGAGTAACTCAGCAGGACAGGCAGCATCTCGAGAGAGAGAAGGAATGGGTAATGTTTTGGGCCAAGACCCTTCTTCAGAAAATAAGATCCATGCATGATTAGGATGTATTGCTTTTCTTTGAATGCTCTTGAATGGAGATGCTTGTAGAAATCATTCTAAGGTAAGAATATTGAAGACCCAGATCCAAGATGGTATATTTCCTCCCATAAAGAGCATTAGTGGACCTATACGATTTATCTAATAACTTAATTGTTTCACATGTTTTATCGTAAAGAATTTTCATTAAATTTTGGACGATTAGATTAAGTTTAAATCAGTGAATTTATCACTGAATTTATCATTGAATTGCTGATCAAGATCTCTCGACTACTCATGCAGTCAATTAATCATTGCACCACAAAGTGGTGCAGTTGTTGGAGCTGCTGCCTCACAAAACCAGAGACCCAGGATCGATTCTGACCTCAAATGCTATCTGTGTGGAGTTTGCACATTTTCCCTGTGACCCATGTGGGATTCCTCCGGGTGCTCCGGTTTCATACCACATACTAAAGATGTGTGGGTTTGTAGTGGGCAAAATTAGAGCATTGGTATTGGGGGTAGGGTATTACATGGATAGAGAATTGGTTGGCAGACAGGAAACAAAGGGTAGGAATAAACGGGTCCCTGTCAGAATGGCAGGCAGCGGCGAGTGGAGTGCCGCAAGGCTCGGTGCTGGGGCCGCAACTATTTACAATATATACAAGACTAAGTGGGACCCGTTGGGTCCCAGCTTCATACGGGAGGGCCGGTCCCTCAATGCAATATTCCACCTCTCCACCAATTCCAATATACACACACACACACTCATAGACTCACACACACACATACACACACATACACACGCACTCACACACACATACACTCACACACACACACATGCACTCACACACGCAGACTTGCACACACACACACACACACACACACACACACACACATACACTCACACTCACACATACACACACACACACACACTCACTCACTCACTCACACACTCACACACAGACTCACACACACACATACACTCACACACACACATACACACACATACACTCACACACTCATACTCACACACACACTCACACAGACTCACACTCACACACATACATACACACCCTCACTCACACACATAAACTCTCTCACACACACACTCACACACTCACATACACACACACACACACACATACACACTCACACTCACACTCACACTCACACTCACACTCACACACACTCTCACACACCATATATATGACAGTAAACTTTCTTGAATCTACTCACACGGCTGAGCGTGGCCTCTCCAGTCAGCGGAACTTCTGCAATCAGCGCGACCTCTGCACTCACTGGAAATTACGCAATCAGCGCGACCTGTCCACTAAGCGGAAGTCACGAATTGAGCGGGACCTCTGGACTAAACATAATAATAATAATAATAATACATTTTATTTATATAGCGCTTTTCAAGGACTCAAAGTCGCTTTACATTGAGAGTAAAAAAAAAAAAAAAAAGCATAGTAGGACATAATAAAGCATTTATTCCTTCCAAACACAGTCAGACCTAATAAAGTATGTTTTCCTTCCAAACACAGTCGGACCTAATAAAGCATTTATTCCTTCCAAACACAGTCGGACCTAATAAAGCATTGCTCTTTCAAGCACAGGCAGGGCAGCAGGGCCAACAACTCATGGCATTGTCATTAATGGGCAAACAAATCATTTATTGCAAGTATATTGCAGGCTCACAGTTCAGTTGATTCACAGCTTAGAATGACAGTAGTCGCCTCTCCATCGGGGCCGCAACTGTTTACCATATATATTAATGATTTGGAAGAGGGAATTAGGAGCAACACTAGCAAGTTTGCGGATGACACAAAGCTGGGTGGCAGTGTGAACTGTGAAGAGGATGTTAGGAGGTTGCAGGGTGACCTGGACAGGTTGAGTGAGTGGGCAGATGCATGGCAGATGCAGTATAATATAGATAAATGTGAGGTTATCCACTTTGGCGGAAAAAACAAGGGGGCAGATTATTATCTCAATGGGGTTAGGTTAGGTTAGGGGGAGGTGCAGCGATACCTGGGCATCCTTGTACACCGGTCACTGAAAGTTGGCGTGCAGGTACAGCAGGCAGTGAAGAAAGCTAATGGAATGTTGGCCTTCATAACAAGAGGATTTCAGTATAGGAGTAAAGAGGTTCTTCTGCAGTTGTATAGGGCTCTGGTGAGACCACATCTGGAGTATTGTGTACAGTTTTGGTCTCCTAATTTGAGGAAGGACATCCTTGTGATTGAGGCAGTGCAGCGTAGGTTCACGAGATTGATCCCTGGGATGGCGGGACTGTCATATGAGGAAAGATTGAAAAGACTAGGCTTGTATTCACTGGAGTTTAGGATGAGGGGGTATCTTATAGAAACACATAAAATTATAAAAGGACTGGACAAGCTAGATGCAGGAAAAATGTTCCCAATGTTGGGCGAGTCCAGAACCAGGGGCCACATTCTTAGAATAAAGGGGAGGTCATTTAAGACTGAGGTGAGAAAAAACTTTTTCACCCAGAGAATTGTGAATTTATGGAATTCCCTGCCACAGAGGGCAGTGGAGGCCAAATCACTGGATGGATTTAAGAGAGAGTTAGATAGAGCTCTAGGGGCTAGTGGAGTCAAGGGATATGGGGAGAAGGCAGGCACGGGTTATTGATAGGGAACGATCAGCCATGATCACAATGAATGGCGGTGCTGGCTCGAAGGGCCGAATGGCCTCCTCCTGCACCTATTTTCTATGTTTCTATCGTGATCTTGCAGAGTGACTGATTCACGTCCAGGCATCCGGTGTTTTATAGTCCTGACCCCCGGAAGGGGCGTTACCTTCATCACAGTAATTGACAGGCGAGAGGACCAATCAGCTGATCTCAAGGTTTTTAAACACTCATCAATTTTTTATTTTTCATCGATGGGAAAAATCCTCCGGGCTGGCTCAGCGGAGGAGGACTGTGAGTAAGATGGCCAAAACCCACAGCAATACAAGGTAGCGTATTTTCTAAAATCAATATACAGCGCAGACAGGAAGTGGTCAAGATGAGACTTTAGTTATATAGATTAATGATTTGGATGATGGAATTAAAAGTAACACTAGCAAATTTGCAGATGACACAAAGCTGGGTGGCAGTGTGAACTGCGAAGAGGATGCTAGGAGGTTGCAGGGTGACTTGGACAGGTTGAATGAGTGGGCAGATGCATGGCAGAGGCAGTATAAATATGAGGTTATCAGTCTGAAGAAGGGTTTCGGCCCGAAACTTTGCCTATTTCCTTCGATCCATAGATGCTGCTGCACCTGCTGAGTTTCTCCAGCACTTTTGTCTACCTTCGATTTTCCAGCATCTGCAGTTCCTTCTTAAACACAAATATGAGGTTATCCATTTTGGCGGCAAGAACAAGGAGGCAGATTATTATCTCAATGGTGTCAGATTAGGAAAAAGGGAAGTGCAACGAGACCTGGGTGTCCTTATACACCAGTCACTGAAAGTAAACTGCACGTACAGCAGGCAGTGAAGAAAGCTAATGGCATGTTGGCCTTCATAACGAGAGGATTTCAGTATAGGTGTGAAGAGGTCCTTTGCAGTTGTAAGGGGCCCTGGTGAGACCACATCTGGTGTATTTTGTGCAGTTTTGGTCTCCTAATTTGAGGAAGGACATCCTTGGTATTGAGGGAGTGCAGCGTAGTTTCACGACGTTAATCCCCGGGATGGCAGGTCTGTCATATGGGGAAAGATTGGGCTTTTATTTACTGGAATTTAGAAGGATGAGAGGATATCTTAGAGAAACATATAAAATTATAAAAGGACTGGACAAGTTAGATGCAGGAAAAATTTTCCCAATATTGGGGGAGCCCAGAACCAGGGGCCACAGAATAAAGGGGAGGCCATTTAAAACAGAGATGAGAAAAAAACGTTTTCACCCACAGAGTTGTGAATTTGTGGAATTCACTGACATGGAAGGCAGTGGAGGCCAATTGACTGGATGAATTTAAACGAGAGTTGCATAGAGCTCATGGAGCTAGCGGAATCAAGGGATATGGGGAGAAAGCAGGCACAAGTTACTGATTGTGGATGATCAGCCATGATCACAATGAATTGCAGTGCTGGCTCGAAGGGCCAAATGGCTTCCTACTGCACCTATTTTCTATGTTTCCATGTAGGTTAATTCTCCTCTGTAAAATGCCCCTAGTGTCTCTTGGGAGTGGATAAGAAATTGGGATGACTTAGTACTAATGTGAATTGATTATCAATGGTTTGCTGGACTTGGTGGGTCGAAGGGCCTGTTTCACTACTGTACCTTTCAATCAATCGAAGCCATACCAGTGCTCTTTCACTGTAACAGTGAAATGATTGCCGAAGGACTCTGAGGTCGAATAAATAAATAAATAACTGCATAAAGGTTTTATAAAAATGCTTTGGAAGAGGAAAATAATTTTATACCCGATCTTTGTCTTCCTGATGAACACGCACATCTTAGAAACTTCAGAATTAAAAATGCCACATAGAATTTATTTTGCAGTTTGCATTCTCAATCTCCTCAAATTCTGCAAAAAAGTCTCAAAGTATTTAATTACACCTCAAAATCTTTGCCATATGAGAGCAGGTATAGACTTATTTAGAAAAAAATGAAAACGCTTTTATGTACCAGTTATTAGCATGTTGTCTTTTTTTAGATTTAGAGTTAGATTTAACCCTTAGGGCTAAAGGAATTAAGGGATAGGGGAAAAAGCAGGAACGGGGTACTGATTTTAGATGATCAGCCATGATCATATTGAATGGCGGTGCTGACTCGAAGAGCCGAATGGCCTACTCCTGCACCTATTTTCCTATGTTTCTATGTTTCAATCCTTGATTAAACTGAAGGGATAGCAAAGTAGTGCCAGAGTACAAGAGTTATTGAATGAGACCTCAAGTGTGACACTCATTATTGAACTTATTGACTTTTGACTGGGAGCTTCCAGCTGAAGTATTGTGTTGCTACCAACTTTAACTCACATGTCCTAGTTTGACAGGCCTGATTATTTCTAAATCAACTTAATGGATGTAATCTTGTGTAGAAATCTGAGTTTAAAAACAAAAGGAGGGAAGTGACACATTCCCAATAATTACTTGGATATTCATCCTGGATCACCTGCATTTTAACAGTAGAAGTGATTGTTTAACATGCTTCTACCTTTGGGGACAAAAGGCACTGACTTCTCTTTTTGAGTCATAGAGTCAAACAGGCCCTTCAGCCCAACTTTCCTATGCCGACCAAGATGCCCAATCCATGCTGGTCTTACCTGCCCACGTTTGGCCCATATCTCTCTAAACCTTTCCTGTCCATGTACATGCCCAAATGCCTTTTAAATGTTGTTTTAGAACCTGCCTCAACCACCTCCTCTGGGGTTTCGGCCCGAAACGTTGCCTATTTCCTTCGCTCCATAGATGCTGCTGCACCCGCTGAGTTTCTCCAGCACTTTTGTCTACCTCCTCTGGCAGCTTGTTCCATATACCCTTCACTCTCTTTGTGAAAAAGAAATCCTGTTAAATCTTTCCCCTCTCACCTTAAGCCTAGGTCCTCCGGTTCTTGATTCCCCTACTCTGGGTAAAATACTCTGTGCATTCACTCTATCTATTCCGCTCATGATCTTTACACCTCTACAGCCTCACGTGCTCCAAGGAATAAAGTCCTAGCCTGCACAACCTCTCCCTACAGCTCAGGGCCTCAAGTCCCAGCACCTTTTTTGTAAATCTTCTCTGTATTCTTTTCAGACTAACAACATCCTTCCTCTAGCAGGGTGACTAACGCTGAAAACTAATTGCGGCTTCACCTATGTTTTAATGGCAACCCGCAGAGAACCCTGTAGGCACAAGGAACTGAAAATGCTGGTTTACAAAAAAGACACACAGTGCTGGAGTAACTCAGTGGGTCAGGCAGTATCTTTGAAGAACATGGATAGGTGATGTTTCAGTTCGGGATCCTTCCTTAGACTGATTGTGGTAAGGGGGAGAAAGCTGGAAGAGAGATGGGAGCAAGACAAAGCCTGAGGAGTGATATGTGGGTACGGGTGACGAGAGGGGGGGGGGGGTTGATTGGCAGATGTGTGGACAAAGGCCAGAGATGAAAAGACAAAAAGTGTGAGATAGAAGATGTTCAAATTGTGAAGCCAGAGGAAGGTATATAGGTGGAAGGAGACAGCGGGAAGGGGAGAAATGGCTGCAAATCCAGGTGGGGCATAGGGGAGAGAGGGTGAAGAAAAGAGGGGTGGGGGGGAATCGAAGGGGGGTTTGTTTGTAGGTTAGTCACCTAAAATGATGGACTTCCATGTTACTTACCCTTCCAGGCATGTAGCCGTATTATGTATGGAGAGTCTTAAACCTCCGCCTTATCGATTATGTGGGACAGTTTATCATTAACACAGATTGAACAAACTGCCTGACACACTAGATGTCCATTTGCCTCAAGTGCAAGCATTCAGCACTTTAGGATAATTAAACCAGAGTGTCTTAATTCAGAATAGAGAAAATAAATTGCAATCCATCCCACACCGCTCTGATTTTTTGGCTTTGATTCTTTGGCTTTGAATTGAATTGACTGCATAAAGCTTGGAGTTGGGCCACACAAAAAATAAGAAATAGTTACCTGAGAATAAAGAAAAACAGAATTTTAAAAAGAAATAGTTACATGGTGTATGCCTTTGATATTTGGTATGCTCTACATTCTTGAGATAAAAGTATACTGTTAACTTCAAGAACATAAAACAAGGATTAAAAACAGGATGAAAGCCTAAAGAAGGAACTTGAAATAACAAATTGAAATTTGGGTCCCAGCTACGAGAATGTGAAAAGTAGCCCAACTAGTGTCTGGACTAAAACAGTGGAGAGAGAACATTTCAGATCAATGTGCTAGCATCCTCTACAGCAAAGGCTAGGGGTTAATTATCGACTTGCAATCGTTTTCAATGTTGTTCAGCCATTTTATCTGGCAGATCCAACAAAAATCAACTTGCTGGGAATGTTTTTACTCAGAATCTGTTAACAGCAGATGGAACCCAAAGCTCCTGTGGTAAAGTGCCAACTTGTGGGTCTTCCAAACATACAGGCAAAACACCCAATCTTTGAACTGCCAGTGATTTTTGTTTATTCCTATATTCAGACTTAGCCTGTCTATAATATATACCCACTCCTTCCGAATCTAGGTTCCCTACTTTTCTTACCTCTTGTCCCTTCTACCCAACATACCTTCCTCTTGATCTACAATTTACTCCACATCTTCATTTCTTATCAGATTCCACCGTTAGCACCCTTTTGTCTTTCCCACTCATCACCTCCAGCCTTGGTTACTATACTCGCCCCTCCCTCCCTATCCGGCCTGACTCATCTGCCAAGCAATCCCTCCTCACCTGGAACTGCCCATTACTTGCTAGCTCTTGTTCCACCTCTCCCTCTCACTTCTTTCTACCAACTTTTCCCCCCATTAATTAATTGTTCCATCAATCTGAAGAAAGGTCCTGACCCAAAAAATTAACTGTCCACTTCCCTCCATAGAAGCTGCCTGACCAGCTGAGTTCTTCCAGCAGGGTAATAAAAATGAACTGCAGATATTGTTTTTTTTTAAGCAAAGATAGACACAAAATGCTGGAATAACTAATTGGGTCAAGAAGGATCTCTGGATAAAATGGACAGGTGACATTTTGGGTTGAGTCCCTCCTTCAGACTGATTGGGCAGAGGGGGAAAATGGCTGAAGAAGGGTCCCCTATCCATTTTCTCCAGAGAGGCTGCCTGACCCACTGAGTTACTCCAGCATTTTGTGTCTATCCTTGGCATAAACCAGCATCTGCAGTTCATTTTTATTACGCTGCTGGAGGAACTTAGCTGGTCAGGCAGTGTCTATGGAGGGAAATGGACAGTTGAGAGTCGAGCCGTGTATTTTATTTCGCTCAGCATTCCAACATCTGCAGCCTCACAGTTCTCCATCCTGTATTAAGATTGTTTTATGGACCTCGGGGGAGGGGCAGTGCATATTTTGTTCATAATTGATAAATCACAATTGTTAACCAAGACATTTGGTTGAAAGGTTTTATCTTCCAATCAGCAGTTTTAGTTTAAGGTTCAACTCTCGGGCATGAATAGTAAAACCCCTGTCTCACGGTGCGAGCTGACCCACGAGGTACCCCGAGCTTAAAACAAATTTAACTCGTGGCAATCACGTACGATTAACGTAGCGGGAACGTCGGAACTCGTGGACGCAACTTAGCGATTCTTGGCGCTAACGGCAGGTACCCGTGACACTTGTTAACTCTTGGAAAAATTCAAACATGTTTAAACTTTTCCACGAGTAAAATGTACTCTTGAGGTTAAAATTTGAAACATTGTAAGAACGTAGTGGCCCGTGCGTTTACCTTAGTGACTCGTGAGTCTACCGTGGGAACTCTTTAACTCAGCGGGCAGGCAGCATCTCTGGAGAGAAGGAATGGGTGATGGGATGACATTTCCAAATTGGGGGGGGGGAGGGAGGAGGGAGGGGGGGTGGAGGAGAGAGGGTGGAGAGTGGAGAGAGAGGAGGGGGAGACAGATGAGGGTGTCTTCATTCACTAGCGGTGGGTGCCGGTCACTGAAACAGGCAGGTGAGATTTAACATCCACCTTGTGTGTGTGTGTGTCTCTCTCTCCCTCCCTCTCACACAGGCTGAGAGACTCTGCCTCTGTGAGTGTCCGTCTCTTTCTCCCCCTCCCACACACAGTAAGACCGAGGTAAGTCCATCTGTGTCTCCCACATACACAGTAAACTCTGCTTTGTGTGTGTATATACACGTCTCCCTCCATTTCTCTTTCTCCCCCCCCACCTCTCTCTTTCTCCCCCCCCCCTCCCTCTTTCTCCCCCACACACAATAAGGCCGATGTATTCTGCTTAGTCTCTCTTCCCTCCCACACACACAGATAGACCGAGGTCCTGTGTGCACTTTCTCTCTCCCCCACATTCACGCCGAAGTACACCACACTGCCTCTGTGCCCCCCTCTCTCTCTCTCTATCTCCCTCTCTCCTTCATACAGTCAGAGGTCCGCACTGTCTCTGTCTCTCTCTCTCTCCCCCCTACACACACACACAGACTGAGGTACACACTGCCCGTTGTGTGTGTGTGTGTCTGCCTCTGTCTCTCTCTCCCACACACACAGTTAAAGGTACTCCACACTGCCTGTGTGTGTGTGTCTCTCTCTCTCTGTCCCATCCCCCACACCCACACACAGTCAGTGAGTCAGAGGAACTCCACACTGTGTGTGTGTGTGTGTGTGTGCCTCTGTCTCTCCCTATCACAGTCAGAGTGAGGTACTCCCCCCCCCCCCGCAGTCTCTCCCCGGGCAGGGTGCATCTGCCTCCCTCAGGCTGCCCAGGCAGTCAGACATGACTCCGGTGGCGGGCTCCATGCACAGCTCCTGCCGGCCGGCTGGGAGCGGCGATGGAGGACAGGGGGAAGTTGGCCACCAACGGGGCAGTCTCGGCTCTCCCTGCAGTCCGAGTCTCGCTGGATCCTCGTAATCCTCTGCCTCTGTCAAATGGGTGAGTTTAACCTGACCCCCCCCCCCATCCTCCCTCCACCTCAACTCACGCCTGGGCACCAAAGCAGCTCAGGAGGCGAACCCTGAGCTCCGTCTCCCAACAATCCGATGTGCGCATCCGTGCACATTCAAAGATTTCATCTCCAGTCTCCCCGCAGTGTGTAGACCTGGCAGTAAATTCAATTAAAATATAGCAAACCTCCGCCTGCTGGTCTTCTAACTACGTGATGTGTGTTTCAAACGAATCATCAGTATAACTGCTCTGGCACTGGACGGAGCGCATTTTCCCTTTGTAGGTCACATCAATAGATGCGGCCGCGCTGAATTCTATCTTTAACTCAAAGCCGCAGGATGGAGATGTTGCTTATTAAAACAGACCTTCATTGAAGGTTGGCTCAAGAGTAACTCGGGAAAGGAACTTGTTAACTCGGGAGACGAACTTGGAACATCGCTGAAATGACAGTTAACGGCAAACTTGAGTCATACCCGTGGGAACTCGGTTAAACTCTTGATCATACACTTGGAATCTCGTGCACAACCACGAGTCTTTCGCTCGGGGTACCTCGTGGGTCAACTCGCACCGTGAGACAGGGCTTTTAACCTCGCTGAAATTTTCAGTGCGGTTCTGCAGTAAAGGGTCGCTGCTGCATTATTGAAGGAGCTGCCATTTAGATGAATGCCTCAAAATTGGATCACACCTTTTCTCTTTGGTACGTTAAAACATTGCTGCCTGCAGAGATGGCGCAGAACTGATTGAAAACAAGTCTCTGCTTCAAAAGATGCTTTAACTCGGGATCCCTCAAGGCCCCCCAGTGAGAGCAGTATCGTTGAAAGGCAGCTTCTAACACTTTGCTGCACCACATGTAGTGAAGATTTTCTTTCCTTAAAGGCACCCTGGCTGTGCAGACCGAGACATGGAACACATGAGATCCTATGAGCAAACTACGGGGTGTAGGAGAGTCCTTGCAATTGGGTCCCTCCTGTGGGTCAGTTGCCAAGTCCCTGTGTCTGATGAAGATGTTTCAACCCGAAACATCACCTATTCCTTGTCCCCAGAGATGCTGCCTGACCCGTTGAGTTATTCCAGCACATTGTGACTACCTCCCTATGTTAGAGTCACTTGCAGCCCCCACCATACATCTCCACTACCTGCAGGATAATCACTGACGCAAACATTACGTTAATTTCTCATTGCTAACAATCTCCTCAATGCATTTGCCAGTTTGAGCACTTTGGAGTCTTCTTCAGTTTTTGAAGGGTGGCACAGTGACACAGCGGTAGAGTTGCTGCTTTACAGCACCAGAGACGCAGATTTGATCCTGACTAGGGTGCTGTCTGTACAGAGTTTGTACGTTCTCCCCATGACCCACGTGGATTTTTCCCGGGAGCTTCGGTTTCCTCCCACACTCCAAAGACGTACAGGTTTGTAGGTTAATTGGTTTGATATAATTGTAAATTGTCCCGAGTGTGTGTAGAATAGCATTAATGTGTGGGGATAGCTGGTCGGAGCTGACCTGATGGGCCGAAGGGCCTGTTCTGCGCTGTATCTCTAATCTAAATTAAACTAAACTAAACTAAACTAAAATAAATTAAACTAAACTAAACTAAAATGAGCTAAAAGTTACCTCGTGGTGTCCCAATATCAGAATCAATATCCATCCCATCGAATAGTGAAAGGCTTGGATAGAGTGGATGTGAAGAGGATGTTTCCACTAGTGGGAGAGTCTAGGATAATAGGACGTAGCCTCGGAATTGAATGACGTTCCTTTGGAAAGGAGATCAGAAGGAATTTCTTTAGAGAGAAGGTGGTGAATCTGTGGAATTCTGTGCCACAGAAGGCTAGGCCGTCAATTGATATTTCTAAGGCAGAGAAAGATAGATTTTTGATTAGTACCAGTGTCAGGGGTTATGGGGAGAAGGCAGGAGATTGGGGTTAGGAGAGGGAGATAGATAGATCACCCATGATTGAATGGCAAAGAAGACTCGATGGGCCAATGACTTAATTCTGCTCCTATTACATATGACCTTAAAACAAGAATGCAATGAGCCATGGAGTACACCTGTGGGAAGTGCATTCAGCTGCAACTCCTTACACATCACATTAGGGAACGGGAGCAGTAACTGGACAAACTCAAGATCATTTTGGAGACTGAGGAGATCATAGATAGGAGTTACAGTGAGGTGATCACTCCTAGGGTAGGAGCAGAGAGTGGATGGATGACCACCAGGAAAGGGAGTAAGCGGAGTCATTGGAGTTAATTGGAGTCATGTTCCATGGGGTTTTTTTGTGTGTAAATCCATCCAGCCCGAAACTGGGTGCTCGAATTTATGGCCAAAAGGGCCAGAAAACGTGTCGCAAAGTGCAATATGATATGATAACGATACAATACGATACGATACGATGCAATACGATATAACTTTATGCCATCCCCGGAGGGAAATTGGTCTTGGAAAGTGTGGACTAGGAACAGTAGTGTCCGGTCTCATTTCATGGCAGGCGCAAGTTCACATCTGAGATAATCAATTTTGGATTGTTAAAACTCTGAAAGAAGTAATATTAAGTAATATTAAGCAGAGGCACCGGAAAAGGTATTTCTTCACAAAGCGGGTGGAAGTATGGACTCTCTCTTGATAAATCACTGCTGACTTGGTTAGATCAACTGAAAATGTAAAACATGGAACTGAGAGTTTTTCTGTAAGCAGAGATAGCAAGGAACAATAAACCAAGTCAGTCTAAATGGAGTGAAGATACAAATCAGACTTGGCATAGTTGTACTGCAGAGTTGGCTTACAGAACTGAATGACCAGCTCCACTATCTGGGATACCACAGGAATCTCCCAACCTATTCAATTTACATTGTAAAAAATCTCATTGAATAAAACAATGTTTTTAGTTTTAGTTTTAAAGATACAGCACGGAAACAGGCCCTTCGGTCCAAACCGAGTCCACGCCGAACAGCGATTCCCGCACACTGACACTATCGTACACACACTAGGGACAACTTACATTTATACCAAACCAATTAACCTACAAACCTGTACATCTTTGACGTGTGGGAGAAAACTGAAGATCTCGGAAAAAACCACCGCAGGTCACAGGGAGAAAGTACAAACACCACACAGACAGCACCCATAGTCAGGATCAAACACCGGCCCCTGGCGCTGTAAAGCAGCAACTCTACCGCTGCGCCACCGTGCCACCCTGCAAGACAAAAAGGAGGACATTTAAAAAGTGGATCATTGCAAAGCTTCAACAATCAACAAGGTGCACTATCAACACATCAGAATTAAAACAAAGTTGTCCTGGGTATCATTCCCCCATAAAGAGAAGCATAATATCTTGCACTCCCAAGATATACTTTATTTATGCGTACAATATTAAAAAATATACAGGGAACACAATATGGTTGATACATGTATCTCTTTACATTGAATTACTTTTTATTTACAATACATCAATAGCACTCATGTTTCCCCTTTAAACAATGCGGCCATGAAGTATGTATTCACATGCAACAGCAGGAAAGGTTACAGGCGGCAGGATGTGAAACGTCAGGGAGACTATCTTATAGAGGTGTACAAAATCATGAGAGGAATAGATAGTGTAGATGCACAGTCTCTTGCATAGAATAGGAGAATTGAGAACCAGAGGGAACAGTTTTAAGGTTGGGGGTGGGGTGCGGGGGAGGGGGAATGGAAGATTTACTAGGAACCCAAGGAGTAACTTTTTCAGACAAAAAATGGTGGGTGTATGGAACGAGCTGCTGGAGGAGATAGTTGAGGCAGGTTGTATTACAATGTTTAAGAAACCTTTAGACAGGTATATGGACAGGTTTAAAGGGATATGGACCAAATGCAGGCAGGTAGGACTAGTGTAGATGGGGCATGCGGTCGGCAAGGTCAGGTTCGGCCAGAGCCTGTCTGGCAAAAGCAGATCAATGAGGGTAGGGCAGTGGATTATGTCTACATGGATGTTAGTAAGGCATTTGATACAGTACGCCATGGTGGGCTGATCCAGAAGATAAGGATGTACGGATTTTACAGTGACTTGGTCGTGTGGATTCAGAACTAACTTACTAATGGAAGAGAGAACATGTGGTGGAAGAATAATATTCAGGCTGAAGGTATATGAGCAGTGGAGTTCTGCAGGTATCTGTGCTGTGACCACTGCTGTTTGTGATAGATATATATATATAAGATTGCTGGGGTCATGGTCTGTGACGAGGGCTATCAAAGTATACAGCAGGATATTGATTAGTCACAGAAAGGACAAATGGAGTTCAATTTGAGCCAAGTATAAGGTGTTCCACCTTGGGAGGTCAAATGTATGGGGAAAGTATACAATTAATGTCATGGCAGCATTGATGCACAGAGAGATCTTAGGGTCCAAGGATATAACTCTCTGAAAGTGGCAGCACAAGTAGATCGAATCATAAAGTAGGCATAGGGTATGCCTGCTTTCATAGGTCAGGGCAATGAATATAGCAGTTAGGAAGTCTTGACGCAGCTTTATAGGACTTTGGTTAGGCCACAATTGCGTACAATTCTGGTTGCCTCTAAACAGGAAGGACGTGGCGGCTTTGGACAAGGTGCAGAGTAGGTTTACCAAAATAATGCCTGGTTAGGGGATATTAGCTACAGGGACAAATTTGGATTGAAGATAGACACAAAAAGCTGGAGTAACTCAGCGGGACAGGCATCATCTCTGGAGAGAAGGAATGGATGACGTTTCGGGTTGAGACCCTTCTTCAGACCCTTCTTCTTGGATTGTTTTCTCTGGAACGCCGGAGGTTGCAGGGAGACCTAATCGAAGTATATAAGATTATATGAGGCACAGATAGGGTAGACAGTCAGAACCTTTATTCCAGGCTGGAAAATCAAATACTGGAGGGTATTAAGTTGAGGAAGGCAATGTTTAAAAGAGATTTAAGTGGGCTAGTTTTTTTACACAGGGTTTGTGAGTGCATGGAAGAGGGTGGTTGAAGAGGATATCATAGTGGCATTTAAGAGACTTCTGGATAGGGTCAAGGAATAAAGGTATAAAGGCCTCTGGGTACTGTTGTAGAGCAGACGGATCTAGGAGTACAAGTGCATGGTTCCTTGTAGGTCGAGTTGCAGTTGGATAAGGTGGTCAAAAAGGTTTTAGGCACGTTGGCGTTCATCAGTCAGATTATTGAGTATATACATTGGGAGCTCATGTTGCAGTTGAATAAGACGTTGGTGAGACCGCATTTAGAATATTGTGTTCAGTTCTGGGCAACATGTTATAGGAAAGATATTGTCAAGCTTGAAAGGGTTCAGAAAAGATTTACGAGGATGTTGCCAGGACTACAGGTTGAGTTGGCTGGGTCTCTATTCCAAGAAGCGTAGGAGGATGAAGGAAGTTCTTGTAGAGGTATACAAAATCATGAGAGGAAGAGATCGGATAGATGCACAGAGTCTTTTACCCTGAGATGGGAAATTGAGGACCAGATAAATAGGTTCAAGGTGAAGGGGAAAAGATTTAATAGGAATCTGAGGGGTAACTTTTTCATACAAAGGGTGGTGAGTGTATAGAACAAGCTGACAGAGGAGGTAGTTGAGGCTGGGACTATCCCATCATTTAAGAAACAGTTGGACAGGTACATGGATAGGACAGGTTTGGAGGGTTATGGACGAAGCGCAGGCAAGTGGTACTAGGGTAGCTGGGACATTATTGGCCGGTGTGGGCGAGTTGGGCCGAAGGCCCTGTTTCCACATTGTATTAATCTATGACTCTATGACTAATTATGTGCAGGCTGATAAGAGTTGGTCTTGGCATTCGGTTTGGCACAGACATTGTGGCCCATCTGTTCTTGTGCTGTACTGTTCTGTGTTCTATGTGCCACAAACCCGAGCCACAAAGTGAAAGCAAAACAATATTAAACTATGAAATGTTCAATGAAACAGTTATAATGGCAATCACATGTAGCAGTTAGAACATTAAAGGCATATCATTTTTATTTTTTCTAACATGAAAACCAATCACCCAGATTGGGAACTGAATTGAAGTCTTTAGTTTTTCCTGTGGAAACTAAACATTGGCCTCATTTGCAACAGTCAAGTCCCTGATTAATTATCATAACGCTTGATCATTTTGTCTGCATCTCGATCCGTTTCCAAGGGGTCGACCAAGCCATTTAATACAAATCCAAGCATCTGGCAGGATTGTATTTTCTTTTTTCGGTGTGCCTCTGTGAAGCACTGCAGCTCTTGCTGTTTTTGCTGCTGTTGGTGAGAGATTGTTTGCTTGGTAACTTGCTTTGAATTCAATGGGCAGTTTTTCAAGGCGCTTGTCCACATAATATGCAGCAAAGCTGCTCGATGGAAAACTTCTCCGGACTTCTGTGCTGCCACTGATCTAACTTTGGCAAAAGGCCCGGGTATGTGTGTAACTGAGATTTCTTTGGAACCTCTGCAGCAGTTATGGTAGGAACACAAGTTGTTTCCTGGTGGCCATGTGAAGTGTTTCAAAGTAAGGTAGTCATTGTGAAGACACGATTATGGATGCATATTTCTAGTACATCTTAGCACATATAATCTACTTACTTTCTCCCCCGTGTAGGTGTACAGTGGGAGATTAAAGGAGAATCAGTTGATGTAAGTGATTATAGATTAGAGGGAAGTAAGTGGGGAAAGAGAATGATAGGATTGCTCTGCAAGCTGGCATAGACATAATGGGCCGAATGGCTCGTACGTCATATGAGAAATCTGTGTTGTGATTATTTATGTGCACTTACACAGTCCTAATTGGTTGGTTAGCAGTTAAGGCTTGTTAAAGGCATACTTTATGCAGAGGGCAGTACTGTGGCACAGCTGGTAGAGCTGCTGCCTCGCAACACCAGAGACCCTGGTTCGATTCTGCCCTTGGGTACTTCAGTTTACTTCCACATCCTAAAGACGTGCGGGTTTGTAGGTTAATTGGCCACTGTACATTGGCCGTAGTGTGTAGAATGAATGAGAAAGTAGGGTGGCACAGAACTGGTGGGGACGGGTGATCAGTGGTCAGCATGGACTCAGTGGGTCGAAGGACCTATTTCCATGCTGTATCACTAAACTCTGAACTAACCCACAGCAATGACAAAGACCATTGGAACCAACCTTCCATCCACCAACCTGTTTCCTCAGAGAAAGGGCGGCATGGTGGCACAGCGGTAGAGTTGCTGCCTCACAGCGCCAGAGACCCTGGTTCAATCCTGACTATGGGTGCTGCCTGTTTAGAGTTTGTACATTCTTCCTGTGTCCCCATAGGTTTTCCCCAAGTGCTCCGGTTTCCACCCGCAATCCAAACACATGCAGGTTTGAAAGTTAATTTAGATTTGGTAAAAATTGTAAATTGTCCCTAGTGTGTAGGGCAGTGTTAGTGTATGGGAATTGCTGGTCCACATGGACTCACTGTATCTCTAAACTAAACTAAATTGAAGAGCGCACTATTTCATAGAATTGTCAGTGTCAGCCCAGTTAAGTCAGCCCAAGCTGTTTTGCTCGGCAATATTGTGTAAATATAATTATCAAGACAATAACATCATTTCGCTTGGACATTATCCTGAGGTGCTAATTGACCATAAAAGCTTGGGAGCTGGCAACATCATTATACTGGAGCATAAATGATCAATGTTGAGGGGTAATGAATGCAGGAGTGCATTAGTTACCATTAAATGATCATGTTGCAGGAGACAGATTTATGTGAGTAGAAAATAGTAGAGTGAAAAGGTTATGCAAAATGTTACCATGTTTTTCAAAGTGACTACTGTTTGGTTGTAACACAAATAACTGTAATTTGAACGATGAGAGATTGGTAGGCAAGAGACTTGGAGATCAACGTCAAGGGGAATGAGAGAAAGAACTCAAATAATATAAAAAATCAGAGTATCAGCACGGGCACATCAAAGAAGTACCAAAATGAGGATGGGCAAGATTATCTTCACATCCTGAAGGAATTCCCAGCTAAAAGCGCAAAGTACTGGAGTAACTCAGCGGGTCTGGCAGCATCTCTGGAGGGTTCGGACAGGCGACGTTTCTGGTCGGGACCATTCTTATCCTTATCCTGACAGGTACCAACCTAAAACATCACCTTTCCTTATTTTCCAGAGTTGCTGCCTGGCCCTCGCTGAGTTACTCCAGCACTTTCTGTCCTTTTTGGTAAACCAGCATCTGTAGTTCCTTGTGTCTAAACTAAAGTCAGAGGTAGACAAAAGCTGGAAATGCAGCTCACTGGACACGCCTCACGAAGACCATAAGACGTTGGAGCACAATTAGTCCATTTGGCCCATCCAGTTTACTCCAACATTCAATCATGGCTGATCTATTTTTTCCTCTCTACCCCATTCTACTGCCTTCTCCACGTAAACTTTGACACCCTTACTAATCAAGAAGTTTGGAATTTGGCATGGCTGAAGTTGGGACTAATTATCGCTTTGCCTCTTTCAGGAGACAAAGCATTTTGTTCAGCCAAATTATGAAGTTTAGCTTATGGAACAGTTTGTTGCAGGACAGAATAGCTATGTTGTTAGTCATGGCTCAGATTGGCAGCAACCTATCCTCCAAGTCAGATGTTAGTGGATTGAAGTGTAGCTCCTGAAACTGGATTAGGAAAATGTGGTGTGGTGTGGTGTGGTGCAGAGGGAGCGCTGCACTGTTAGAGGTACTGCTTTAAGGCTGGGATGTGAAATTAAAATTGCATCTGCTTTCATAAAAGGTCCAAATAATCATTAGAATTTAATCAAATTTTACTGCCTTGTAGTCATCACCATTATGATAGTCATCAGCCAGCTTCCGATGGAGCAAAAAGCACAAAGTACTGGAGTAAATCAGCGGGTCTGGCAGCATCTGGGGAGGGTTCGGACAGGCCAAATTATGAAGTTTAGCTTATGGAACAGTTTGTTGCAGGACAGAATAACTATGTTGTTAGTCGTGGCTCAGATTGGCAGCAACCTATCCTCCAAGTCAGATGTTAGTGGATTGAAGTGTAGCTCCTGAAACTGGATTAGGAAAATGTGGTGTGGTGTGGTGTGGTGCAGAGGGAGCGCTGCACTGTTAGAGGTACTGTTTTAAGGCTGGGATGTGAAATAAAAATTGCATCTGCTTTCATAAAAGGTCCAAATAATCATTAGAATTTAATCAAATTTGACTGCCTTGTAGTCATCACCATTATTTAACATGCATTTAGTAAAAGACACCAAATTCTGGAGTGACTCAACAGGTCAGGTAGCATCTCTGGAGAAAGGGAATAGGTGATGTTTTGGATCAAGACCCTTGTTCAGACTGAGAATGAAGGGATTTTCCCTCTCCCCTGACCCTCAGTCTGAAGAGGGGTCTCGACCTGGAACGTCATCCTGTTCTCCAGAGATGCTACCTGAGCCATTGTGTTACTCCAGCATTTTGTGTCTATCTTCGGCGTAAACCGGCAACTGCAGTTCCTTGCTACACATGCATTCAGTATTACTTTGATCGGCTATTTGGCCATTATCGGATTGGTATGTTGCAGTAAAGACCACACTTTGCAGACATTTCTTTGGCTGCAAAGAGCTTTGAGATAACAATAGGTATTTTTGGGCATCCCAGTATTTTTGTTTCCCTTATCTTTGATGATCTGAACATTTCCCTCTTGAATTCACACCATCTTGATGGACAATTCTGATTTTCAATCTGTCAATGCTTACAATAATCTTTTGCAATTTTTTTATTTGTTGTTCTCAGCGCCGAATCGTGAACCCCTAGATGACCATTATAGATTGTGATGGTTGAAGTTGTGAAATATTGAACTGAATGTAATATTTGCCTTGAGGTCTTGGCCTGTTCCCAACACATCTCATTAACTTTACTGTTGTAAAGATCTATTTGACAGATATAGTGATCCAAATAATTGCAGCGTTTGGCTCGCACCTGAAGCACCTCATTTCCACGTTCAGCTTCAATCACGGATATGGGAGGACCTTGTATGATGGAGCACTTCACTCCAGTGGGCTGACCATCCAAGCGGTGAAAATCAAAATTACCCTGAATAACCTCAGCCTTCCATCCTAACCTGAATAGAGCTTCAATCCCCATTTGCTATCCATCACAAAGATGGGTTTTGTTTTATTTGCAGCAAATCAATCATTGCTATACCAGCACCTACCCCCAAACAAGCATTGACATCTACACTCATCCAAAGCATATCACACTGACTTCTTTGATCTGACACAACCTTCTCTAAAATTTGCTGTTCAGGTTCTATCCGGCACAAAGTCCGCATTGACTACCCTTTGAACTGAATTCAAATGCCTTGCTTGCAAGTTCCTCCAGAATCTGAAGAGACAAAGAACAGCAGACAATGATTTACACACAAAAAAAGGACACAAAGTGCTGGAATAACTTAGCTGGTCACAGGCAGCAGCTCTGGAGAACATGGATAGGTGGGATTACGATTTGGGAACATTCTTTAGACTGATTGTGGTGGGGGCATGGGGCAGAAGAAAGTTGGAAAAGAGGAGAGATAGGTGGATACAGGTGAGGGGGGGGGGGGAGGGTTTGAGAGGTAAATAGTTGGGCAAAGGCCAGAGATGAAAAAACAAAATGTTTGAGATAAGCTTAAAAGAAGTCCAAATTGTGAAGCTAGAAGAAGGAATATAGATTAAAGAAGGAGTTGGTGGGGCACATTAAAGAGGGGAGGGGGAGGGGGTGATGGGGGGAGGGTGATAGTACTTCTTTCCCCATCGATGCAAATTCCAACTCGGTTTATCGGTCTATTTTATTGTCACGTGAAAAGCTTTTGTTACATGCTATCCAAGAACTTTTCTCATGTATCCAAGAACATTTTAAATGTTGGTAAACCAAATTAAAACAGGAAATTATGGAAGTATTGAGAGGCCAAGCAGCAACTGTGGAGACAGAAGCAGAGTTGATAGTTTTGTTCAATAAATCTTTACTCTGTCCCTTCAGAACTGACTGCTCATCCCCTTCAGAATCCATGACTGATTTTTCAGTGACTCTGCCCTTCACTCCTCTCAGCCACCACATTGCTAGTGCTTTTCCTATTTTCAAATCATAACTTGCTGATACTTTCATTACATGTAACCTCCTTTGTGTTGGGTCTCCGATAAAGCTCACACCCAAAAGGTTTGGCATGTATAATATGTAGCTATGAAGCCTTGAGACTCATTATATTGTAAAGATTATTTTGAGGGCGGCACGGTGGCACAGCATTAGAGTTGCTGTCTTACAGCGCCCGAAACCCAGGTTCGATCCTGACTACGGGTGCTGTCTGCACGGCGTTTGAACGTTCTCCCCGTGACTGCGTGGGTTTTACATGGGTGCTCCGGTTTCCTCCCACACTCTAAAGACGTACAGGTTCATAGGTTAATTGGCTTGGTATAATTGTAAATTGTCCCTAGTGTGTGTAGGATAGCGTTGGTGTGTGGGGATCTGTGGACAGCGCGGACTTGTTGGGCCAAAGGGCCCGTTTCTGCACTGTATCTCTGAACTAAACTAAACTAAACTAAATCAGACCCCTGATGGCATGGTATTCACACTGTTTCTCCAGGATAATCCCACTGCAGTTCGCCTACCGCCACACAGATGTGATCGATCTTGCTGGCTCTCCACTGTGCTCTGGATCACTTGGACAACAAAAACTCATATGTCAGGCTGTTATTCATTGATTACAGCTCAACATTTAATACAATCATCCCCTCCAAGCTGGCTATCAAACTCGCAGAACTGAGTCTCTGCGCATCCCTCTGCAATTGGATCCTAGGCTTCCTCATTCACATACCACAGACTGTTCGAATTGGTGGAAAGGTGTCAGCCTCAATAACAATCAGCATGGGAGCACCTCAAGGCTGCGTGCTCAGTCCCCTGCTGTATTCACTCTATACTCATGACTGCGTAGCCGGTCATAGTGCGAACACAATCATCAAGTTCGCTGACGACACCACTGTTGTGGAACGTATCACTGATGAGGAAGTGTCAGAGTATAGAAGAGAGATCGACCGACTGACCAAATGGTGCCAGCACAATAACCTGGCCCTCAACACCAGCAAAACCAAGGAACTGATTGTGGACTTTGGAAGGGGTAGGATGGTGACCCACAGTCCCGTTTATATCAACGGGTCGATGGTGGAAAGAGTCAAGAGCTTCAACTTCCTGGGCGTGCACATATCTGAAGATCTCTCCTGGTAAGAGAACACTGATGCAATTATAAAGAAAAGCACATCAGCGCCTCTACTTCCTGAGAAGATTACGGTGAATCGGCATGTCAAGGAGGACTCTCTCTAACTTCTACAGGTGCACAGTAGAGAGCATGCTGACCGGTTGCATCGTAGCTTGGTTCGGCAACTTGATTGCCCAGGAGCGGAAAAGACTACAAAAAGTAGTAAACACTGTCCAGTCCATCATTGGCTCTGACCTCCCTACCATCGAGGTGATCTAACGCAGTCGCTGCCTCAAAAAGGCTGGCAGCATCATCAAGGACCCACACCATCCTGGCCACACACACATTCCGGAAGTGGCGGCGCCTAACGGCAGCGGCTCGACTGCAGTCCGTCTGTCTATTTATTTATTTTTGTCTAGTTAAATGTAGTTGTTTGTGTTTTTTTATATTGTTTTTAACTGTGTATATGTGGGGGGTGGGGGGGGGGGGTGAGGGAGAAACTTTTTTTTTTTTTTTTTTTTTTTTTAAATTTATTAGAAGTACATTACATTACAACCACATACATTAGTACTCGTCACTTATGTCTTCTTACAATTAATGTACTCCATTTGTTTTTTACACTAGTAAAAGGAAAAGATAAGATTGAAAGAAAGAAGAAAGTGAAGGAAAAAGTGAGAGTGTAGAAAATGTGACAACAAAAAAGGACGAAGACCCTATAAGAACAAAATTAAAAACAAAAGAAAAAGAGTTAAGAAATAGACCCTAGAAAAGAAGGAGAAAGAGAAAGAGGAAAAAGAGAGAAACAAATATTTTTTATGAGCATTACGCAAATGGGACATACCAACTCTGTGAGGGGGAAACTTAAAAAAATATCTTCCCTGTATGGAGGACCCGACCTTTCTCTGTCGGGTCTCCGTTGTCGTTGGGGCCTAGCACCGTGGAGCGGCCTCCACCGGAACGACCTGGGGCTCCAGTCGCGGAGCCTGCGGATTACTCACCATCGTGGAGCTGGCCGAGTTCGGAGCGTGGAGAGCTGTGGTGGCGCGCGGCTGTGACCCGACCCCGGAACTTCGGAGGCTCCAGCCGCGGGTCTGGTGGATGGTAACATCGGGAGCTCGCGGGTCCCTGGTGGGAGACCGCTTTTCAGGGCTTCCGCAACGGCAACTTCTCCCGCCCGAGTTGCGGGGTTGAAGATGACCTGGAGCTGGGTCTAATATCGCCCGGCGCGGCTTTAATGGCCGCGGGACTTGCTAGCGCTACCGGGGGCTCCAACATAAAGACCCGGAGCGCGGCCTTGCATCGCCCGGCGCGGCTTTAATGGCTGCGGGACTTATTTTCCATCGCCCGCCGGGGCTTCTGACTCTGACATCGGGAGGAGAATGGGGAGTGCAGGGGAGAGATAAGACTTTGCCTTCCATCACAGCGAGGAGGAGATTCGCTGTGATGGATGCTTGTGTAAATTGTGTTGTGTCTTGGTTATTTTACTTGTTTGTATGACTGCAGAAACCAAATTTCGTTTGAACTTCATTTGAGGTTCAAATGACAATAAATGGTATGGTATTGTATTGTATTGTATTGTATTGTATCTCCCTGCTACCTTCAGGTAGAAGGTACAGGAGCCTGAAAACTGCAACGTCCAGGTTCAGGAATAGCTACTTCCCCACAGCCATCAGGCTATTAAATTCAACTCAAACAAAACTCTGAACATTAATAGCCCATTTTTGGCCAACTCGCTCAGAGCCCCCCTCCGCCAGACTGGACAAGATGATTTTTCCCATCGATGAAAAATCAGAGATATATTAATGTATTAATGTATTAAAATGTTTTTGCCATTCTCTCTGCTGCCCCTGCTGGTGGGAGGGGGGAGGGACTATAAAACCCAGAAGTGGTGTGCCTCACTCAGTCTCTGAAAAATGATGGAAGCGAGAGCGTCTCTCTGAGCTCTGAATAACACTGAACACATGTCTACTCAACTGTGAGTGCCCTTAGTGTGGTTTGAAATAGAAAATATGGTTGGTTTGAAGTAAAAAGGCACTGCAAATGGTTGTTTGGGGTGTTTTGGGTTGAAGTAAAAAGGCACTGCAAATGGTTGTTTGGGTTGTTTTTGGGTTGAAGTAAAAAGGCACTGCAAATGGTTGTTTGGGGTGTTTTGGGTTGAAGTAAAAAGGCACTGCAAATGGTTGTTTGGGTTGTTTTGGCTTGAAGTAAAAAGGCACTGCAAATGGTTGTTTGGGGTGTTTTGGGTTGAAGTAAAAAGGCACTGCAAATGGTTGTTTGGGTTGTTTTGGCTTGAAGTAAAAAGGCACTGCAAATGGTTGTTTGGGGTGTTTTGGGTTGACATGAAAATGCACTGCAAATGGTTGTTTGGGGGGTTTTGGGTTGAAGTGAAAAGACACTGCAAAGGTTTTTTTTTGTTTTTTTGGGTTGAAGTGAAATTGCACCGCAAATGGTTGTTTGTGGGTTTTGGGTTGAAATGAAAATGCACTGCAAATGGTTGTTTGTCTAAACTTGACAACTTCCTGTTTGCACTATATTGATTTTAGATAAAACTCTACCACTTATGGCTGTGATTTTTGGCCATCTTACTCAGTCCGCCTCCGCTCATCAGGTGCAGAGGATTCTTCCCATCAATGAAAAATAAAAGTGTTATTAGTGTTTTAAAAATGTTGAGAATCTCTCTCCTGTCAATCACGCCATGAAGGCCACACCTTTTCCGGTGGGAGAGGGAGGGATTATAAAACCCAGTAGTGCGGGTGTGGCTCAGTCTCTGCATGATGGGGGAGGGAGAGGTCTCGACTCTGTTTCTGTGAATCAACTGAACACACTGAATGTCTACTGAACTGAGTGTGGTGTGTTGTGTGATTTTACGGTGGTTTTATGGTGGTTTCACCCTGCTTGAAATGGTATGAAACTGCATTTGAATGTGGTGGCCTTGCACCCTGCATGAAATGGTATGAAACTGAATTTGAATGTGGTGTCGTTGCACCCTGCATGAAATGGTATGAAACTGCATTTGAATTTGGTGGCTTTGCACCCTCCTTGAAATGGTGGGAACCTGAACCTGAATTTGGTGGCCTTGCACCCTGCTTGAAGTGGTATGAAACTGCACTTGAATTTTGTGGCCTTGCACCCTGCTCGAAGAGGTAAGAAACTGCACTTGAATTTGGTGGCATTGCACCCTGCTTGAAATTGAATTTCAAGGAATAGCCGTGAGTCAACTGCCAGCCCACCAGCCGTGAGTGAGCTGCCAGCACATCAGGCTTGATGGACTGAGCTGCCACCCCAATAATCCATTTGGCCCACAATGTCCATACTAGCCCTCTGGAGACCAGTAGTCCCTGCAGCCAACAACACCCATATCAGCGCTCCAGAAAGCCCCCCCCCCCCCCACTGGCCACCAATATTGGAATTGATGGAGAGGTAGAAAATTGTGTCGGGGGACCAGCCCTCCCGTGTGAACATGGGACCCAACGAGTCCCACTTAGTCTAATATTTATATAGTGGTATATGGACACAATAATCTGTTCTGTATTCATGCCTACTATATTCTGTTGTGCTGAAGCAAAGCAAGAATTTCATTGTCCTATCTGGGACACATGACAATAAACTCTCTTAAATCTTGAATCTAGAGTTAGGGCTAAAGATCAGAAAGAACTGTGTGCAAGTTGGAGCTCTGCCCTTGAGAATAGCTAGAGGTTGTGCTTAATTTAGTGTGTGATCTACAAAGCAGTTATTGTACTTGCTTCATGATGTTAGTGATAGAATGGAGGAAAATAGTAAGATTAAATGAGAACTTACCAGTTTGAAGTTTGATCTTTATTTTATGAGGAGTTGCGATGAGTGATTAAGTGAAGAAGCCCTGCCAGTCCGCATGCACGTCAATCTTCAAAGCAGCGGTGTGAAATCACAGATAACAGTATTTGAAGTAACATAGTAAGATTAGAAACATAGAACTACCAGACGACCTTTGTGATATGAGGGTTGGGAGTGGAGGGCATGTAATCACTCATCGCAACTCCTCATAAAATAAAGATCAAACTTCAAACTTGTAAGTTCTCGATTAATCTTACTATTTTACTTCGGAGTCATGTGAGTGATTCCGTGAAGATTTCAAAGCTCTGTGATTTCATGCCGTAGATTCAAATCCAGGTGTCTCACTGCATCGATTGACTCAGGATGAGTGAATAATCAACAATTCATTAAACCATGACATTGATTTGAACGAGTTAATGGTTTATTTTAATAAAGAAAAATCAATAGCAACCCCTCTGTCCCAGGGGAAAGCTATAAAACAGAACTCAAATCAGAATGGGCAAATACCCCTGGTTCGGCAATCGGTTTGTGATAAAAATTTTGAAAAGTTAATTCACTTGACCATCCTGCGGCCGCGAGGATATGGTCGATGGGGATGTCCATTGCCCTGGCCGCTGACGTTGATGCCGTCCTGGTGGAATGAGATTTAAAATTGTCAGTATCAATACCTGCACAAACCAGCACCTGCTTCAGCCACCTTGAAATGGTCTGAACCGACACTTACCTATGCGTTTTTTTGTGGGTAATTAATAATGCTGATTCCACACCTCTGAGGCTTTTGGTGGCCTTGATATAATATAGCAAGTGTGACACCACACATAGTCGTGAATCCGTGAGGTATGCCGAAAAAATGATCTTAAACCCTATCACCTCTGGTCTGCTCTGCTTGAGTAGATCATAAATGTAAAATGTAATGGTATCTGCAGACGCTTCCATCCTGTCTAGCCGCAGCTTCTGCAATGTCTGCACCCGTTGTGCTGAAACCAGTGCCATGAGCATGACTACCTTCATGGTGACTTTGGCCAAAGACAGAGATGTGACGGGAGTCCACTGACGAAGCAGCGTGAGTACCACGCTTACATCCCAGATTACCGAATACCTGGGCCTGGGAGGATTGGCATTTAAAATTCCCTTCATAAATCGAGATATTAGAGGGTGAGACCCAATAGTATATTGTTCTAACCCCATCCACAAGTATGAGGACAGGGCACTCCTGGCTGTATTGATCGCACTATAGCTTAACCCTTCATCGAAATAGAGAGTTGACAGGATTTCTAGCACATCTGAAATGCATGCCGTGTGATATGTAATATTCTCCCGTAAGCAGAACACCTCCCATTTCCTGACATGAGAGATGTACTGCTTTTGGGTACTATCCCTCCAGGCCACAGTGATCACATCCATGGCTCGATCGGATAGTCCTCGCCCCAGGTATGGCCTCCTTAGAATCTGCAAATTAACAGATCAATACGGTCATGTAAAGAGTGTTGATCGCCACTTACAGGGTGCACCAGTAGGTCACTACATTTGGGAACAGTCATAAGGGGCTGTATAATTATCTCCAAAATGAGAGGGAACCATGGCTGAGTAGGCCAGTCGGGTACCACCAACACTCCTGAGGTGGAGTCCTGCTTGATCTTGAGCAGACACCGACTGATGAGGCAAAATGGAGGAAATGCATATAAAAACATTCCACCCCAATGTAGCTAGAATGCATCAACCGCTACTGCTCCAGGGTCTGGTTCCCATGAAACATACTTAGGAAACTGGTGGTTGAGTCTGGATGCAAACAAATCAATATCTGGCATCCCATACAGAGCAACAACGTTGTTAAATACCTCATGATTCAACATCCATTCTGTGTTGTCATTGAATTTGCATGACCTGGTGTCTGCCACTATGTTGAATCTACCTGGTAGGTAGATAGCTGAAAGCCAAATGTTTCTGGTAATACACCAGTTCCAAATCAGATTAGCCAATCTATCACAAGATTCCGACTTGATTCCACCCATATGATTAACATACGCCACTGCCGTAGTGTTGTCAATCTGAAGCTGAACATGCAGGTGACCCTTAGTAGAGCAATAAGACTTAAGCCCATAAAATGCTCCCAACAGCTCTAAATAATTAATCCCATGTGATTGCAGAAGAGGCGCCTCATGCATATTCCATCTGCCTCCACAGCTAGAAATGGTATCAGTAGCACCCCAACCGAGAGCACTGACATCAGTCTGTAAGACAATGGAAGGTTGGTCAACCAGAATTTTGCTAGAACAACTTGAGATGTTCATTAACCACCAGTGCATTTCAGCAATGGCTTCAGCTGGTAATTGCATGGGCCTGTCATAATGACCTGTATGTATCCTGAGTGCCTGTTCCTTTGCACATTGTAAATTTTGGTAATGCAAAGGTCCAAACTGCACGGCTGGAAAAGCAGCCACTAATTTGCCAATCAAGCTGGCCACCTGTCTAATTGAAGGTTGTTGCTCCTCTATGAGCTTGGTAAAGCCTTCAATTATCTCTAGCCTTTTGCCCCTGGGCAGAGTCACTGACATGTGATTTGAATTAATAGTGAATCCCAAATAATCAATAACTCTGACTGGTGTTAAATTGGATTTAACTGGATGAATGATAAACCCCAATCTCGCAAATGAGAGCTTAACAACTGAAATGGATGATTCAGCTGTTTCCCGAGTCTTTCCTATGATTAAAATATCATCCAAATAGGCCATTACAATATGGCCCTGAGCTCGGAGTAGCCCCAGTACAGGTTTTAACAGTTTCGTAAATAATCTAGATGCTGAGGTTAATCCATTAGGCAGTGCTTTGAATTGCCATAATTGACTCATCCAGCTAAATTTCAAATATCTCCTATCATCCCTATGAACAGGCACTGAGTAATATGCATCTTTAAGGTCTATACTTGCCATATGACATCTTCTGGAAACCAGTTGTTTGGCAGTAACAAAAGCTTCCATTTTGAAATGTTTATACTGTACAAAGGGGTTAAGGCTCGTCAGGTCGAGGATGATTCTACATCCTCCATCCTTTATTGACCTAGGAACAATATTTGACACAAATTGGTGGAGTTGGCGAACCGACTTCTCAATTACCCCTTCTTTGCATAATTTTTCAAGTTCTGCAAGTATCTCCATATTCTCTTTCTGTGAGAAAATGAGTGTCCGGCTTGGAACATGCTGAGTGGGTGAACACAAATTGGGAAGGAATTCAATTCGAAAACCTTGTATACTGCACAGTATAAACAGATCTGATGTTATCTCATACCATTCCTTTAGGAATAAGTGTAATCTCCACCCAACTTGTAGGTGTTTTTCATTTAATATGTTCCTATAAGAACCAGACCCACCTACCTCCATGGTTACCGGTGGAAATTGCTGCCCCCGGTTTCTGGTGGAAAAATTCACGTTTGCTCGTGTCCCAGTTGCAGTGCGCCAGCTGTGCATATTAGTGAATGGCCGGCTTGTTCCTTGACCGGACCCGGTCTCTGCAACCCGTCTGTAGGGGTACTGCCGCCGAACCGTTCTGCTGACCATCAGTGCTTTAATCAGTCCCACCGTTGTTGCCTCGTCGTCGAGCTCTTTAACTCTTTTCGCAAGGTCTTCCCCAAACAGCAGATTTAGTGGCTGATTATTGCTGGGTTTACACAGTGCCGCAAACTTTGGGTTGATGGTAGGGCGGATGGCACTTTTCCTCAAACAATTAATTTCGAAATGTGCAGTGCACATGAGGGCTAAGGCATCCTGCTGTGTATCAGACAGGTGCCCCTCGTCCACTGATCTGGCAAATGCAGTAATGCCCGAGGCGAGCAACTTCAGCACCCTCTGAAGTTTCATTTCTTGAGCTCTGATGCCAATGCCCATATGGCCCCATATAGCGTGATTTACCGCCGGTACTTTAAGTAGCACACAGTTAGCCGGGGTCTCATATTTTTTGGCTGTTTCATCCATAGTCAGCTCTTGCAGCTGATGTGAAACCAGATAGTTTATGGTTGTAGCCAATTCATCACCCAGCGGCTCTCCAGACTCTCTTGTGATGGCAAATCTTGCTGCCAGGCATGGTACATCTGGCTCGTGCCCTTCATCCCTTGGGGTATGCTGCACAGCTATACCCACAGATTCGGCGTCAGAATCAAACTGACCCGTTAAGCTCTCCTCCTCCAAGAGGGAGCGATTAAGCAGCCCTGTTTCAGGCGCTGCTGGCGCGGGCTCTCCCGTAGGCCGGCGCAGACACAACTCCTCCTGCCGGAGTGTATCTTGATGGATCCTCTCCATTAGGAGCTCCATTTTTGACAACCGTGCAAAAATGGTCTCCATTCCCGGAGGGGAACCCTCCTGGCCCGACTCATCGGAGTCTGTGGCCCGTGCAGACTTTCTAGCGGCCTTGCGCCCCAATGGCGTGGCGACGGTGCTCTGAGGCAACAAGTCTGCAGTCGCTGGTCTCCCTTCTAGCGACTGAATAGGTGAACTAGGCGGCCGCCCGCTACCCGCACTCCCGCGGTCTTCCTTAGCTTTCCCAGCGGCTCACATCGACTTCACCCTAGACGCTTTCCCCATAGTTGAAGACTTGATCCTGAAACAAGAATTATTCCAACACAGAAAGCGACCTCCGACTATGTTTTACACTTACCTGAGGTTTTTAAACTTACCGCTGGAGGAGCGCTGCACCTCCCAGCCGGTCGCTGTGCCATGCGTCAGACGTAATGACGCGCATGCGGACTGGCGGGGCTTCTTCACGGACTCCGAAGTAAAATTAACCTTTCAATGATGTTAACCTGGGCACAACACAGAAATCAACTGATCATGTATCAGAGGTGGGTAAAGCTCACAGCTGAGATAACCCAGTCACCCTTTGTACCAAATGCGTGATTTTATCCAATATCCTTCTAAACCTATCCAATCTATGTACCTGTCTGAATGTTTCTTAAAAGTGATCGTAACTACCTCAATTAACTTCTCTGGCTGCTCATTCCATATACCTTCCACCGTTTGTGTAAAATAAGTTGCCCCTCACCTCTCATCCTCCTGCATTCCAAGGGATAAAGTGCTAGCTTACTCAGCCTCTTCCTAGAGCTCACGCCCTTGAGTCCTGGTAACATCATCGTAAATCTTCTCTACACCCTTTACAAAGCTTAATCTTCTTTGCACGCTTTCAAGCTTACAAGACCTAATCTTGTCTCAAATTGGCTTTGGGGAATGAAAATGGCGTAGAGTATTAATAGTAACAATGTTTATAAACAAGATAAAACTCATAACACCTTTGTAACAGCCACATGAAAGATTCTAGTCAGCACAATATTATTTTATTTTCTGCAATATAACCATGGCTCTCTTTTAATGAAACTTCATGAGAATTATTGGGCCTTCAGATGCCAAAAAAGTTAGAAGTTTCTCAAGCTGAAAGTTTGCGTATGGTCGCCTTTCTACCTGAATCTCTGTAAAGATAAAGATAGTATTAATTAGAGACAAGATTCGATTTTGGGGCAAATCAAAATTTAGTGACAAGCTTCTAGTAAAAGCTTAAGGTACACAAAAATGCTGGAGAAACTCAGCGGGTGCAGCAGCATCTATGGAGCGAAGGAAATAGACAACGTTTCGGGCCGAAACCCTTCTTCAGACTGATAGGGGGTGGGGAGAAGAAAGGAAAAAAGGAAAAAGGCGGAGGCGGAGCCTGAGGGCTGGGGGAGGGGAGGAGACAACCAGAAGGCTGATGAAGGGGAGGGGACAGCAAGGGCTAGCAGAATTGGGAGAATTCAATGTTCAAGCCCCCAGGATGTAGACTGCCCAAGCGGAATATGAGGTGCATTTCCTCCAATTTACGGTGTTGCTCGCTGTGGCCATGGAGGAGACCTAGGACAGAGAGATCAGATACGGAATGGGAGGGGGAGTTGAAGTGCTGAGCCACCGGGAGGTCAAGTTAGTTATTGCGGAACGACCGGAGGTGTTCGGCGAAACGATCGCCAAGCCTCCGCTTGGTCTCACCAATGTAGATCAGCTGGCATCTAGAGCAGCGGATGCAATAGATGAGGTTGGAGGAGATGCAGGTGAACCTCTGTCGCACCTGGAACGACTGCTTGGGTCCTTGAATGGAGTCGAGGGGGGAGGTGAAGGGACAAGTGTTGCATTTCTTGCGGTTGCAAGGGAAAGTACCAGGGGAGGGGGTGGTATGGGAGGGAAGGGAAGAATTGACAAGGGAGTTACGGAGGGAGCGGTCTTTGCGGAAGGCAAACATGGGGGGAGATGGGAAGATGTGGAGAGTGGTGGGGTCATGTTGGAGGTGGCGAAACTGATGGAGGATCACTTGTTGTATGTGACAGCTGGTGGGGTGAAAGGTGAGGACTAGGGGGACTCTGCCCTTGTTGTGAGTGGGGGGATGGGGAGAGAGAGCAGTGTTGCGGGGTATGGCAGAGACCCTGGTGCGAGCCTCATCTATGGTGGAGGAGGGGAACCCCCGTTCCCTGAAGAATGAGGACATTTCAGATGCCCTGGTGTGGAACGCCTCATCCTGGGAGCAGATGCGGCGTAGACGGAGGAATTGGGAGTGGGGGATGGAGTCCCTACAGGAAGCAGGGTGGGAAGAAGTGTAGTCCAGATAGCCATGGGAGTCGGTGGGTTTGTAGTGGATGTCGGTAAGGAGTCTATCACCTTCGATGGAGATAGTGAGGTCAAGGAATGGTAGGGAAGTGTCGGAAATGGTCCAGGTGTATTTGAGTGCCGGATGGAAGTTGGTGGTGAAGCGGATGAAGTCAGTCAGTTGTGTGTGGGTGCAGGAGGTGGCACCAACACAATCATCGATGTAGCGGAGGTAGAGGTCGGGGATGGGGCCCTGGTACGCATTGAACAAGGATTGTTCTACGTACCCGACAAAGAGGCCGGCGTAGCTGGGGCCCATGCGTGTGCCCATAGCTACGCCTTGTATTTGGAGGAAATGGGAGGAGTCAAATGAAAAGTTATTAAGTGTAAGGACCAGCTCCGCTAGGCGGAGGAGGGTGTCAGTGGCCGGGTATAGGTTGCTTCTACGGTCGAGGAAAAAAACGGAGGGCTTCGAGACCATACTGGTGGGGGATGGAGGTGTACAATGACTGGACGTCCATGGTGAAGATGAGGGGGTGAGGGCCTAGAGAGTGGAATGCGCGGAGATGACGGAGAGTGTCTGAGGTGTCTTGAACATAGTAAAAGCTTCTTTGGATATGTTAAGGGAAAAAGAGTAGCAAAGTCAAATGTGGGTTCCTTGAAGGCAGACACGGGTGAAATTATTATGGGCAACAAAGAAATGGCAGAAGAGTTGAATAGGTACTTCAGATCTGTCTTCACTAAGGAAGACACAAACAATCTCCCAGATGTACTTGAGGACAGAGGATCTAAGGGAGTAGAGGAACTGAAAGAAATTTTCATTAGGTGAGAAATAGTATTGGGTAGGCTAATGGGACTGAAGGATGATAAATCCCCTGGGCCTGATGTTCTGCATCCCAGGGTCCTGAGGGAGGTGGCTCTAGAAATAGTGGACGCATTGGTGATCATTTTCCAATGTTCAATAGATTCCGGATCAGTTCCTGTGGATTGGAGGATAGCTAATGTTATCCCACTTTTCAAGAAAGGAGCGAGAGAGAAAACGGGGAATTACAGACCAGTTAGCCTGACTTCGGTGGTGGGAATGATGCTGGAGTCAATTATTAAAGAGGTAATAATGGGGCATTTGGATAGCAGTAAAAGGATTAGTCCAAGTCAACATGGATTTATGAATGGGAATTTCTGGAATTTTTTGAGGATGTGACAAATAAAATGGATGAAGGGGTGCCAGTGGATGTAGTGTATCTAGACTTTCTGAAAGCCTTTGATAAGGTCCCGCACGGGAGACTGGTGACTAAAATTAGAGCACATGGTATTGGGGGTAGGGTGTTGACATGGATAGAAAATTGGTTGGCAGACCGGAAGCAAAGAGTAGGAGTGAACGGGTCTTTTTCAGAATGGCAGGCAGTGGCGAGTGGAGTGCCGCAAGGCTGAGTGTTGGGGCCGCAACTGTTTACCATATATATTAATGATTTGGAAGAGGGAATTAGGAGCAACACTAGCAAGTTTGCGGATGACACAAAGCTGGGTGGCAGTGTGAACTGTGAAGAGGATGTTAGGAGGTTGCAGGGTGACCTGGACAGGTTGAGTGAGTGGGCAGATGCGTGGCAGATGCAGTATAAAATAGATAAATGTGAGGTTATCCACTTTGGCAGCAAAAACAAGGGGGCAGATTATTATCTCAATGGGGTTAGGTTAGGTAAGGGGGAGGTACAGCGAGACCTGGGCGTCCTTGTACACCGGTCACTGAAAGTTGGCGTGCAGGTACAGCAGGCAGTGAAGAACGCTAATGGAATGCTGGCCTTCATAACAAGAGGATTTCAGTATAGGAGTAAAGAGGTTCTTCTGCAGTTGTATAGGGCTCTGGTGAGACCACATCTGGAGTATTGTGTACAGTTTTGGTCTCCTAATTTGAGGAAGGACATCCTTGTGATTGAGGCAGTGCAGCGTAGGTTCACGAGATTGATCCCTGGGATGGCGGGACTGTCATATGAGCAAAGATTGAAAAGACTAGGCTTGTATTGACTGTAGTTTAGAAGGATGAGGGGGCATCTTATAGAAACATATAAAATTATAAAAAGACTGGACAAGCTAGATGCAGGAAAAATGTTCCCAATGTTGGGCAAGTCCAGAACCAGGGGCCACAGTCTTAGAATAAAGGGGAGGTCATTTAAGACTGAGGTGAGAAAAAACTTTTTCACCCAGAGAGTTGTGAATTTATGGAATTCCCTGCCACAGAGGGCAGTGGAGGCCAAGTCACTGGATGGATTTAAGAGAGAGTTAGATAGAGCTCTAGGGACTAGTGGAGTCAAGGGATATGGGGAGAAGGCAGGCACGGGTTATTGATTTGGGACGATCAACCATGATCACAATGAATGGCGATGCTGGCTCGAAGGGCCGAATGGCCTCCTCCTGCACCTATTTTCTATATTTCTCTATGTTTCTAAGCAACCAATGAAATATTTTTAATTTTCCAATGGTTGCACTGGAATGAGTAAATGCTGTTCTGCCGCAGAGCTGGTAGTGACTGAGTTATTTTATTGTTACATGCATCTACAAGCTGTTATGTGCTGTGTACTCCTAAAGGCACCAATATCTCTCAGTAAAACATATTATTTTCCTTCACTACACAAATCTTTCTTCCACTGAATGAATTTATTTCCACATTACCAGGAGCACAATACATCATATGTAGCTGTATTATTGTGATTATTGGATGTTGGATCACTTGGTAAGGGAGGGGAGAAGAGGGAGTGACCAGGGTGTGACTCGTCCTTGATTAGGCCAGCAGCATAATCAAGGACGAGTTGTACCTTGGCCACTTCCTTTTCTCCCCTCTCCCATCAGGCAAAAGGTGTAGAAGCGTGAAAGCGCACACCTCCAGATTCAGGAACAGTTTCTTCCCAGCTGTTATCAGGCAAATGAATCATCCTACCACAACCAGAGGACAGTGCTGAACTACTGTCTACCTCTTTAATGACCATTGGACTATCCTTGATCAGACTATACTGACTTTATCTTACAATAAACGTTATTTCCTTATCATGTATCTATACACTGTAAATGGCTCGATTGTAATCATGTTTTAGCTTTCTGCTGACAGGATAGCACACAACTAAAGCTTTTCACTGTACCTCGGTACACGTGACAATAAACTAAACTGAAACTGAGATTCTCTTCCCAGAACGAAATCGAGTTTTGTAATAATCCATGCCGATAGTTACTGAAACTCGATTTATTTTTCCATTTTAGTTTACTTTCATGAATCTAAATTCTCCATCTGCCTGATGGGATTAGAATTTGTGTCCCCAGATCAGTGGTCCAGATATTTAACTGTTACACTGCTATTCATTTGACAGAGCTGATAAAGTTTCTGTTTATCTGGAAATTCATGTTGAAACCTTAGTCCTAATTTTGGTTGCCAGTGACTAGCGGTTTTGCGCAGGGGATGGCATTGATGCTACACTTCACATTGTATATTAATGATTTGGACAATAGAACTGATGTCTTTGTGGCCAAGTTTGAGGATGATAGGAAGATAGGTGGAAGAGCAGGCAGATTAGAGGAAGCAAGGAGGCTGCAAAAGGACTTGGATAGGTTGGGAGAGTGGGTACAGAAGTCGCAGATACAAACAAATTAACTAATAAATTGCAGGGGCCTTGATGAAGGTCTTTGCACCCTCTCAATGTGCAGGCAAGGTCTTGGCAGTGGAGAAATAAGCAATGTTGTTCCTTTGTTTAAGAGGGGAAGTAGAGATAATCAAGGAAATTACAGGCTGCTGAGCCTCCCATTGGTGATAGCGATGATATGGGAGAAGTTTCTTTGCGATGAGATTTATTCGGATTTGGAAGATAAATAGATAATTAGGGACAATCAGCATGGCTTTGACAATGGTAGGTCAAATCTTACTAACTTGATCAAGTTTTTTTGAGGAGGTGATGAAACATTGGGCAGAAACATCAGTGAAGGAGACCTATTTCCTGCAAATTTATATTAGATTGTATCATCAATACGAGAGGGGAAGATGTAATAGGAACCTGAGGGGCAACTTTTTCGCACAGGGTGTTGGGTGTGCGGAACAAATTGCTAGAGGAGATAGTTGAGGAAAGTACTATAACAACATTGAAAAGACATTTGTACAGGTACATGGAAAGGAAAGGTTTAGAGGGATATGGACCGAACACGGGCAGGTGGGACATCTTGGTTGGTTTGGACAAGTTGGGTCGAGGGGCCTGATTCTGTGCCGTATAACTTTATGCCTCTTATCAAAGATGGGCTAAGTGTTTTGGAAACATATGCAGGGTAGCAATGCAGAAACAACTGCAGCTGGAACAAGCAGATGACTGATTATCTTGATTCGGACCTACATCCAGCATCACCCAATTAATCAGAAGGTGTTTATAACTTTCAGTCAAAGCAGTTAACTATTGAGTTTGCATTGGGAAATTGGAAACTTCTGTCGATAAAACATAGCGTTGCATTAGAAATGTAATATGTACCTGCAATCTCAATAAATGTTGAAAATACCTTCATCCAACGAACAAATGAGAAATATAACCATATTCAAATCTGTCAGAAACATGGGTGCGATCGTGACCTCAGGTGATGTCCATGTGCAGGTTGCACATTCTCTCCGTCACCATGTGGGTTTCCTCCCACATCCCAAAGACGTGAGGGGTTGTAGGTTAATTGGCCTTTGTAAAATTGTCCCTAATGTGTTGGGAGTGAACGAGAAAGTGGGATTACAGAGAACTGTTGTCAACGGGTGATCGATGGTCAGTGTGAACTAGGTGTTGCTGACGCTCTGAAGATAGACACAAAAAGCTGGAGTAACTCAGCGGGACAGGCAGCATCTCTGGAGAGAAGGAAAGGGTGAAGTTTCGGGTCGAGACCCTTCTTCGTTGCTGCTGCTCCTGCTGTTTCTCTAAACTAAACTAAACATTATCTCCATTTCTGTTTGTGTGGATGTTGTCTGATCAGCTGAATGTTACCAGCATTTTCTGTTTTATTTTTGCAATGTTTTAAAGGAAATACTTCTCAAAATGAGTTTGCCTCTTTAATTCGTTCAGGTCTTTCTTAGAAATTGATCTGCAGCTAATACTTCACTATTTTTAAGTCCAATTAATCATAGGTGTGATTGCATGAAGAGCGCTTGCAACCAAAGGGCAGCAGTCCAAAGGTTTACTCCAGCTCTGATAAAGTGAATAGGAAAGATTTCAAGAAATCAACTGCAGGAACTGCAGATACTGGAAAAATCGAAGGTAGACAAAAATGCTGGAGAAACTCAGTAGGTGAGACAGCATCTATGGAGCGAAGGAATAGGTGACGTTTTTGGTAGAGACCCTTCTTCAGACTCAATAGGCGACGGTTCGGGTCGAGACCCTTCTTCAGACCTTCTTCAGAAGGGTCTCGACCCAAAACGTTGCCTATTCCTTCACTCCATAGATGCTGTCTCACCAGCTGAGTTTCTCCAAGAAAACAACAGTGTTCATCGACAGTGCAGGAACCAATATAGTCATGAACTTTGGAGTCTCATTGTTCAAAAAAACCTCTGCATTATTGAAGTGGATGATAAGTACCTGCACAGTATACTTACCATTAGTCATGGTTCAGCTTGTAGTGCTCTCACTTCTGAGGCAGCAGGTGAAATCCATTTATGCACATTTGTCTGACACCCTTAATGGGCAATGAGAGAGTACTACTCTGTCAGAGGTGACTACCCAGAAAATGCATGGTTCTTTTTACATTAGGGATTTCTTTTACATTGGGGATTTAAAAGAGTGGAGAGCCAGCAAGAGCATCCTTTGTTGCAAGGTTCATTGCTGAAAAATATGGGTGGCACATTGGCGCAGTAGTGGACGTTGCCTTACAGCGACAGAGAGTTTTGTTCGATCCTGATTATGGGTGCTGTCTGCTACGTTCGCCCCGTGACCACGTGGGTTATCCCCAGGTGCTCCGGTTTCCTCCCACACTCCAAAGACGTACAAGTCTGTAGGTTAATTGGCTTTGGTAAGAATTTTTAATTGTCCCTAGTTTATTTTGTTTTAGAGACACAGCGCAGAAACAGGCCCTTCTGCCCACCGGGGTCCGCGCCGACCAGCGATCCCCACATATTAACACTGTCGTACATCCACTAGGGACAATTTTTATATTTACCAAGCCAATTAACCGACAATTAACATTTACCAAGCCAATTTACCTACAAACCTGTACGTCTTTGGAGTGTGGGAGGAAACCGAAGATCTCGGAGAAAACTCACGCAGGTCACGGGGAGAACGTACAAATTCCGTACAGACAGCACCCGTTGTCAGGATCAGGTCTCCGGCGCTACATTCGCTGTAAGGCAGCAACTCTACCGCTGCGCCACCGTGTGTGCGGTAGTTTGTAGGATAGCGCTAGTGCATGGGATGATCGTTGGTAAAAATAGTGTGTGCTAACGTAACGGGGATCACTGGTTGGCGTGGATTTGGTGGGCCGAAGGGCCTGTTTCCGCATTGTATCTAAACTAAGCTAAAAATCATGCATGATGTCTTTCAAGTGAGAAACAGCATCAAGTCCCCATCCAAGGTTGATGCAAAAAATTCGACAACATCCCTGGTCTTGATCAATATTTATTGCTCTGCTAATCCATTAGCATGTCATTGTTACATTTTCGTTTGCAGAACCTCATTATTTGCAAATTAGCTGTTTTGTTTATCTGCGTTCCAGCATTGAGTACACTTCAAAAATATCTCATTTACTTTGAGACATGTTCAAGCTATGAAATGCTCAATATAAATGCAAATATTTTCTTTCTCAATCGATGAAATTGTTTGGCAAAAAATAGCAAAGGGACTGAGTTGGGAGCCATGTGGTAATTTGCAGATAAGGCATTTAATGCCTGATGTAAGTTTTCCTGGAGAACAACAGGATGACAAGTGCCTGAAGAGTCTGATGAAGGGTCTCGATCTGAAACGTCACCCATTCCTTCTCTCCAGAGATGCTGCCTGTCACGCTGAGTTACTCCAACTTTTTGTGTCTATCTTCGGTTTAAACCAGTATCTGCAGTTCGTTCCTAAACAGGATGACAACACTGCTGGGCATTAAGGGACACAGTCCAGTGGGGACACCCCTCAAACAAGGGAAGGGATATCATCGCAGGGGCCACATGAAAGGCAAGGATATTTAAACATAGATGCAAATACGACTGAGTTTGACACTATTGATTGTATAGATACTGAGAATGTCTGAAGTTTTTGCACAGATTTTGTTCTCTATATAGCTTTTAGTCTGAATAAAGTTTATTTTTTAAATGTAAGAAAAACAGAATAAAAAAAAAAATAGAGCCCTTCCTTTCTCAGCTTGAGCCAAACCAAAACTAAATATCTTACATGAAAAATCTAATTCAAGACAGTCGAGCCAAGGCTGTTTTATTGTCATATGCACTGAAACAGAGCAATTAAATTCTTACCTGCAGCAGCACAGCAGGTATGTAAATTACGTACTCAATAGATACCATAATAAACAATAATGTCCAATAATTAAAAAAAAAAAAAATCAATATAGTGCAAAAACAAATACAAAGCCCGTAGTGCCTAATGCAACCAAGGCAGTTTGTAGTTCAGAGTTTAGTTGGAGTTTGTAACGTTCAATACCCAGGTGGTTGTTGGGAAGCAGCTTTAACCGTTGGTCTTCACCCTGACATTCCTGAACTTGAACTCTGAACTTCTGGTCCCCTGTGTTTTTTCCCCATCCCAATCCTGCATCCCAATCCTGCACTCCAAAACCTCAGACAATCCGAAACTTCCAACGGTATTCCAGTATTTCTTGTGATCCTCCTTTCCAATCTTCTGCACCATCACTAACCACACGTTAATCCACCTGGCCCTTCCCACCTGATCAACCTTGTCTCAGTGATTTAACCCCGGAAATGTTGGAGTTAAGTTGTATTGTCCACTGAGGCATTAAATTCCACCGGCATTCAAAAGCCTCCGCTGTCCATAATGTGAAGATCTTCAGACTTCCAAGTTGACTGCTTTAACACTATTGCAGGAAAGGCACCCAAAACGTAAATGCATGGTTGTCTTCCTCTGTGTTGTACCCTGGAACAAAATAAGATCATAATTAGAATGATACAGTTAATCTTACAGTTACAGTTTAGTTTATTGTCACGTGTACCAAGGTACAGTGAAAAGCTTTTGTTGCATGCTATCCAGTCAGCGGAAAGACAATACATGATCACAATTGAGTCATTTACAGTGTATAGGGAATAACGTTTAATGCAAAGAAAATCCAACAATGTCCGAACAAGGATAGTCCAAGGGTCACCTATGGTGTAGATAGTAGGTCAACACTGCTCTCTGGTTGTTGTAGGATGATTCATCTGCCTGATAACAGCTGGGAAGAAATTGCCCCTGAATCTGGTGATGTGTGTTTTCACATTTCTATACCTTTTGCCTGATGGGAGAGGGGAGAAGAGGGAGTGGCCAGGGTGCGATTCGTCTTTGATTAAATGATTGCTGGTAACCCACGTTCTGAATGACAGAATCTATTCAGCAAGGAATCATTGATGACGCTTGAGTTCATCTGGGGCGTCACAATGTGTATGTTCTAGGATTCCTCTGCATCTTTTCCTGCAGTGTCCCTTGAGATTCATGATCCTCTGTGCATTGTTAGTTCACGCAGAGCAATTAAGTGTACCCCAGCCAAGGTACCAGCAGCAGGAGTTGATTGTTAAGTTAATTCCATCTCAAGCCTGCGCATCAAACTGATGTGTACGCTGCAGCTTGGTGAATGAGTTATGGTTTAGTCAGCAGTGTCTCAGTGTGGGAGCAGATGCTGTGGCAATTTACAGAGGCCTGCTTCACCCCACCTGTTTCGCTGAGTTTAGTGAATTGATAAAATATTTTAAGTACCCATGCAGGTTTCATTCAGTTGACATTGATGTTCTCTCTGCAGAGGTACCCATGTACGATGGGAGATGTCAATGTGAATGAATGAATGAATGAATGAATGAATGGACACTTTATTGTCACATGTGACAAGTAACAGTGAAATTCTTTGCTTGCAAATCCTCCTGCCCATGCCAGTTCCCCCTTTGCTCTTATGTAACATACGGCATGGCTCGTGGTCTCAATGTTGTGCTCAGGGCAAGTCTGTCTTGAGTTAGTCAATCGTGGAGTCTCATTTATCCTGAGCCCAATGCAAGCTGTGCCTTACTGGCCTCTGACTTTTATCGACATGGAGAACTAAGAAGGTGAAGGACCTTTTATGCATGGCACTCAATTTCTTTACTGCTTGGTGCATAACAAACTAGCTAATACAGCAGAGATAGCCACAAAGTGCTGGAGTAACTCAGCGGGTCAGGCAGCATCTTTGGGGAAAAAGGATAGGCGACATTTCGGGTCAGGACACTTCTTTAAACTGGGGGCCTGAGTCTGAAAAAGGGTCCTGACACAAAATATCATCTATCTTTTTTCTCCACAGATGCTGCCTGACCCATTAAGTTACTCTAGCACTTTGTGTCTATCCTGTATCTAAACCAGCATCTGCAGTTCTTTGCTTCAACATTTTAACTGATACAGTAAATGTTCTTGTTGGTTTAAAATGATTCAGCAATATGAGAGGGTGTTATCTTTGGTGTGTCTTATAAATGTTGTAATTTTACCCACCTCTAGTATTTCCTTTAACAGATTGTTCCATATACCCACCATCCTTTGAGAGAAAAACATGCCATTTTGCAAATATTTCCCCTCTCACTTATAACATTTGCCTTCTTGTTTTTAACTGTAAAATAAATATGACCATCCACCTTATCTCTGCCTCTCATGATGTTGATATATCTTTGTAAGGTCGCTCTCAGCATTCTTCACTCCAAGGTAAACAGTCCCAGCCTATTCATTCTCTGCACATAACTCAAGCTTTCCAAACCCAGGAAACATCATTGAGAATTTTTTCTGCACCTTCCCTAGCTGTCACACATCCTTTCTATAGCTTGGTAACATGAACTGCACACAGCACTCCAGTTGCAGTCCCACAAATGCCTTGTAGAACTATAACATCACATCCCAACACTTGTACTCAATGCCCAATCTGATAAAGCATCCCATATGCCTGCTTCTCCAGACTGTCTACCTGTGTTGCCACTCTCAGGGAACTATGGACCTGCAGCCCTTGGTCTCTCAGTCTGAGTTACATTCCATCCGCTCACTTTCCCAATTGATCTAAGTCCTGTTGAAACCTTAGACAACCTTCATCAGTGTGAACCACATCACCAATTCTGCTGTCAGTTGCAAACCAACGATTCATAGCACCTACATTCCCACTTTAAATAGATTTAATTTAATACATTTAATAGATATGACAAACAACAGGGGATCTAAGTAAGTAAGTAAGTTTATTGGCCAAGTATTCACATACAAGGAATTTGCCTTGGTGCTCCGCCCACAAGTAACAACATGACATACAGTGACAGTTACGAATGACTCAGAAAACACTAAACATTTGTTAATAATAAAACATTATTGATAAAACACCATTGATCAAGCATGTGAACCAACAAAATACTTAGCACCCATCCAGCACCCATATGTGTGGTACGTCATATGTCATAGGCCTCCAATCTGAGAAACAGCCCTCCAATAACACTGCCTTGACTAGCTTAACCTGGATCCCAGGTACTCTAACCTTCAGGACAAGCATACCATACACGAGGCCTCACTAATGTCCATGTTGATAACGCCCACTGCCTTGTCCTTGTCAATCCTCTTGGTCACCTCTTCAAAAAACACAATTATATCCATGAGACACGATTCCCCTATACAAGACCATCTTGTAAATCCCTGCACCTGTACCTGTACCATAAAATCAATGCTTCGGAAAGCCTCTGTTATTTTCTTCTATATTTTGCTAGAACACAAAAGAATCCACCACCCCTTCGGGCAACATCAGTGCTCATCAAGTATGCAAGCACTTCACTGTACGTGGATTAACATTAAATGATTTACTTTTAATGAAAATGATGGATTGATCACCTCAGCAAAATGTCATGAGGCTGACATATTTGTTTTTCTGTTCAATGTCATAAGATGCCAACCAAAATCGTCTGATGGAGAAATTATTGCCATTGGAATTTATGGAATTCACACTTGTTTAGGCATTACATTTTGTACATTAAAATTCAAAATCTATGTGAGTCCATGCAGTAAATTATAGGACTTCCAAGATGGTGCCCAACCCAAGCGATTATTTGCAAGCTTGCCGCAGAAGCAGATTTACAATCACATATTACAATCGTTCCACACTTTTAAATCTCTACTCCTACAGCAACATTTCTTACTTTAAATATGACCTATTCTCTGTAAATGGCTCGATTGTAATCATGTGTTGTCTTTCCGCTGATTGGTTAGCATGCAACAAAAGCTTTTCACTTTACCTTGGTACATGTGACAATAAACTGAACTGAACTGAAGTGAGGAGTTGGGCTCTGTGAAGTGATGTTTGAAATGCAGAAAACGAACGAGACAGCTTTTGTCCATGAAAAGTGGCCCTGTACCTCAGACACAATGTTATGAAAATATTATCCAGAATGACAACAATGCTCAACTCTGCCAGAGTTATTACATTCTTGGAAATTAATTTGCATCAAATGAACAAGTCGATAAATTCTAACCTCAGCAGTGAAGAGAACAACCAAGCTTTCTTGTGATGATTTCCCCTCTGGTATTTTTTCTGCCTCTATTAGCTTAATAGGTAGCTCGAAGTATTAAAAAAAATCTTCGGCTCGGCTTAATACGTATCCATCATTGACCCTGGTAGCAATCAAGGAGCCAGGATAAACTAAACTGTTTTCTGCTACAGGTTAAATTCGCATGACTCTGCATGCTCTGAATTGCAAGCTACTGCGGCAATAATTGGAAAATGTCATTTTAATTAATGTTTCCACAAAAATAATGTTGCTGTGTATTTTTAAAAAAGAAAGGCATTAATAAAAAATTGAATATCCATTTATGCATTATTAATATCAGACCATTTAGGATAGGTTTACAGCAATGAACCATATTGCTAAACTAATTCTGCTATGAATAATTTATATATAGTTTTTATCGTATGATATCAATTCAGAGTTGCTGCGTTCTAAGGACAGTCCAGTTGGCGTTTTTTTTTCCGCATTAAGGTTTTTGTTGCCCATTTCAATGGGGATAATGAAATTCCATTCTCAGCTGTATAAAACCTCTCATACTAAGTGAGCTAAGAAAGGGAACAGCTTATGTTTATTGAGTACCCTGTGTGCATTCTCATGATGTCTCAAAGCAATTTGCAGACAACATAGGCAAATCCATATCTCCTGTCGTCTGGAAGGACAAGGAGATCACATACACAGGATCATTGTCGCCTCCCAATTCTACTCCAGGTCACACACAATGTCAGCTTGGAAATATATGGCTTTGCTTTATCATCTCTGGGTCAAACCTTAACTCCCTCTACAATAAGTGCAATTTCACTACATTGACTGCAGCAGTTCAAGGCAGTCTACAATATGTCAAGTGTAATGAGGGATGGGCAATAAATGTTGGCTGTACCAGCAATGCCTCAATCATTTGATTGATTATTCTTTAATGCAGCAGTTAATCTTAATGCGATTGGACCCCACATGCAAGAGAAGGCTAAATGACCAGATAATCTTCTCACTTTAATGGTGTTGATCAGCATGCTGAGAACATTCTTGGTCTTCTCAAAACAGTGTTACTAAAATGTTTACATTCACTTCCAAGGCTAAACGGGTTCTCCCTTTAATATCAAAGGCTAGAGGGCATAGATTTATGGTGAGAGGAGGAAGTTTAAAATAAATTTGTGAGGCAAGTTTTTTTAAATACAGAGAGTGGTAGGTGCCTGGAATGCAATGCCAGGGGAGGTGGTGGAAGCACTTCTGATAGTAACATTTCAGAGGTATTTAGGCAAGTCACAAACAATAGGCACCTTGGCATCTTATCAACACAGACATCTAGGACTGAAGGCCCTGTTGCTGTGCAGTGCTATACTATGTTCTAGTGTATCAAATGGACAAAAGCAAAAATAATCAGTTCAGGTACGTTGATTAAAAATTATTCTTCAGCTCTTTTTAGCAACTGTTCGAAACCAAGTTAAAGTGCAAACATTTTCTGCAAAATGGAATAAATAGCAGTTCAATTTTCACTTTAGACTCTGATTGATTTTACAGCAATTTTGACAGAGAAATATGAGTAGGTTAATATATTGAGCAAAGTGCACAACCTCCCACTTATGCAGAATCAACAAAATAAGATCCACAGCTAATCACATTGGCAGCTAACACTGCTGGGGAGAGGCAAAACTTTCATTTATGTATGCTTCTTGATGGTGTATAGAGTCGTAGAGAGTCATACACCGTTGAAACAGGCCCTTCGGCCCAACTTGCCCATGCCAACCATTATGTCCCATCTAAATTAGTCCCACCTGCCTGTGTTTGGCCCACATCACTCTAAACCTGCCTATCTATGTACCTGTCTAAGTGTTTCTTAAATGTTGAGATAGTCTCTGCAAAAACATTGTGCCGGAGGATTGGCGTACTGCGCATGTTGTTCCGTTGTTTGAAGGGGGTTCGAAGAGTAAACCTAGCAATTATAGACCTGTTGGTTTGACGTCAGTGGTGGGCAAATTGATGGAAAGGATACTTAAAGATAATATATATGAGCATCTGGATGGGCGGGGTCTGATTAGGAACAGTCAACATGGATTTGTGCCTGGAAGGTCATGCTTGACTAATCTTCTTGAATTTTTCGAAGAGGTTACTAGGGAAATTGATGGGGGTGGAGCAGTGGATGTTGTCTGTATGGACTTCAGTAAGGCCTTTGACAAGGTTCCTCATGGAAGGTTGGTTAAGAAGATTCAATTGTTGGGTATTAATGGTGGAGTAGCAAGATGGATTCAACAGTGGCTGAATGGGAGATGCCAGAGAGTAATGGTGGATGGCTGTTTGTCAGGTTGGAGGCTGGTGGCTAGTGTGGTGCCTCAGGGGTCTGTGTTGGGTCCACTGTTGTTTGTCATGTACATCAATGATCTGGATGAAGGTGTGGAAAATTGGATTAGTAAGTGTGCAGATGATACTAGGATAGGTGGTGTTGTGGATAATGAAGTAGATTTTCAAAGTCTACGGAGAGATTTGGGCCATTTGGAGGAGTGGGCTGAAGGATGGCAGATGGAGTTTGATGCTGACGGATGTGAGGTGCTACATCTCGGCAGGACAAATCAAAATAGGACGTACACGGTAAATGGTAGCGAATTGAGGAATGCAGTTGAACAGAGGGATCTAGGAATGGCTGTGCATAGTTCCCTGAAGGTGGAGTCTCATGTGGATAGGGTGGTGAGGAAAGCTTTTGGTGTGCTGGCCTTTATAAATCAGAGCGTTGAGTATGGAAGTTGGGGTGTAATGTTAAAATTGTACAAGGCATTGGTGAGGCCAATTCTGGAGTATGGAGTACAATTTTGGTCGCCTAATTATAGGAAGGATGTCAACAAAATAGAGAGAGTACAGAGGAGATTTACTAGAATGTTGCCTGGGTTTCAGCAACTAAGTTACAGAGAAAGGTTGAACAAGTTAGGTCTTTATTCTTTGGAGCGCAGAAGGTTAAGAGGGGACTTGATAGAGGTCTTTAAAATTATGAGCGGGTTAGACAGAGTGGACGTGGATAAGCTTTTCCCATTGAGAGTAGGGAAGATTCAAACAAGGGGACATGACTTGAGAATTAAGGGACAGAAGTTTAGGGGGAACATTAGGGGGAACTTCTTTACTCAGAGAGTGGTAGCTGTGTGGAATGAGCTTCCAGTGGAAGTGGTGGAGGCAGGTTCGATGTTATCCTTTAAAAATAGATTGGATGGGTATATGGACGGGAAAGGAATGGAGGGTTATGGTCTGAGTGCAGGTAGATGGGACTAGGGGGAAGTATTTTATTTTTAATTAAAAAAAAAAAAAAAAAAAAAAAAAAAAAAAATTAAATGTTCGGCACGGACTTGAAGGGCCGAGATGGCCTGTTTCCGTGCTGTTATGGTTATATGGTTATATGGTTATATATAACCTGCAACGTGGTACCCTGCAACTAGTACCCCTAGTATCATAACTAATATGTTCACGAGGATCAGACAATTAATTGAAGATGAAAACATGGGTGAAGAAATGGCTTGTAGTGGATTGATGCCGACTATTAAATTGATTTGAGATGTTTCACTGACTTTTCATCATCCCATCTTCATTCATGTCAGATAGGCTTTATCTTTTCGTAAATTTTTTGTTATGATACCAGCCTCTAGCCCTAATGTCATTATTGGAGGTGACTTCAATTGTTATTTAGACCCAATCCTGGACAGACTCTCAACAAAACCGGCTCCTACCATAGCCTCAGTGCAAACTTTAAATGATTTAACTAAGACTCGGAACATGGTTGACATTTGGCGACTGCAGCATCCTACTAACAGAGATTTCTCTTTCTATTCTCATGTCCACAAATCTTACACTAGGATTGACTATTTTTTGATTTTGTCTGAATTACTGTCCAGTATAACAAATTCCACCTATCATAATATTTTGATTTCTGACCATAGTCCGGTGTCACTTCAATTTAAAGATATTCTGTCCAAACAAAAGTACAGCTGGCGCTTCAACCCTCTTCTTCTTAATGATCACTCTTTTATTGACCAAATGACTGCATGTAGAGATGAGTTTCTTACCATAAATGATAATAGGGAAGTCTCTGATTCCACTTTATGGGAGCTTTTAAGGTTGTGATGAGAGGCCATATTATTTCATTTGAATCATATACAAAAAGAGAACTTGATCGTCGCCTTAGGGATATTGATAAGATGCTTCCAGTGCTTGAAGAGACGTATAGATCCTCTCTCTTACAGTCTGACTACAATAAGATCTTAAAATTAAAATATGAATATAATACTATCCTCAATAAATGTCTTAGCAGCCAATTACTAAAGCTCAAACAGAAATACTTTGAACTCGGTGATAAACCAGAGAAATTATTAGCGTCAACTTAGAGGTGAGCAAGCTAATCGTGCCATTCATAGGATTAAATTAAAATCAGGTATACTGGTTACTGACCTGAAGCATATAAATGCTTGCTTCAGGGACTTTTATAAAGAACTTTATTCCAGTAAAGTAAAGCCGACTGAAACAGATTTTTGTAATTTTTTCACTAACCTAAATATTCCACAACTTGATGGAGCATCTAGAGATGACATTGACACTCAGATTTCTGTAGATCACCTTCTGGAAGCTATCCGAGCATTTCCCTCTGGAAAAGCAGCAGGCCCAGATGGCTTCGGCTGCGAATTCTATAAGGCGTTTCATGGAAAAATAGTCCCTCTCATGTTAAGAATGGTGAATGATTCAGTGAAAAACAAGAGGCTCCCCAGCTCACTCTATGAAGCTAATGTTTGCTTGCTCCTGAAAAAGGGAAAAGCAGAGACTGACCCTGCAAGTTACAGACCAATCGCTCTTCTGAACTGTGACCAGAAGATGATAACTAAAGTCCTGGCCACAAAATTGGGTAAGCATATCTCATAAATTGTACATCCTGATCAGACTGGTTTTATACCGGGTAGATTCTCATTTAGTAATGTTTGTCTGCTGTTAAATACATTATATTCGGTTCATGACAAGGATACGCAAGCTGCCATCCTCTCTCTTGATGCTCAGAAGGCTTTCGATCAGATCGAATGGCCCTATATGCTAGAGACGTTAAAACAGTTTGGGTTCGGGATGAACTTTATAGAGTGGATTAAAATAATTTATTCAAATCCAGTATCTTCTATTCTGACTAACACAGTAAAATCCCAACCTTTTGACCTGCAGTGCGGTGTGAGACAGGGTGATCCCCTTTCTCCCCTGCTGTTTGGTATCGCTTTAGAACCTCTTGCAATAGGAATCAGGGGTCACCCGGGTATTCATGGTGTAAAATTTGGTAATGTTGAATGTCTTGTGAATTTATATGCGGATGATTTATTAATTTGTTTATCTGATCCGGTAGCGTCAGTTCCCAACCTTCTGAACTACATTAAGTCATTTGGTAAACTGTCAGGATATACAATTAACTGGGATAAAAGTGAATTCATGCCCTTGACGAATAATTTGAGCCCTGCTTTCTTGAAATCTTTGCCATTTAAATTAGTTACCACCCACTTTGCCTATCTTGGACTGAAGATTTCCAGAAACCCCAAACCTCTACTTAAATTGAATTTTTTGGACATGGTAGACAAATTAAAAGCTAGCATTAGGTGCTGGAAGCTGCTTCCCCTCTCAATGATAGGTCGCATCAATGCTATTAAAATGGTTGCACTTCCAAGATTTTTGTATCTTTTCCAAAACCTTCTTGTCTACTTACCTTTGTCTTTTTTTCAAACAACTGGATTCGGTTATACTCTCATTACTGGGCAGACAAATCCCCTCGCATTGCTAAAGCCCATCTATAGAAAAATGTGGACAGGGGTGGCCTCAGCCTTCCGGTACTGAAGCATTACTACTGGGCTGCAAATGCGAGGGCTCTCACTTTCTGGCAGTGGGGCTTTCCTGATGATGTTTCTGATGTTTCCCCACTCTGGCTAAAAATTGAATCCATGTTTGTTTCAGAGACCTCTCTCCCAGTGTTGCTCTTTTTCAGAGCACAGGTTCCCTACAAATTAGTTGGCCATAACTTCATTCTCAGAAACTCCGTAAGGATTCTGAATCAAATTTAAAAAAAATTTGGATTGGTAAATATCTCAATGTATACCCCTATAGTACACAATCACTTGTTCAAACTGGCACTGATGGATAGAGTGTTTCTGGACTGGAGGGGGAAGGGGCTGTGTTGTATTGATGATCTCTACATAGATAATAAATTTGCCTCATTTTTTCAGCTCCAAACTAAATATCGCCTTCCTCAACAACACTTCTATCGCTACCTTCAAGTCAGGCATTTTGTACGGGAGCGTATCCCAGAATTCATAGTCAAACCAAAAAGTCACATTCTTTATGATCTACTTCTCTCACAGCCTGAATCTAAACACTTGATCTCCTGCTTTGTCACTGCCTTTACGACACCAGTTGAAGCTGGTCATCTCAGGGAGGCCTGGGCTGCAGAATTGGGCACTCCTGTGTCAAATGAACTGTGGGAGGAAGGTTTGTCCGGTATACAGAGTTGCTCTATTAGTTCTAGATACAGATTAATTCAATTTAAAGTCTTGCATAGACTACATTATTCTAAAACCAAACTTAACAAGATTTTTGAATCGGTTTCCTCCATGTGTGACAGATGTGGTACTGCAGAAGGATCACTATCACATTTATTTTGGCACTGTCCAGTATTAAGTAATTTCTGGAGTGACATATTTAACTGTCTTTCCAAACAATGTCGAATAAATATTCCGCCTGATTGTAATCTGGCTATTTTTGTTTGCTGTGACAATACAAGGGCCCTTCCTTCCCACCAGAAGCAGATTCTTAGAGCAGGTATGGTTGCAGCTAAAAAAATAATATTACTGAATTGGAAGTCCCCACTCTCCCCATGTTTTAAGAGGTGGCTCAACGAAATGCTTTCTATTGCTAAGATGGAACAGATTCATTTTAACAAAGGGAATTTACAAAATTATTTTTTGAAGGTGTGGAAACCATTTTTGATTTTGCTTGAAGAGGCATAATTGTCTGATCTGTTTATTTTGCTGCTGTGCTATGTCTTTAATCTGAGCGAACTTTGATCTTGCACTCTGGCTGCCCCCCACTCATTTTTTTGTTCTTTTTTTTTTGTTTCTTTAATTGGTGTTTTTTGTTTTCTGTCTACTGTGTGTTCGTTATGATAAAAAAAAAATTAAAAAATGAAGCTGTACAATAATTGTATAATGGTAGATGCCGAGCGATTTATCCTTGTACAATTGCTTCCAATAAAAATAAATTAATAAGATAGGCTTTATCAATGACCTAAGAACTCAATAAAAGGAGGATTAGAAGCAAGTCGCACTTGCTTTTTACAGCTGTAAAAGAAGAAGGATGATAGACACATAATGCTGCAGTAACTCAATGGGTCAGGCAACTTCTCTGGGGAAAACAGGTAGGTGACGTTTCATGTCAGAACCCTTCTTCAGGCTCAGAAACATCACCTACCATAGACTCATAAAGTGCTAAAGTGTGGAATCAGGCCCTTCGGCCCAATTTGCCCACACCGGCCAACATGTCCCAGCTACACGTGTCGCACTTGCCCGCATTTGTTCCATATCCCCTCAAACCTGTCCTATTCATGTACCTGTCTAACTGTTTCTTAAATATTGGGATAGTCCCTGCCTCAATTACCTCCTCTGGCAGCTTGTTTATACACCCACCACCCTTGTGAAAAAGGGACCCATCAGATTCCCATTAAATCTTTTCCCCTTCACCTTAAACCTATGTCCTCTGATCCCTGTTTCACCTATCCATTTTCTCCAGAGATGCTTCCTGACCTACAGAGTCACTCCAGCATTTTATGTCCAACTTTGGTATAAACCAATATCTGCAGTTGCTTGTTATTACAAAAAGAAGGATGATATACATTCAGAGAACATAGTTCCATAAACTTTGGGAAAGCAGGTCATTTTTAACTCCCCTCTCAATATGAATGGACAGGTTAAAATATAAACCAACAACTTTGATAATAAGCCTATGGCCCACAGTTACAAGAAATGCACTGTGAAAACTCAATGTTTTATTGGCATTGATCATGATTTTCAGACGCGCTTCTCCCATGGACTTTGTCACTGGCAAATGCCAATGTGCCGTAATGAATTTGTCCATGCCTAAATAAAACTCAAGGTCAAGTTCGCATATATTCACACGCACATTGTTACAGTGAGGTACAGGTACAATGAAAAATGAAGACGCACACAAAATTTCACTGCACCTTGTCACATTAAAGTATTCCATTCTGTTCCACCCACCTCTATTGAGTGAACGTAATAAATTATCTGCTACATGTTAAGTGAGTAGACTATAACAACTTAGCAACCGTTGTCAACATAGATAAAGCGCAAACATTTTGTGCAAAATGGGATGAATGAAAGATCAATTTTCAATCCTGAGTCTGATTGATCTTATGGCCACTTGGAGAACTATATCAGTGAGTCCAGCCCCATATTTTCCTAACTGTTGCCTTCACAACACATGCCCAGTGCAGTTCTGCTAAGCCAGAAAATGCCACGGAGGAGTCACATGGAAGTAGGATTGCATGACTATAAAGTATAATTCACTGCGACTAAGTAAAGGTGATCAGTACAGTGTTTAGTTGCCAATGTCACTGCCCATGCGTACTTGCCAATTTGCTGATTACCTCCTGATGCCATCAACAAAATTAGGGTGGTATAACTTATCCTGGATATATTTTGATGTAAAAGGCACACCCCTCCTTATCTGAGGAGCATTATAGAATGTGCATAACTATGTTGAATACAATTGGAAATGTTTCTCTTAATAGGGATGGGCCCAGTTTTAGTTCTGTCACTTTTGATCGCCTATGAGGTCAATTAAATGTTGACTCCTTGGCAAGGTTGATTTTAAAAACTACAATGTCTTTCCAATTCCCCTTGGACCCCTCCTCATAAAGTATTAAAACAGCAATATTTTATTTGTAGCTGTCAAACATCACTACTGCTGGTTATTCAGGATCATCCAGGACAAGGGGTCACAGTTTAAGGATAAAGGGGAAATCCTTTAGGACCGAGATGAGAAAAACATTTTTCACACAGAGAGTGGTGAATCTCTGGAACTCTCTGCCACATAAGGTAGTTGAGGCCAGTTCATTGGCTATATTTAAGAGGGAGTTAGATGTGGCCCTTGTGGCTAAAGGGATCAGGGGGTATGGAGAGAAGGCAGGTACAAGATACTGGTTTGGATGATCAGCCATGATCATATTGAATGGCGGTGCAGGCTCAAAGGGCCGAATGGCCTACTCCTGCACCTATTTTCTATGTTTCTATGTTTCTATCATGGCCATATATGTAGGAAGGAACTGCAGATGCTGGTTTATACCAAAGCTAGACACAAAATGCTGGAGTAACTCAGCGGGACAGGCAGTATCTCTAGAGGGATGGAATGGGTGACGTTTTGAGTCATGACCCTTCTTCTAAAAAAGGCTCTCAACCCAAATCATCACCCATTCCTTCTCTCCAGAGATGCTGCCTGTCCCTCTGAGTATCTCAAGCAATTTGTGTCTATCTCATGGTCACATGCCAATCTTCAGGCTAATTTTTTTCTGAAAACCCTGAATGGCTAAGTGGCTATTGCTTTCAATTAGAAATGATTTTTAAATTATATTGGGTCATCAGTCGAGGATAAGAACAGCGCTACTGTTTTTGGTCTTCCCCGGGACTTTGGTGCCTTTGGTCCACGAGAAACAAACCTGCATTAAAAGCTCAATATTAATTCCACCATCCTGTGACATCTGCCCTCTACTATTATTCATAGTTGTTTGCTTCACTAATCAACTCACAACCTTATACAGCAAACCCATGCACTGTGATCTTCTTCTCACTCACGATCTCCATGTCATTGAGGAGTTATACAATGGATATTCTGAATCTACCCCTATGCTACTCATACTAACATGGGCATGATCATCACTCTTATAGGAATAAATACACACATCAATACTTCCTGGATTTATGCTATCAGAGCTAGTTGCTATGCCATCGATGTTAGTAACCAGGGTAACCACATCATCATTACTACCTTTCCTCGCTCCTTCCACATCTAAAGTCCCATCAGATGAAAGAGATCTGGCATCAAGCATTGCACACCTCCAATAGTCAGTCTGCATTGCTTGTCAGAGATCTGCTTATTTATCCCAGTCTTAAGTTCGCTGGCTATTAAATCATTAGTATTCTTGGAGCTCTCAAAATGTTCTCTAATGTTAATAACTTAATGACCTCAGCCTCATCAAAATGGACAAGAGCCTTCACATACTAACGATTGCAATAACTTCACAGCGTGAAGCTTATCTGATGTCGTTTTAGACCTATACAAACAAGTGCCTGTGCCTCTCATCCTACACTCAGATCACTAGAAAAGCATGCTCTCTCTGGCTCTGAGTCATTTCTATTCTTCCTAACAGTATCCACCTTGGTCTCGGAACTATGACAAATTCCAGCCTAATTTTTAGTTTAGTTTAGAGATACAGCATGGAAACAGGCCCTTCGGCCCACCGAGTCCGCACCGCCCAGCAATGCCCGCACGATGACACTATCCTACAAACTAGGGCCAATTTACAATTTTACCAAAGCCAATTGACCTACAGGCCTGCACGTCTTTGGAGTGCGGTAGGAAACCGGAGCACCCAGAGAAAACCCACGCAATCACAGGGAGAACGTACAAACTCTGTACAGACGGCACCCATAGTCCGGATCGAATCCAGGTCTCTGGCACTGGAAGGCAGCAACTCTACCGCTGCGCCACAATGCCTCCCTTAATTATCAGCTTTCTGCAACTTCTGCACAGGACAGTAATAGGACAATCGGAATACCTCAACTCAAAATCCTATGAAAATTATTTAAAGCTATAAAACCCTCATCCATTAAATTGCTACTCAAATTTCTAATGGGGTTTTCTCATCTTCCCTTTGTTGACTCAACACAATCTCTAGTCTAAAACTAATTGCCATTCTTTTAAAATGATTTCTTATTCAAAATCCATTCACTACAACATGATTCCAAAACCTGGAAATTTATTCTGTTTTTAGGTCACTAAGCAAAATGTTAAAACTATTGTGGGCTGGTCGTCCAAAATGGTCAAAATGTCAAAATTCCTATTATAAAGTACCTGTGCTCTCACAGAGTTATATTTAACATTTAAAACCTCCTCACATTCCTCAACCTTGACTGCCTTTTAAAAAGATGGACATGCCTTGATTGCTGAACATCTTTCTGCTATCATATTTTCAGGGGAGGTTTGGACCCCTAAGATTATAGCCGGCCTTGGTGGTCTAAAGAGACCAGTTAAGATTAAGACACAGCGTGAAGATTTACCACTTGGGCCTCAATGGAGACCTCAGCAGGGCATTATTTCTCCAGCAACCATCACACCTGGATGAGAGTGCTCACTGGGGAGTCCACCCACAAACCATTTTCTTTACTGCACAGGAAGGAACTGCAGATGCTGCCTAACACTGAAGATAAACATCAAATACTGAAGTAACTCAACGGGATAGGCAGCTTCTTTGGAGAGAAGGAATGGGTGACGTTTCGGTCTTCTGAAGAGAGTCTCGACCTGAAACTTCACCCATTCTTTCTCTCCAGAGATGCTGCCTGTTCTGCTGAGTTACTCCAGCATTTTGTGTCTACCTTCGATTTAAACCAGCACATGCAGTTCTTTCCTACTAACTAGATGTATCATATTCCCTCATTTTCTTCCCTTTGAGTGGTGGCACAAAAAAAACACTTCGAAGTAGTCTGTAAACTACTTCATTAGGGTGGCACTGTGATGCAGTAGTAGAGTTGCTACCATTGACCCGGATTCGATCCTGACTATGGATGCTGTCTGTACGGAGTTTAGGTATGTGAAGAGAAAAAAATTAGTTAAGACCAAAGTTGGACCCTTGAAGACCGAAAAAAGGTGAATTTATTATGGGGAACAAGGAAATGGCAGATGAGTTGAACAGGTACTTTGGATCCGTCTTCACTAAGGAGGACACAAACAATCTTCCTGATATAGTAGTGGCCAGAGGATCTGGGGTGACGGAGGAACTGAAGGAAATCCACATTAGGCAGGAAATGGTGTTGGATAGACCGATGGGACTGAAGGCTGATAAATCCCCAGGGCCTGATGGTCTGCATTCCAGGGCACTTAAGGAAGTGGCTCTAGAAATCGTGGATGCTTTGGTGATAACTTTCCCATGTTCTCTAGACTCAGGATCAGTTCCTGTGGATTGGCAGGTAGCTAATGTTATCCCACTTTTTAAGAAAGGTGGGAGAGAGAAAACAGGGAATTATAGATCAGTTAGCCTGACATCGGTGGTGGGGAAGGTGCTGGAGTCAATTATAAAAGATGAAATAGCTGCACATTTGGATAGCAGTAATCGGATCGGTCCGAGTCAGAATGGAATTACGAAGGGGAAATCATGCTTGACTAATCTTCTGGAATTTTTTGAGGATGTAACGAGGAAAATTGACAAGGGAGAGTCAGTGGATGTAGTGTATCTGGACTTTCAGAAAGCATTTGATAAGGTCCCACATAGGCGATTAGTGGGCAAAATTAGGGCACATGTTATTGGGGGTAGAGTGCTGACATGGATAGAAAATTGGTTGGCAGACAGGAAACAAAGAGTAATGATTAACGGGTCCCTTTCAGAATGGCAGGCAGTGACTAGTGGGGTACCGTATGGCTCGGTGCTGGGACCGCAGCTATTTACAATATACATCAATGATTTGGATGAAGGGATTCAAAGTAACATTAGCAAATTTGCAGATGACACAAAGCTGGGTGGCAGTGTGAACTGTGAGGAGGATGCTATGAGAATGCAGGGTAACTTTGACAGATTGGGGGAGTGGGCAGATGCATGGCAGATGAAGTTTAATGTGGATAAATGTGAGGTTATCCACTTTGGTATTAAAAACAGGAAGGCAGATTACTATCTAAATGGCGTCAAGTTGCGAAAAGGGGAAGTACAACGGAATCTGGGAGTCTTTGTTCACCAGTCTATGAAAGTATGCATGCAGGTACAGCAGGCAGTGAAGAAAGCGAATGGCATGTTGGCCTTCATAACAAGAGGAGTCGAGTATAGGAGCAAAGAGGTCCTTCTCCAGTGAGACCACACCTGGAGCATTATGTGCAGTTTTGGTCCCCTAATTTGAGGAAGGGCATTCTTGCTATAGAGGGAGTGCAGCGTAGGTTTAATTCCCTGGATGGCGGGACTGTCATATGCTGAGAGAATGGAGAAGCTGAGCATGTACACTCAGGAGTTTACAAGGATGAGAGGAGCTCTTATTGAAACATATAAGATTGTTAAGGGTTTGGACACGCTAGAGGCAGGAAACATGTTCCCGATGTTGGGGGAGTCCAGAACCAGAGGCCACAGTTTAAGAATAAGGGGTAAGCCATTTAGAACGGAGACGAGGAAACACTTTTTCTCACAGAGAGTGGTGTCTGTGGAATTCTCTGCCTCTGAGGCTGCTTCTCTGGATACTTTCAAGAGAGAGCTAGATAGGGCTCTTAAAGATAGCGGAGTCAGGGGATATGGGGAGAAGGCAGGAACGGGGTACTGATTGGGAATGAACAGCCATAATCACATTGAATGGCAGTGCTGGCTCGAAGGGCCGAATGGCCTACTCCTGCACCTATTGTCTATTGTCTATTGTCTATTGTCTATTGCATGTTCTCCCTGTAAGATGACAACGATGACTAGGAATTTGAAGTTATTGACCGTCTCTACAGCAACTCTGTTGATCAGAACAGGGTTAACCTTCTCGCTCCCTATGCTCAACAACCAACTGTTTTGACATCATGACACAAAGTTCTCAATCTCTTTTCTGTACTATAGCTCATCATTATTGTTGATTCTGGTCCTAATTCTGCCCCTATCACATGAATTTATGAACACACGCCATTGATCAGGTTGAATGTCAGGACTTTCATATGACGAAAGACTGGATAGACTTGGCTTATACTCGCTAGAATTTAGGAGATTGAGAGGGGATCTTATAGAAACGTACAAAATTCTTATGGGGTTGGACAGGCTAGATGCAGGAAGATTGTTCCCGATGTTGGGGAAGTCCAGGACAAGGGGTCACAGCTTAAGGATAAGGGGGAAATCCTTTAAGACCGAGATGAGGAAAAACTTTTTCACACAGAGTGGTGAATCTCTGGAACTCTCTGCCACAGAGGGTAGTTGAAGCCAGTTCATTGGCTATATTTAAGAGGGAGTTAGATGTGGCCCTTGTGGCTAAGGGGATCAGGGGGTATGGAGAGAAGGCAGGTACGGGATACTGAGTTGGATGATCAGCCATGATCATATTGAATGGCGGTGCAGGCTCGAAGGGCCGAATGGCCTATTCCTGCACCTATTTTCTATGTATCTATGTATCTATGAATGGGCTTTGCGCACCTCTCTGAGGCAATCACACAGGACTGGAAACAAAAATGATAGACTTTCCAATTCAAGTGGGAGTACCAATTTTTCTTTTGAAGTTCCATTGTTTATGGCACTGCGAAAATTGCACGAGGTTGTAAGTTCATCTGTTTCAATTTAACGTATGTTGAGCATGGAAAGCCATTCAGAAAGTGGCTGGGGCATTAGACTTGCCAGAACAGGGAGTAGTTGAGGTGACGATAGACACAAAAAGCTGGAGACTCAGAATCTGAAGAAGGGTCTCGACCCGAAACGTCACCCATTCCTTCTCTCCAGAGATGCTGCCTGTCCCGCTGAGGTACTCCAGCTTTTTGTGTCTATCTTCGGTTTAAACCAGCATCTGCAGTTCCTTCCTATACAGTAGTTGAGGTGAACAACCCAAATGGATTTAAGGTGTAGCTGGATAATACATGAATGTGAAAGGAAAGTAAGAATATGATACAGGATTATGTACCGGATATGATACAGGATACAGACTATGTACTTTCTGGGAGATTCGTCTGAAGCACAATTCAGTTGTGGTAGACGACTTGCTTCTCTGCCATAAATATGTATTCTAAAGTAGAAAAATTTGGATTTTAATGACACTTAAAAAAAAATCCTTCAATGGCATGCGGCAAATTATGTGAAAAATAATACTAATTCAATAACATTCCAGGCTCATTTTATTCTCCTTCACTTTCCCCACAATCGGTAACAGGAAACCTTTACAATTCTCCCAGTTGAGTCTCTAAACCTACCAAATCTAACGTTGAAATACTAATTTCAATTGGAGATGGACCTGGCAATAATCTTCCCCATGTGGGGACACTTGCTAATCTTATTCTTTCCAGCACATTCCTCCAATGATTACAGCAACTAATCCGGAGCAGCATATTTCTATTTTTCCGAAGGTCACAGGAAAATTAAGGAAGAGGAGGACCCTTAGTCCATTTGAGTCTGTCCAGGATGGACCAATGTTCTGCCCATTGCAACATCTGATTGTTTCCTAAGTAACTGCAGGCCACTGCTTCCATCGCTCCATCTGAAAATGCACTCTAGGTTCCCCTAATCTGGACAAGAGACTCTGTGCGTTTACCCAATCTATTCCTCTCATGCTATTGTACACCCCTATAAGATCACCCCTCATTCATCTGCACTCTAAGGACTAGAGTCCAATTCTCATAATGTCATAAGGTCATACTGATGGGAGCAGCATTAGGCCATTCGGTTCATTTAGTCTACTCCCCCATTCAATCATAGCTGATCTCTCTCTCCTAACCCCATTCTCCTGCCTTCTCCCCATAACCCCTGACACCCATACTAATCAAGAATCTATCAATCTCAGCCTTAAGAAGAGGTCAAGGAAGGAGCGTTCACGTCACGGCCCTGTTTTCATCAATCTTTCTACCACCACGCACAAGAAGCACAAGAAGCGCAAGACAGACACCATTGTGTGCAGATGCCGAGAAGGGGGTTCAGTTCTGGCTGAACAATTTCTAATCTTGTGATGTGGACTCGATAGAAGAAGAAGCCTTAGAAATATCCATTAACGGCCACCACAGCCTTCTGTGGCAAAGAATTCCACAGATTCACCACCCTCTGCCAAAAAAAATTCCTCATCATCTCCTGCCTAAAGGAACGTCCTTTAATTCTGGGGCTAAGACCTGAAGCCCAAGACTTCACCTCTTGTAGAAACATCCTCTCCACATTCACTCTATGCAAGCCTTTCACTATTCGGTAAGCTATCCTGCTCAACCTCTCCCTATAGTTCAGGCCCTCGAGTCCTGGCAACATCCTCGTAAATATTCTCGGAACACAACCCCACCTCCATAGCGCGGGGTTCGCCTGCATAATGGGAGCCTGCCCCTTGGGATCGTCCTCTCTTCAGGCCCCACCTCATGGTCGCTCTGCTCTGCTCCTCTCCCTGCACACTCTTATCCCAATGTGCGTCTTTGCCTTATCACCCTTCACACTCTCCCCAATGGAAACACATTATTTTTGAAAGCAGACCAAAACATAATCACAGATATGTTCAGAAATCTGCTGACCTACGCTCGCTGTTGGTAATGAGAGTGATGCACACCAGCAGTGGGGGACATTTCAAACCACAGTTACATGGTGATTTGCTTTGAATTTTACAAAGCCACTTTCTTCTTCATAAAATGACACAAATGGAAGTAGCAGCTAAAATAAATGCAATGAACTTATCAGTAAAGACCTTTCGGAGAATAGGAATGGAATGTGTTTCTCGTTACTAGTTCTAACTTGAAAAACATCAGAATTAGAGGTAGTTATTATTCCGTTTCCCCTTCGCTTTTTTCTGCCATTCTGCAAAATTATTGCTGGTCCCAGGAGTTGTCCACTTTGCCACCAGTCCCCTATGGCTATTCCCGCTTCTGCATGTTCAGTTTTGTGGAAGTCAAAAGAATCACTTCTTAGAGTCGCAAAGCTATAGAGAATAGAAACAAGCCTTTCATCCCAACTCATCTTTGCTGAGTTCTAAATAAATTGCCTACTATTTCTTAAAGCAAAACTTTTAAATTCATGTGTCCTAGTTATAATGGGGACAAATAAACGTTGCATTGTTACTATGAAAAACATTTTTTTTTTTGCGGAGCTTGTGCAAAAGGAAAGCCCCATGTCTGAGGAAGGATGTGCTGGCGTTGGAGAGTGTCCAGCAGGGGTTTACGAGAATTATCCCAGGATTGATTGGGTTAGCATATGATGAGCGTTTGAAGGCTCTGGGCCTGTACTCGCTGTGGTTTGGAAGGATGTGGAGGGAACCTCATTGAAACTTATCGAAGAGTGAAAGGCCTGGATAGAGTGAATGTGAAGAGGGTAGACACAAAATGCTGGAGTAACTCAGCGGGTGAGATAACATCTATGGAGAGATGGAATTCAAGTCAAATCAAGAGTTTTATTGTCATGTGTCCCAGATAGGACAATGAAATTCTTGCTTGCTGCAGCACAACAGAATATGTAAACATAATACAGAGCAGGAGATAAAAGCTCAGTGTGTCTATATACCATAGATCATATAGACACAATAAATAAACAGATAAAGTGCTGTTATTGTTCAGAGTTTGATGGCGTGTTTAATAGCCTGATGGCTGTGGGGAAGTAGCTGTTCCTGAACCTGGATGTTCCAAATTTCAAGCTCCTGTACCTTCTTCTCGATAGCAACGGAGAGATGAGTGTGTGGGCAGGATGGTGTGGGTCTTTGATGATGTTGGCAGCCTTTTTGAGGCAGTGACTGTGATAGATCCCTTCAATGGTGGGGAGGTCAGAGCCGATGATGGACTGGGCAGTGGTCACAACTTTCTGCATTCTTTTCCGCTCCTGGACGTTCAAATTACCGAACCAAGCCACGATGTAACCAGTCAGCATGCTCTCTACTGTGCACCTGTAGAAGTTTGGGAGAGTCCTCCTTGACATACCGACCCTCCGTAATCTTCTCAGGAAGTAGAGGCGCTGATGTGCCTTCTTTATGATTGCATCAGTGTGCTGGGACCAGGAAAGATCTTCGGAAATATGCACGCCCAGGTGTTCTTGACCCTTTCCACCATCGTCCCGTTGATATAACAGGATTGTGGGTCCCTATCCTAACCCTTCCAAAACCACAATCAGTTCCTTGGTTTTGCTGTTGTTGAGAGCCAGGTTGTTGCGCTGGCACCATTTGGTCAATCTGTCGACCTCACTTCTATACTCTGACTCATCACCATCACTGATTCGTCCCACAACAGTGGTGTCGTCGGCGAACTTGATGAAGGAGTTCGCACTATGTCCGGTTACAACGTCATGAGTATAGACTGAGTACAGCAGGGGGTTGAGCACGCAGCCTTGAGGTGCTCCCGTGCTGACTGTTAACGGGGATGACACATTTCCACCAATATGGACAGACTGTGGTCTGTGGATGAGGAAGTCGAGGATCCAATTGCAGAGGGATGCGCAGAGACCCAGATCTGAGACGTTTCTGTGTCGAGACCCTTCTTCAGAATGTGGAGAGGATGTTTCCACTAGAGGCCATAGCCTCAGAATAAAAGGACGTACCTTTAGAAAAGAGATGAGGAAGCGCACACCTCCAGATTCAGAGACAGTTTCTTCCCTGCTGTTATCAGATAACTCAATCATCCTACCACAACTAGAAAGTAGTCTTAAATCTACCTGTTTGGTGACCTTTGAATTATCTTTGTTCAGACTTTACTGGCTTCACCTTGCATTAAAGTTTTCTCCTTATCATGTATCTATACACTATAAATGGCTTGATTGTAATCATGTATTGTCTTTCCGCTAGTAGGCACGCAACAAAAGCTTTTCACTGTACCTTGGTACACGTGACAATAAACTGTAACTGTAAACTGTAACTGTAGGATGAATTTCTTTAGTCAGAGGGTGGTAAGTCTGTGGAATTCATTGCCATGGACGGATGTGGAGGCCATCAGTGGATATTTTTAAAGGCAGAAATAGACAGGTTCTTGATTAGTATGTGTGTCAGGGGTTATGGGGAGAAGGCAGGAGAATGGGGTTTCGAGGAAAAGATAAATCAGCCATGATTGAATGGTGGAGTAGATGTGATGGGCCGAATGGCCTAATTCTCCTCATGAAACTTATGAACATGAAAAGAAAACCACTTTCCAGATAAGTGCAGCTTGGAGTGAAATACAAGCCAATGCTCAGTGATTTGACCTTCACTTTGGGTAGAATGTATTATTCTAAATTATACCGTAGGCATGCGTTGAAATGACATATACAAATAGTCAATTTAAATGAAGCAGCACTTCTGGTGATTATTTGCTTAAATTTAAAATGATGATCTTTGTTTCTCTATGCACTTTCTCCCAATGTAGTAGACTGATTTGGATTGGAGAGTGCAGAATGTCAAATGTGCAAAGATAATTATACGTTGGACAAAAATCAAAGATGAGAGGAAAGCCTTGCACTTACATATTAATTCACGTGGCTCAGAATTGCGAAATGCGCCATTAAGTCAATTTGAAGTGTAATCATTTGTAATGGAAGAAATGAGGCTAACAATATGTAAGCTTTCATGTCGATTAAATCAATGACCACATGGTGTATTTTGTTCTTGTAATGAGTCTTATAAGAGACTTTTAGATAGGCACGTGAATATGCAGGGAATGGAGAGATAAGGATCGTTAAGAAACATTTAGACAGGTACATGGATAGGTCAGGTTTAGAGCAATATGGGTGAAACAGAGGCAGGTGGGTCTGGTGTTGATGGGACATGCTGGCCGGTGTGGGCATGTTGGGCCGAAGAGCTTGTATACACGCTGTATGACTCTATGACTCTATGTGCCTGCAGATGAGATTAGTGTATCTTGGCATCATGTTTGGCACAGACATTATGTTTCAAAAGGCCTGTTACTGTGTTGTACTGTTCCGTGTTCTATGCTCCAATGATTTTAAAGAGATTGAAAAATGGCAATCCAAACTAGCTGGCCACAAAGTCGTATAGAAAAACATCAGAATGCACAGAAACAAGCCCCTTGGCCCACCATGTCTTTCATCCATCTATATTAATCTCATTTATCAGCACTTACTCTTTGATTCTGCACCGACTCTGATTCAAGTGCTCGTCTAGATTGAGGTGTGTGTCAATCTTTGCTGTTCCGTTAATGCAAGTACACTCTTCCTGCTAACTGCAATGATTTTAATGTTCAGCCAACAAAAAACGAATTTCAAATTGGCTGGATGCTTCAGCAGTCTATCAATATTGAGCAGTGGCCAGATGGAGTCAGCTTGGAGAGTTTAAAGCGAGCCTGACATTTCTAAAGTGCAGACTGCATTGCAGGTGCAGGCAGCCATTCCACAGATCAAAGGGGCCCGTGAAACACCTCGGACCTCAGATATAACTCCGTCTCCTGCCACCTGCAGACATTTATAGATGACTCTGTAATTGTCGGCTGCATCAGTGAGGGGAGGGAAGCTGAACACAGAGGTGTAGTCAACGGCTTTGTTGAGTGATGTGGGCTGAATCACCTGCAGCTCAACAACGACAAGACTGAGAAGTTGGTGGTGAACTTTAGGAGGAGAGGAACATCCCTGTCCCCTGTCTCCATCAATGGTGTGGATGTGCAGTTTACAGGGAGGGCAAATACCTTGGAGTGAACCTGGACAGTAAACTGGACTGGTCCAGGAACACTGAGGCCCTGTACAAGAAGGGACAGAGCCGGCTGTACTTTTTGAGAAGGTTCCGCTCCTTCAACGTCTGCAGTAAGTATATGACAATAAAACACTCTAGACTCTTGACTCTCTTGACATTGCAGGCTGAAAGACACTGGGACTTTTCATTACAAGACTTGAAGATGGAGATGGAAAAGGCAAATATCCTATTTGCTGGCAGGTGGGATTAGTGTAGCTGGGACATGTTGGCCGGTGTGGGCAAGTTGTGCCATACGGTTGTCTCCACACTGTATCAATCTATGACACTAAACCTATCCTATCCATGTACTTTCCCCACACCCTCGCCTCACCCTTGACGGGAGACTTGGGGTGGCCAATTTATAGGTACATTACAAAACTTACCATCAGCGGCGCTGCAGTTCTGTCACTGGCCATGTGCGCGACTTTGGCGCCTTTGAGGGGGGTGGGATTAAAATGCCGTTATCTCCTGCCTGTCCGAGATATATTTTCTCGGGCTACTACCTGGTGCTGAAAAATCGTTCCGACTTGTGTTCTTGGAATTTTTTTGAAAAATCCACGGGGCAATTTAATCCCTGGATAAAAATTAAAATCTTCTTCTAACGCCGTCAACGCCGACAACGGGACGGATCTCACGTAAGCGACAAAACATAAGGTAAGTCGTGTATTTTACTTATAAACTGATGGGTTAAATTGCAGACTTGATTTTTAAAATCTCAAAATATTGTAACATTGCTACAATGTACCTACCCACATGTTTTTGGATTAGGGGAGGAAATTGGCGTACCTAGAATAAACCAATGTCATCCAAGATAGAACATGCAGACTCCACACACTGAGGACCAAGGTCAGGTTTGAAACCAGATCTCTGCCACTGTGAGGTAGTAGCTCTGTGTTGCAGGTCTCATAGCCCTTCTGTACACACCGTACACTCTCGTGTTGTTACCACTGTTCGAATAACAGAAATTGAGGAGTAAACCAGAGATGCTGGAGCTTTAGACTTTAGACTTTAGAGATACAGCGCGGAAACAGGCCCTTTGGCCCACCGAGTCCGCGTCAACCAGTGATCACCTCGTACACTAACACTAACCTACACACACTAGGGACAATTTATAATTGTGGACTGTGGGAGGAAACCAGAGCAACTGGAGAAAACCCACGTGGTCACGGGGAGAAAGTACAACCTCCATACAGGCAGCACCCATAGTCAGGATCGAACCCGGGTCCCTGGCACTGTAAGGCAGCAACTCTACCGTTGTGACACTGTGCCACCCCCAGCATCCTGGTAAAGGATACTATGGCCCATCCTGCACAGATGACTTGCTCAGATGTAATACTCAAAGCTTTCGATTTACACAAGCGTGCTGAATTAAATTGTATGTCCAAACCCCAGTCTAATATCCAACTTTCCGAATGCAAACCAGGAGTGAACTGAAGAGAAACAGGATTTTAGACCTCTTAGACAGACACTAAATCCTGGAGTGACTCAGCGGAACAGAAAGCATCTCTGCAGAGAAGGAATGGGTGACGTTTTGAGTCAAGACCTTTTTTCAGACAACCCAAAACGTCACCCGTTCCTTCTCTCCGGAGATGCTGCCTGTCCCGCTGAGTTATTCCAGCAGTTTTTCTCTCCGGAGATGCTGCCTGTCCCGCTGAGTTATTCCAGCAGTGTGTGCCTATCTTCGGTCTCTGCAGCTCCTCCCTACACTTTTAGCCCTCTTCGTTCGATTTTCAGTTGGAAAGCGATGATGCAAAGCTCTTTTTAAGAATGTTTGGTAAGTTTCCCTGGTCTGCCTACTCATTGCAGAGAAACGTATATTTAACTAGATTGCAATTAATGCTTTTGAAACATTGAACTGCTGGGCCACACTGCTGATGGCAGGTTTAATTAAAGTTGACACTGTGAGCCCTGGAATTCCTATCGGAACAAGTTGTTGTCTAAGTGTGATGATATGAAGCTGGGTTTTACAGGTAGAGTCCCTGCTGATATTACATTCTAATATATTATTAATAGGTTGATCATTTTTTTACAGGTGCTGGATGCATAACTGTCTTGGGCTGTGATTTCAGTTTCGCAGTGTACTATTGAAGACTTAGTCTAAAGTGCATCACTTCAGATGAGATTTTAATTATGGGCCCTGCTCATTTTTTCACAATGTAGTTATAGTGATGAAGGAATCTCCCTTATTTATCCATCAGTTTTGTTTTATTTAGTTTAGAGATACAACACGGAAGCTGGCCCTTCAGCCCACCGAGTCCGCACCAACCAGCGATCCCCGCACATTCACATTATCCTACACACACTAGGGACAATTTACAATTTGTACCAATCCAATTAATCTACAAACCTATACTTTTTTGGAATGTGGGAAGAAACCGAAGATCTCGGAGAAAACCCATGCAGGTCACGGGGAGAACGTACAAACTCCGTACAGACAGCACCCGTAGTCAGGATCAAATCAGGAGTTGCAGGCACTGTAAGGCAGCAACTCTACCACTTGCACCACCATGCCGCTCTGCACACAATACCAATAGAACGGATTTGCTTGGAAATTCATTTTGATTTGGCAGAGCTAAAAAGCATTGCATAATCAAGTCAACACCTTGAACTCTGCCTCTGAAATTCATTCTGATAACAGCGCTATAACCACTCAGTGAATTTTGTGCTATTGACCAACGATGAAACTCTGGCCAATTATCAACTATCACTCGGTCAATAGCACTGAAGCAAAATATTGTAGCCTCAATTCTCACTTCTGTGACTTCAGCTCAAGATCTCTTTTAATGAAATACTGGGGGAGGGCTGCACAGTCAGTGGTGTGAACAATTGGATAAGGTAATGACTAGTGTAAGGCCTGGATAGAATGAATGTGGAGAGGATGTTTCCACTAGTGGGAGAGTCTACAACCAGAGGTCATAGCTTCAGAATTAAAGGATGTTCCTTAAGGAAGGAGATGAGGAAGCATTTCTTTAATCAGAGGGTCGTGAATCTGTGCAATTAATTGCCACAGAAGACTGTGGATGCTAGGTCAATGGATATTTTTTAAGACAGAGATAGATAGATTCTTGATTAGTATGGATGTCAAGGGTTATGGGGAGAAGGCATGGGAATGGGTTAAGAGGGAGAGATAGATTAGTCATGATTGAGTGGCCGAGTGGACTTGATGGCCTAATTCTGCTCCTATCACTTATGAACTTATGAACATGATTAACCTCTCAGGTATTTGAAAACAAAATATTGTGAGAATATTTTTACAGAAGAGCTGGAAACCTTGGATATCCTGGCCAATAATTATTCCTGAACCAGAACACTGAAGGAAATAAATTGCTCATTAATTTATTGATGCTTGTGTGAGTTTGCTATGTATAAATTAGTCACTGCAAATCAATGGTATTTCACTAACTGTAAAACATGTCAGAATGTCTGGAAGTTGTTAAAAGTATGATAAATAGACATGACTGCCTTCTGGAATAGTTTAAAGTAGTAAGATTAAACGAGAACTTACCTAAGTTTGAAGTTTGATCTTTATTTTATGAGGAGTTACATTGGTGATTACGTGCCCACCACGACCCAACCCTCTATCATAAAGGTCAGATGGAAGTTCTTGTATTACTCATTTTATTATGATACTATATTACTTCGCTTGTTGTTTTTTGTGATTTCACACCGCTGCTTCGAAGATTGACGCGCAGGCGCTCTGGCGGGGTTCTTCACGTAGTCACTCACGTGACTCCGAAGTAAAATTTAGAGTTTAGAGATACTGCATGGAAACATGCACTTCAGCCTATTGCATCCATGGCGACTGTAGATTGGTTATTGCATGTGAACCAATCATAGTAGAATAGCATCACTAACCCCACCTTACTGTATGATTCATACTAACACCCACTTCCTATACTGGTCAGTCTTGGAAGCGGTAACGATGAACTAACAACTAACAACCTGCTGTACCGCTATATACATGAGTACCGATTAAAGATGTTCTTGAACTCCAGATTGTACAGTTTGCTTATTTACATGGTGTCAGAAGTGGGATTTGGCAGGCGGCCAAGAGAAGGCAATCCAGCACACCACTGGAGGTGCAGCCATTCTTCTTAGTCTGTGATGAACTGGTAATACTGGACGGTGTCATAGTTAAGGGCCACAAAGTCGTGATCCCTTCATCATTACCTGACGAATACTACAAAGAGGCACACAACGGCCAACCAGGCACCGATGCCACGCTGGCCCACACACAGAATATGTTTTACTGGCCTGGCATGGCCACGGGACAGGACAGCCTTGTGCCCCATCTGCAACAGCCTGGCGCCGCACCAACAGAGACAGCCCCTGCTACAACAACCTCCACCAGCACTGCCCTGGACATTGCTGGCGGCAGACATTTTCGAATGGCACGGTAAACATTATCTAGTCCTGGTCGACTCCTACTCTAACTGGTTCGAACTTGATTTACTGCCCTATATCACATCAGAAATGGTCATTCAAAAGCTACAGAGACACTTCTCCACATTCGGCGCACCTGTCCGCTTGCAAACCGACAATGGAAGACAATTTACCAGCCACGCCTTCAAACGCTTTGTTAACCGATGGAATTTCCACCATGTCACGAGCAGCCCCGAATACCCACAAAGTAACGGGCTCGCTGAACGGGCCGTCAGAAGCGCAAAACAGCTAATGGAACGCGCCCACCTAGCCAGGTCAGATGTGTACCTCGACCTTTTAAACCTCAGAAACATCGCTAGAGACGGGGTCCTGGGCTCACCAGCCCAACGCCTGATGTCCAGAACAATGATAGCACCGATACCAGTTGCCCAGCAGAAGCTGGCGCCACAGGTGCTGAAGCCAGCCACGATCCAGGAGCGCATCCAGGAGAAACACGACATCCAGAAACGATCACATGACAAATACAGCAAACCACTTAAACCGCTACTGTCGGGCCAAGTCGTCTGTTTGCAAACTACTATGGGACATTCCCTTCTAGGTTGCGTTGTTGGCCCGTCCGAAGAACCCCGATCCTACCTTGTTGACATCGATGGCGCCTTCGATGTACCGTCGGAGCCGCCAACACTTGCTGGCTGTGAAGGAACCACGTCCACCACCAGCCGATTCTTTCGCTCCACCTGTAGTGTTCCAGCCGTCTGCTACCGTGGCCACCACTAGTCCCAGCATGTCCTTTACTCCACCACGACCGGCAGCTATGACTAACAACAACAATACCTCTCCCGCATGCTCCCCCTGTCGGTCACCACGAGTGTCCCCTGCTGCTTTCTCACTTCCGGGTTCACCTCCTCCCTCTAACTTTTCTGGCGAAGAGGGAGAGGGGTTGGTTCGTACGCGTTCGGGCCGTATTAGTAGACCGCCTGACAGATATGGCGAGTATGTTTGAATTCTAGCTGCATGTGTGTTTCACTATATTCGCTGTTTACGGGGAAGGATGTAGATTGGTTATTGCATGTGAACCAATCATAGTAGAATAGCATCACTAACCGCACTTTACTGTGTGATTCATAATAACACCCACTTCCTATACTGGTCAGTCTTGGAAGTGGTAACGATGAACTAACAACTAACAACCTGCTGTACCGCTATATACATGAGTACCGATTAAAGATGATCTTGAACTCCAGATTGTACAGTTTGCTTATTTACAGCGACCATCGATCACCCTTACATTAGTTCTATGTCCTACATGCTAGGCACAATTTACAGAAGTCATTTAACCCACAAACCCTGCACGTCTTTGGAATGGGGGAGGAAACTGGAGCATCCAGAGAAAACCCACATGGTCACAGGGAGAACATACAAACTCCACAGAGACAGCACCTGTAATCAGGATCAAACCTGGGTCTCTTGAGCTGTGAGGCAGCAGGTCTACCGCTGCGGCACCGTGTCGCCCCTGGTTTGGAAACTCCTGATTGAACGGGGATGAAAAAATAAGTGCTGACCATGCCAAAAAATATCCATGTATCTTGACGAGTAAACATACTTAAAAATAAATCTCTGTTACTATTGCTTTGTATAAATTGATTGTAAAGTGTGGAAACACAGTAGCGGCTGACAGATTTCCACAGGAGCATCAGTTGCTGTAACACACTTCATAATAATGCTGTTGTAAAGGATGCAATATTGTTATATTCGTTAGGTATTTTTTTACAATGAAATGCAAGTTACAACCCAAGCCTAAGGTAATCTGTGTGAATTGCTTCCCCTTTACAACTTGAGCCCAAAATGTGGTCCCTGAAGCCTTGTTTTCAACAGAACCTTGTTAAATACTTCCTGAATCTTCGCTGTTATTGCTGTGCCTACATTTCCTCTGATATGGAAAAAAAAAAATGTTGAGCCGGTGAGTCAAAACTAGGTCTTGTTAACTCAAAAACCTTTGATAGTTTTTTGTTCGATTCTTCATTCACAAGGGCAATTATTCTCATGATTCATTAAGGAATCGAGGCATCAAGGGGTTAGGGATTGAGCAGAGATCAAAAATAAATGCTGACCTTGCCAAATAACATACACATAACATACTTCAAAATAAATCTACGTTCTATTGCTTTGTGAATATTGATTGCAAGGTGTGGAAGCATTTTTTTCTCTGGACCTTAATATTCCAAATGTGGTATTTATTGAGTGAGCTGGACTTCAGTCCACACAGGCTAGCGAAAAAGGCTGATGGACAATGTGTGGCACAGTGTCACAGCTATTGAGTTGCTACTAGACACCCGAGTTTGATCCTGACTATCGGTGCTATCTATATGGAGTTTGTACAGTATGTTCGCTCTGTGACTGCGTGGGTATTGAATGAATGCTTTATTGCCACTTGTGGCAAGTCACAGCAAAATTCTTTGCTTGCAAACCTTGCCAAGGTATGCAATAGTCGCCCGTGAAGGGCGCTGACAATGGTACAAATTCCTCCCCCTAACACCGGTTCCCCCTTTGCTCTTCCCCCCTCCCCCCTCCCTCACGACGGTCCCCCCATGCCGGGTTTTTATTCCCTCGGTGCTCTGGGTTTCCTCCCACATCATAAAGATGTGCGGGTTTGTTTGCAGATTAATTGGCTTCAGTAGATTGTCCCCAGTGTGTAGGATTGAACTGGTGGGATAGAACTAGTGTATGGGTGATCGTTGGTTGGTGTGGACTGCTTCCATGCTGTTTCTCTAAACTCAACTAAAACTAAAGATAAGAAGAGTTGATGTTAATGGCAACATGACAAGCAATTTAATTATAATTTTGACATTTCGTTAACCAATATATTCCTGCTGTTATCCAGTGGAGAATGAGCCTGGATTAATCCCATTATTCACAGACCCAAAACATGTACCAGTACCCATGGTTTAGATCAAGAGAAAGAAATGAGTGGAGATTTAGGGCAGAATAGTTGTGCATCTGATAGAGCTGCGACCTCACAATGCGGTTCCCTCCCATTTCACAAAGACGTGTGGGTTTGTAAATTTGGCCTCTGTAAATTTCCCCTAGTATTTAGGGATAACACAGATCTAGTACAGACGGGTGATCAACGGTCGATATAGGCTTGGTGGCCCGATGGGCCTGTTTTCATGCTGTATCTCTAAAAGTAAAACTAATCTAAGTGGCATAGTGGTGCAGCAGTTAGTGCTGCTGCTTCACAGTTCCGGGGTCTTGGGTTCAATCATGACCTCTGCATGTGTTCTGCTGCAAATGCATGCATTTCACCCACTGCTCTTGTTTATTTCTCTTTTAGAAAGGAGATGAGGAAGAGCTTCTTTAGTCAGAGGGTAGTTAATCTGTGGAACTCATTGCCACAGAGGGATGTGGAGGCCAAGTCAGTGGATATATTTAAGGCAGAGATAGACAAATTCTTGATTAGAACGGATGTCAAGGGTTATGGGGAGAAGGCAGGAAAATGGGATTAGGAGGCAGAGATCAGCCATGATTCAATGGTGGAGTAGACACGATGGGCCGAATGGTCTCATTCTACTCCTATAACTTGTGAACCAGTGAACTTGTTAACTTGTTCCCCCTACATTCCAAAGATGTGCTAGTGGGTTGATTGGCCACTGTAAACATCCAACCCATTGTGTGTGGGTTGTAGGAACTTTGGGGGAAGAGTTGATCGCATGCAACAGAAAATAGAGGAGAGGAAGGAGGCAATAGATTTGATGGAATTACTCTGGTGCCAACATAAACTTTAGTTCATGGGTAGGAAGGAAGTGCAGATGCTCTATTACACCACAGACACAAAATGCTGGAGTAACTCAGCGGGACAGGCAGCATCTCTAGAGAGAAGGAAAGGGTGACGTTTCCGGTCGAGACCCTTGACTCGCAGTCTGAAGTAGGGTTTCTACTGAAAACTTTACCCATTCCTTCTCTCCAGAGATACTGCCTGTCCCGCTGATACACTTTAGTTCAGTTTAGTTTTTGTTTAGTTTATTATTTTCACGTTTACTGAGGTGCATGCTATTGAGTCAGTGAAAAGACTATACATGATTACAATCAGGCCGTCCACAGTGTACAGATGCAGGGATAAAAGGTATTACAGGGTTGAATGGTGGAGCAGCAATAGAGTTGCTGCATTACAGCGCCAGAGACACGGGTTTGATCCTGACTACGGGTTCTCTCTGTATGGAGTTTGCACGTTCTCCCCGTGACCTGTGTGGGTTTTCTCCAGGTGCTCTGGTTTCATCCCAACTCCACACTACAGGTTTGTTGGCAAATTGGCTTGGTAAAATTTAAATTGTCGCGAGTGTGTGTCGGATTGTGGTAGTGTGCAGGGATTCAGGAACTTGCCCTTCCACGGCATAAGAGAATATAATGAATATAAGATTTTATTCTGAGATAGTAGGCTATGAGTACTTGACTTTCATGTATAAAATATTTTTTTCTATTACTTGAACAGCCGATTCTGGTATAATAAATTAGTGGTTTGATCAGACTAATAGTCAAAGTACTTTTACGGGGATATGTTCAGTAATAGGACAGAATACAGCTTTATTTCAAGACTAAAAAACCTCAGATCCTACTAATTAGATACCAGAATATCAATGGAGCTGCTTTTAAATCCAGACAGGAAGCATTGAAACAGGCACAATAACTGCACTTAAATCTCTCCTTGCTAATCTTTGTGGAAGAATAGCTCTGCTTCACAGTATCGCCAGCCTAATTAGAGAACATTTACTCAATTCATAAGGATTCTTCCAATACTTTTTTTTTTAAATTCACTGTACAGGGTGAGAACCCTTTGTCATTTTGAAGTGTTATCAATGACTTAAGTGGGGGAATTGTACATAACATTTTCCACAGCAATTTTTATTCCCTGCTTGCCCATTTGTTTGCTATCAAAAATACAGTACTCCATGTTGAATATTAGGGTCAGCAGAGATGGGTGAGTTTCATAGTGGGAACTCATAAGATACTTTCTGCAGGTAGGTTCACTGAATTCTCAATGATTTGCCGAGTCCAGAAGTAGCATTGTAAAACTTATTTTCAAGCACGAAGATAGACACAAAAAGCTGGAGTAACTCAGCGGGACAGGCAGGTGAGAAATAATGGCTGGCGTTTCGGGTCGAGATCCTTCTTTAGACTGGTTAGGGATAAGGGAAACGAGAGATATCGACGATGTGGAGAGATAAAGAACAATGAATAAAAGATATGCAAAAAATTAACAATGATAAAGGAAACAGGCCATTGTTAGCTGTTTGTAGGGTGAAAACGACATGCTAGTGCAAATTGGGTGGGGGAGGGATAGAGAGAGAGGGAATGCCAGGGCTATCTGAAGTGAGAGAAATCAATATTCATACCACTGGGCTGTAAGCTGCCCAAGCAAAATATGAAATGCTGTTCCTCCAATTGGCATTTAGCCTCACTCTGATAATGGAGGAGACCTAGGACAGAAAGGTCTGTGTAGAAATGGGAAGGAGAATTAAAGTGTCCAGCAACCGGAAGATCAGGTAGGTTCAGGCGGGCTGAGTGAAGGTGTTCTGCAAAATGATTGCCCAGTCTACGTTTGGTGAAGCACACCATTATTCAAGCACAATGGATATATGGCATCTGAGCAAAGCATTAAAATATCTGCAGACCTTAACTAAAAACTGAATATTTCTTAACTAACAAAAGAAACATAGAAACACAGAAAATAGGTGCTGGAGTAGGCCATTCGGCCCTTCAAGCCAGCACCACCATTCAATATGATCATGGTTGATCATCCAAAATCAGTACCCCTTTCCTGCTCCCTCCCCATATACCTTGATTCTGTTCGCCCAAAGAGCTATATCTAACTCTCTCTCTTGATTACATTAAATGCAAATGCAGGGAATTATGGAACTATAACTAAAGGACAGAAGACTGAAGTTGGCGAGAGGCAAAAAAACATTTATTTTGATTGTCTCTGTATATATTCTAATTAAAGTACGTGTTATGATATATAACGGCTCTGTATCAATAGTACTTTACACATACACTGCTGGAAAAACAAGCTTCCTTATCCATATAGGGTGTTTGATGCCCTTCATCTCCAGGATGAGAGCTGCAGGGATTAATTTGCTGTGCAGCTGGCTGACACTGTATTTCACAGAGTCACAACTTTTTCAGCTCCCTGTCTTATCAGAAACAGCAATCCTAGGAGTCTCACACTTCGTCAGTAATGTGCAAGCTCCCACACAGCACTAGGCACAACTCTGTAAATGGGCACATGATGACCAATCTATGCAAACCAGGCATTGGGTTTGCGGTGCTGGAGACCCAGGTTTGATCCCGACCACATGTGCTGTGTGTACGGAGTTTGTAGGTTCTTCCGTGACCGCATGGGTTTTCTCCGAGATCTTCGGTTTCCTCCCACACTGCAAAGACATACAGGTTTGTCGGTTAATTGACTTGGTATAAGTGTAAATTGTACCTTGCGTGTGTGGGATCGTTGGTCGGTGCGGGCTCGATGGGTCGAAGGGCCTGTGTCCGCACTGTATCTCTAAAAAAAAGATGATTTTGCCTTTTTTTTGCTTTCTCTAACATCTGCCAAATCACAGTCCCCTGACACCAAGGATATGCGTTCAATGATAAAAAAAAAGATTAAAAATGCTGAAGTAATTCAACGGATTAGGCAGCATCTCTGGAGAATATGGATAGATGACATTTTGAGTTGGGTGCCTTCTTCTGATGCTTGACAAAATGTTCCATTGAAATAACAATAGGATCAATTTATGCAAACCAGAATCCTACTCATCCGTTGGATTCCATGTGTAGTGACACAGAAAACCTCTGGACGTTAGTTATGGTTCACTTGAATGGTAGAATAGACAGGAGAAGTACAGTGGTGCAGATGGTAGAGTTGCAGCCTCGTAGAGCCAGAGACTCGGGTGCGATCCTGACCTCAGGTGTTGTGACCGTGTGGGTTCCCTCCAGGTGCCCCGGTTTCCTTCCACGTCCCAAATACATGCAGATACGTAGGTCAATTAGCCCCAGTAAATTGGCCCCTACTCTGTAAGGAGTGGATGAGAAAATGGGATAAAATAGAACAAGTGTGAAATGGTGCTCGGTGGTCGGTGTGGTCTCAGTGGGCAGTAGGGCCTGTTTCCATACTGTATTTTTCAATCACTCAATTCAAACCATGGGGAATGACTGGCCAACTCAAATCAAGTTAGAGACACGAGGAACTTCAGAACCTGGAATCGAGTAAAACTCAAAGTACTGAGTATCTCAGTATCTTTAAGGCAACATCTGTGGAGGGATTGAAGAGATGATGTTTCAGGTCATGTCAAGTTAGCTTGATTTTCATATGCACAAGTATGGTGAGATATCAGTACAATGAAATGCTTGCTTGAAGCAGCATCTCAAGCACATGGACTCAGATAACACGCAGTACATCACTTATACATGAGATAGACACAAAAAGCTGGAGTAACCCAGCGGGACAGGCAGCATCTCTGGAGAGAAGGAATGGGAGCCGTTTTGGGTCGACACGAAACGTCACCCATTCCTTCTCTCCAGAGATGCTGCCTGTCCCGCTGAGTTACTCCAGCTTTTTGTGTCTATCTTCGGTTTAAATCAGCATCTGCAGTTCCTTCCTACACATTTCATCCTATAAATTATACATACATTATTCAAGGCAGTGGAAAGATGAAGCCTGCTCCTACGTCACCAGGGCTGTTTGTACTCACAATTTGGTCGCAGAATGACGCGAGATGACGACAGGAAAATAAATCTTCCCTCCAATCTGTCAGGTCGTGAGGGGAGCACAAGTGGCTTTAAAGATAAATAGAAAAGCGAAAGGGAAGAACATATCAACACTTTCAGAAGAAAGTCAGGTTTAAAATGGAAGCCTTAAGTAAGCTGCCACTTTTGGACGGAATAAATTTCTGACGTAGGTCAAATGTTTCATGACCCAAGCAGCTTGCAGTCTTATTTCAGGCCAGTGCCCTTGTGATAAACTGTGAAGCTGACAAATTGAAAGGAGAGGATATCTGGAGAAACAGCTTACGAGATCTACAGGGAAGATGAAGTGCAGCATCTAAACAAAGTGAAGGGGAAATTTGCCTTTGATTGTTAGTTCTACAAATGTCCTTGAATATCAGACATCATTTGTGCATTCTGTGCATTCTACCTCATTGACCTCAATGGGTCTGAGATGGAGGATGTGAACAGCGACAGAGAAACAGTAACAGGAACAGATACAAACAGGTGGACGGCACGGTGGAGCAGCAGTAAAGTTGCTGCCTTAAATGTTTACGGTGCTGGAGACCCGGGTTCGATCCTGACTACGGGCACAGTGTGTACATAGTTTGTATGTTCTCCGCGTGGGTTTTCTCTGAGATCTTCGGTTTCCTCCCACACTCCAAAGACGTATGGGTTTGCAGGTTAATTGACCTCGTATAAGTGTAATTTGTCCCGAGTGTGTGTGGGATCACTGGTCGGTGCAGACTCGGTGGGCTGAAGGGCCTGTTTCCACGTTATATCACTAAAAAAAAGTATTTTTGCTTTCTCTAACATCTGCCAAATCACAGTCCCCTGACACCAAGGATAAGCGTTCATTGATCCAAAAAAAAGACAAAAAATGCTGGAGTAATTCAACGGATAAGGCAGCGTCTCTGGGGAATATGGACAGGTGACATTTTCTTCTGATGCTTGACAAAAAGTTCCATTGAAATAACAATAGCAGCACATTGTTGATGACAAGATAACCTTGAATGTTCAAACATCATAGCTGGAACAAAGCGATTCATATGAATGGTTTAAAATCTTCTGACCTCAGGGTGCCGAAACACCCAAAATTGGATGGGCTGACTCTCTTGGGTATACAAATACCCCAATTATTAACAGACTGCCAAAAATGCCTATGACCAAGTCACATTATGTGCCAAGTGACAAATAAGACTGGTCTGGAAGTACATACAATGATGTGAAATTATTATGTGAAATAATAAGTTTGATTAGTAAGGGTAGATAAAAATGCTGGAGAAACTCAGCGGGTGAGGCAACACCTATGGAGAGAAGGAATTAGCGACGTTTCAGGTCGAGACCCTTCTTCAGAATGTTGTCGGGTGGGGTGGGGGGAATAAGTAAGAAAGAGGCGGAGACAGAAGATGTACGCGAGTTGGGAAGGGGGAGGGGAAGGAGGGAGAAGGCAAGGACTATCTGAAATTGGAGTGAGAGAAGTAAATGTTCATATTGCTGGGGTGTAAACTACCCAAGTGAAATATGAGGTGCTGTTCCTCCAATTTACACTGGGCCTCACTCTGCAATGGTGGAGGCCCAAGGGTGTCAGTGGTTATGGGACAGAAGCAGGGGAATGGGGTTGAAAGGGAAACCTAGATCTTTAGAAAGGTGATGGAGAATTTTTTTATTCAGAGGGTGGTGAATCTGTGGAATTCATTGCCACAGATGGCTGTGGAATACGTCAATAGATATTTTTAAATGCGGAAAATGACAGGTTCTTGAATTAGTACAGGTGTCAGTGGTTATGGGGAGAAGGGGTTGAGAGGAATAGATAGATCAGCCATGATTGGATGGCGCAGTAGACTCGATGGTTCGAATGGCCTAATTCTGCGCCTTGAACTTATGAACAAGATATTATAATGAAGTGGAAGTTCATAATATGGTGTGAAATAGCCGCTGGTGGCAACGGATGCGAGGAGCGGACAGGTCAGAGAGGGACTGGGGTATTGCCTCCAGCGCCTTCAAGGTCGGCTGCAGGAGGCGCCGCCGGGACACAAAGGCGGTGGACCAAGTAGAGGGACGCCGGTTGGCGGGCCGAGCCAGTCGTGGGTGACAGTGGAGGCCCTGGACTGAGCATCGCTGCAGTACATCGAGCGTACTTTGTACTTTGTAAGTGGTACCAAAATATGGCGACAGATGCATGTGTGAGCTTTGCAAAAAGAATTTCACTGCATAGTGCATACATGACAATAAAGCATCTTTGAACCATTCAACAATTGAACCTATACTGAAGATGTCAGGTTTGATGTGGCCAATTAACATACCCTATTTTCTTACATTGGGCTGATGCCAAAGAAGAGGACTGTTATGCCAAAGAAGAGGACTGTTTAAGGATAGTGTCCGTGTACGAGGGTCGCTAAATACCCTTAACTCCTGAGGACGCTACTTTACTACGTATTACCTGGTAGCTGCAGCAATGATACGATTATATTATTGGCGGATCTCTTTAAAATGTCACATGATTCCAGTGTCCAGCAGTCAGTAATTGTATCGCTGCATGGAGTTGTGATGAAAAGATGGTCACTCAACTACAGGGGTACCAGTCATGTGCAATCAGTACCCACGGGGGCCACGGAAACCTGATAAGGCACAACATCACAATCTTAGTACAATTTCTCAACCAAGAGTTGATACTGGGTTTGAGAAATGCTTTCCTCCTGGGAACACAAGGGAGGTGTCATTAACTGCCAATGAAAGAAGCTATGAAGGACAGAACTCATTTCTGAGAGAGAAAATGGAAACAGCAGCAAATGATGAAAAAAAAGGGGGGGGGTGGTGAAAATGAAATCATGTCATAGAAACAATGCTGCCTTGGTATCATGAAAGTGACAAAGCAAGGCAATTATTTCAGAATCAATACATAAGGTACAAATGGGCTGTGAAGGGTCTGTGGAAGGAGAGAGACACCAAAACAACTCATGGTGTCAATCCACAATTGTACAAAGTAAGTGTATAGCTGAGGGTACTTTATTCAAAAATGACTCTGAAGCTTGGGTGAAGATATTCGGGTCTACTCATTTTGGAGCCAACTTTGCCTGGCATTTTATGTGGTACCTGTCATGCCAGGTCTGAAGGAGACACAAGAAACTGCAGATGCTGGTTCACAGATAAAAAGATAAAAAGTACTGGAGTAACTCAATGGGCCAATCAGCATCTCTGGAGAACATGGATAGGTGGCGTTTAGGGTCAGGACCCTTCTTCCGGATTGAAGAACAGTCCCGAGCCGAAACGTCACCTATTCACGTTCTCTGGAGATGGTTCTCAAGTGAGTTCTCAATGACACCATTGAGTTACTCCAGCACTGTGTCTTTTGCTATCCCAAATCTGATTATTAGTTGGGTGCTTTAGAGGACAGGCAATATCAATAAGAATTGGATGACCTTAACTCTGAGCAATTGTCAGCAAATATTCCTACTCTATTTGATGAAGGAATAGTGACTTAAATCTGGAGGTGTAACCAAGAAAGACACCTCTGTCTATTTCCCAAACCAGCATAAATACCATCGAATTAATTTAGATATAGTGTCAAAAATTTGTTTGAATATCTTAATATTTATGTTTCCATATTAAAAGCAACAATTCATGTGAAACAAGTGGTATTCCACTTTCAAAATGGAGACAGCTGCATAGCAATATATTCACGAGGCAGCAAAGTATGCAACTCTGTTTTGATGCAACAACTGCCAAATGTTACCATCTAAAGTGGATATTAGATATTATATTGGATATTGGGGCAGCACAGTGGTGCAGCGCCAGCAACCCAAGTTCGATCCTGACTACGGGTGCTGTCTGTACAGAGTTTGTACGTTCTCTCTGTGATCACGTGGGTTTTCTCCGGGTGCTCTGGTTTTCTCCCACACTCCATAGATGTACAGGTTTGTAGGTTAATTGGCTTCGGTAAATTATAAGTTGTCCCTAGTGTGTAGGATAGTGCTAGTGTACAGGGATCGCTGGTCGGCACGGAATCGGTGGTCCAAATGGCCTGTTTCCATGCTGTATGTCTAGAGTCTAAAGTCAAAAAATATTAACCCACATTATCACCTTTATAAAACCTTTGCATTTTTTAATGATTCCTTTGCATTGATATCCTTCCTAAATATGCAATGTTCAAAGCATTTATATGAATGTTTTTTTTCTAGCTATGTTTTGGGGAACCACAATGTGATTTCCATGAACAGATTTCTGACTTGTGGCTTAACAAAGCCGAGGATGTTGAGAAGCACAGTGATAGAATGTATACAGGTTATGTGTTCAACTAATTACCAATATCGTTCCTGATTGCTTGCGGCAAGACTGAGTTTTGATCAACATGATAGAGTTTTTCGTGTTAGCATAATAAATCTGACACAATATTACAATGTGATTCTTGCTGTATGCAGCACACAGACACCCTTTGTGATAAAACAAAAGATGAAATTGGAAGTCTGCCTTTGAATTATTCATCTTCCACAAAATATTGGCACATATTTGTGCACTGCTTTCTCCTTTTCAAAGAAAAACTATCCCAACATTTAAGAAACAGTTAGACAGGTACAGGACAACTTTGGAGGGATATGGGCCAAACGCGGGCAGGTGGGACTAATGTAGTGGACATGTTGGCCGGTTTGGGCAAATTGGGACGAAGGGCCTGTTTCCATACTGTATCTCTCTATGACTCTATGACTATGAGAAATGCTCAAATTTATCAGCAGATAGATGGATATTACAAACAAATATTACATTCAATTTCTTAGACTTTCAAAGTGGGTTAGTTTTCATGAGCATTAAGTGAGGTCTGTGCTTTTCTGAATTTATGAAAATCTGCATGGTTTGTTTTCAATAAAGTTAAGTAATTATATATATACTGCATTTTCATAAAAACAACTGGACATACCATTGAATCTGAGGTATGTCAGCCTCTGATTTACCAAGCAATAATCATTAAATTTAATGTTTTACTAGGTGTCAGATACATTTTATCTTAAATCAATGACTGAATTGATTTGTTATCAATTGTTTTATAAGTATCTTCACCAGAGGTTCATTCCTCAGTTGTATGTAGAGGTGGTAGTGTGTTCTAGTCTGCTTTTAACATAGGTTGAACTGAGTTTCAAAATCCAAATATTCAGTGCTAGAGACAACTAATGAATTGATGGAAAATAATCACTACTTCAAATGAAAACCCTGCTGAATTTGTCAAACGTAACTTAGTTTTAGTTTTTAGTTTTAGTGATACAGCGTGGAAACAGGCCCCTTGCCCCACCGAGTCTGCGCTGACCAGCGATCACCCTGTATAGTAACAGTACATACACACATGAGGGACAATTTACAATTACACCAAGCCAATTAACCTACAAACCTGTAATTCGTTGGAATGTGGGAGAAAACCAGAGCACCTGGAGAAAACCCATGCAGGTCACGGGGAGAATGTACAAACTCCATACAGACAAGAACCCGTAGTCATGATCGAATCCGGGTCTCTGGTGCTGTAAGGCAGCAACTCTACCGCGGCACTACGGTAAGTTAGTAAACTTGCCTTGAATAAGCCCTGCTTTGTGTAAACAGTCATTACAAACCATATCCATAAGCTAGGGATCCACTGTGCCACCTGTGACAAAAGCGCCTATTTCCTTCGCTCCATAGATGCTGCTGCACCCGCTGAGTTTCTCCAGCATTTTTGTGTACCTTCGATTTTCCAGCATCTGCAGTTCCTTCTTTAACTCCATAAGCTAGGGTACTGTCTGATTCATTGTCTACTCCATTGTGGATATTGGTCTTTGTCTATGGAACTGGTGCGTTTCAATGCTGAGAACAATATCCTGCACTCTGTATCTTCCCCATTGCTATTCAATGTTCTTGAGTTTGACTTGATTGTACTTATGTATAGTATCTGTTTGCATAGCATGTGAAGCAAATCTTTTCAATGTACTTGGATACACTTGACAATAATAAACTTAAACCTAAACCTCAAACTTGTCTCTTGATATGCAATACCTGAAAAAACACTGACTATGTGTACTCAATGCATATGCTCAAAATATGAGTTTACAGTCCAGTTTAGTTTAATTTAGAGATACAATGCGGAAACAGGCCCTTTGGCCCACCGAGTCCACACCGACCAGTGATCCCCGCACATTAATCCTATCCTACACACACTAGGGACAATTTACATTTATACCAAGCCAATTAACCTACAAACTTGTACGTCTTTGGAGTGTGGGAGAAAACCGAAGATCTCGGAGAAAACCCATGCAGGTCACGGAGAGAACGTACAAACTGCGTACAGACAGCACCTGTAGTCAGGATCAAACCCATGTTTCTAGCACTATAAGGCAGCAACTCTACCGCTGCACCACTGTGCCGCCTGTGACAAAAGTGTATTATTAATTTGACTCCACTACAAAGTGACAGTTATTCATCCTGCTAATAAACATTAACAGAGCTGCAGGTGTTTTCAAAATGAATCTTTTTAAATAAGACAAACAACTCCTGAATTAGCTGATTTGCTTTACTTTACACACAAGTTTCCTGATTGCCTATATTTGGCAGTAATTTAAAAAATGCAGTGGAGCAACGGTGTGTCCGAGCAATGAACAGGTTTTTTTTTTTTTTTTTTTTAATTTTTATTTATTAGAAGTACATTACATCACAGCCACATACATTAATACTCGTCATTTATATCTTCTTACAATTAATGTACTCCCTTTATTTATTTTTTTACACTAAAGAAAGAAAAGATTGAAAGAGAGAAGAAAGTGAAGGAAAAAGTGCAAGTGTAGAAAAGTGTAGAAAATGTAACAACAAAAAAGGACGAAGACCCTATGAGAGCGAAATTAAAAACAAAAAGAAAAAGAGTTAAGAAATAGGCCCTAAGAAAAGAAAAGAGAAAGAGAAAAAAAAGAAAAACAAATGTTTTTTTTTGAGCATCACGTAAATAGGACATACCAACTCTTCAACTATCATCCCCCCTTACCCGACCTCAATTTTTTATTTTTTTAAAGTACTTTTGCACCCTATGTTTGTAATAATTCTATAAATGCAGACCACGTCAGGTGGAAGTGATCTGGTTTACCTGCTAGGAGGAGTCTTATCTCTTCAAGGTGTAGTGTTTCAAACATATTTGAAATCCACATATTTATAGTTGGTATTGGAGCCTTCTTCCAAAATTTTAGAATTAGCTTTTTTCCAGTTATTAACCCATAATCCATTAATTTCTTTTGAAACACATTTAGTTCTGGATCATCTTCCGTTATTCCGAAGATAATCCATTCTGCTTTGGGTATCAGTCTTGTTTTAAATAACTTTGTAAAGATTTCAAAAATTTCATTCCAAAATTTTTGAATTTTTGTACAGAAGACAAATGAGTGCGCTATAGTTGCTTCTTGGGATTGACATTTATCACAAATAGATGATACGTTTGGGAAAATTTTATGAATTTTAGTTTTCGAATAATATAATCTATGTAAAATTTTAAATTGTATTAAAGTGTGTCTTACATTAATCGAGCATTTATGTACTTTTAATAAGTATTCATTCCAACTTTCCTTTGAAATTTTAATAGCTAACTCTTGTTCCCAGTCTCTTCTGATACCCTCCGTAGATGGTATTTGTACATTTAAGATAATATTGTACAAATATGATATTAAGTTTGCTGATTCCGCTTTTATCTGCATTGCCTCGTCCAGTACATCTGCTGGGTTATTATGATGATCTTTTATATATTTTTTCAAATAGTCGCATATTTGAAAGTATTTAAAATATTGATTATTTCCGAGTTTATATTTTATTTGTAATTGTTGAAATGAAAGTAATTTTCCAGTTTCATACAAGTCACCAAGCGTTTTAATTCCTAGTCTATCCCATTGTGTATAAGCTTTATCTATAATAGAAGGACTAAACGAAGGGTTATTGACTATAGGTAATAAAAGTGATAAGTTTCTTAATTTTAAATTTTGTTTTATTTGTTTCCAAATACGGATTGTACTATGAATAATTGGGTTCTTATTATAGTTTATGTTATTCAATTTCATTGGAGAGAGGAGGATCGCTCCAATGTTTCTAGAGGAGCAATCCTCTTTCTCCATTACAATCCAGTCTACTTGCTGGGCGGAGTTATCCATCAGTTGAATCATGTTTTTAATATTTACTGACCAATAATAATACATAAAATTGGGTAGTGCTAGACCCCCCAATACTTTAGATTTATTCAGATGGGTTTTTTGTATTCTATGTGATTTATAGTCCCATATAAAATTAGTGATATCTGAGTCGAGTTTTTTTAAAAACTTCTTAGGTAAGTATATAGGAATTGATTGAAATAGGTATAAAATTTGTGGTAAAAAGATCATTTTTATTGCGTTTATTCGGCCTATTAAAGACATCGGAAGCGTTTTCCAGAATTTAATTAATGTATTCAGTTTATTAAGTAGGGGGTCAAAATTTGCCCTGAGCATACCTTGATATGCTCTGGTAATTTCGATTCCCAAATATTTAAATTTTTCTGTAGCTATTTTAAAAGGGAATTTTAAAAGATGTGTTGAATCTTTCGGTTTTATTGACATAATTTCACTTTTATTCCAATTTATTCTATATCCAGAAAAAGATCCGAAGTCTTCAATTAAATTTAATATATTTGGTATAGTGATTTGAGGTTTTGTAATATACAATAATATATCATCCGCGTATAAAGATATTTTATTATATGAGTCTTTAGTATTATATCCATGAATATCAGGGTGTATTCTAATTTTTTCTGCTAGCGGTTCAATAATGAGAGCAAACAGCTGTGGTGATAATGAGCATCCTTGTCTATTTCCCCTTGATAGTTGAAATTTCGAGGATAATATGTTATTAGTAAGTATTCTAGCTGTAGGTTTGTTATATAGTAACTTAATCCATAAAATAAAATTCTCTCCCAGTTGAAATTTTTGTAATACTTTATCCATATAATTCCATTCTACTTGATCAAATGCTTTTTCAGCATCCAGCGAAATAATAGATAATTCTTGATCTTCAGATTTGTGTGAGTGCAAATGAACAGGTTTTTGATAATGTATTTCCTCTACTGATACATCGGTCAGGGTATTCTGTAAGCATATGAATAGAGCATTCGCTTTCCTCGCAGTATGGTAGTTACTTTAGACTTTAGGCGTTAGAGATGCAGCGCAGAAACAGGCCCTTTCGGCCCATCGAGTCTGCACCGACCAGCAATCACCCCATACATTGGCACTATCCTACACACTAGGGAAAATTTACAATTTTACCGAAGTCAATTAACCTACAAACCTGTGTCTTTCGTGTGTGGAAGGAAGCCGGAGCACCCGAAGGAAACCCACATAGTTACAGGGAGAATCTACAAATTCCGTACAGACAGCACCTGTAATGAGGATCGAACCCGGGTCTCTGGCATTGTAAAGCAGCAACTCTACCACTGTGCCACTGGGCCAATCTTTCTGTACCTTGGTGTACAAGGTATTTTTTTCTTGTGAACTAACTGTGCCATCTAGAATTTTAATATAAGCTTCCTGAACAACAGTAACTACCCTGTGAGACTTTGAGTTTAAGCACTGGATCAGTGAATATAATGAGATTTCATTTTAAAACTTTGCAACAACTCTCCTTTATGGCATAAATAAATCAGGGAACAATTAATTTAACTGCAAAGTATTTGATTCACATGACTCCAAGGAGCTGGTACTGAAATAAGGTGTTAACAGATAGTGCAATAAATGACACTATTTGACCTGAATAATTGAGGAAAAAGATTTTTCATTTTGCCATTTAAGAGATATATTATACAAATTATGTCTTCTTAAGCTTGAAGCAGTTACTGACCCTTGTAGCATGTAAAGCTGAATGAATACATAGTTGACACAAAGTGCGGGAGTAAAGGGCCTGTCCCACTTTCACCACCTAATTCACATCCTTTTTTACTCGTGGACATTTTTCATCAGGCTAGAAAAACGCCCCGACCTACTTGATGCCACAAGTACCCACGACTAGCATCACGGCTTGCTACGACTTACCTACGACCTCCTACGACCTCTTACGACCTTGTGACGACCATGCGACGACCATGCTGCGAGTATGAGTCAAGGGCAAACTCAGCAAAGGTCGTGAATTAGGTCGTGATAGTGGGACAGGCCCTTAACTCAGCGGGTCAGGCAGCATCCCTGGAGAACATGGATTGGTGACATTTCGGGTTGGGACACTTCTTCAGTGTCTGAAGAAGGGTCCTGACCCAAAACATCGCCTATCCATGTTCTCCAGAGATGCTGCCTGATCCGCGGAGTTACTCCAGCACTTTGTGTCTTTCCATGGTAATCCAGCATCTGCAGTTCCTTGTTTCTCAATGTCAAAGTCAAAGTCAATTTTATTCGTCACATGCACCCAAAGGTGCAGTGAAATGAATTTGCCAGCAGCGATACATTTAAAAAGAACACACAAAACACAATAAGATTTAACACAAACATCCACCACAGCATTCTTCACTGTGGTGGAAGGCAACAAAGTTCAGACAGTCCTCCTCCTTTGTTCACCCGTGGTCGGGGCCATAAACCCTCCGCAGTCGCCACTACGGACGGCCGGATGTACAGGCCCTCTCGTCGGGATGATCCAAACTCCGACGTCGGGACGGTCGAACACACGCCGCGGCTTGGAGTGCCCGAATCGGCACTTTCTTACCGGAGACCGCAGCTTCAGGATGTTATAGGCTGCAGGCCAGCGGTCAGAGTTCTTCTCCGGCGATCCCCAGCAAGGGATCCCAGACTCCAAATGGTAAGTCCACGCCACACCCATCAACATAAATGTACATACGTTCATGTTCATAAGTGATAGGAACAGAATTAGGCCATTCGGCCCATCAAGTCTACTCCGCCATTCAATTATGGCTGATCTATCTTCCCCTCTTAACCCCATTCTCCTGTCTTCTCCCCATAACCCCTGACAACTGTATTAATGAAGAATCCATCCACCCCTGCCTTAAAAATATCTATTGACTTGGCCTCCACAGCCTTCTGTGGCAATGAATTCCACAGATTCACCACCAACTGACTAAAGAAATTCCTCCTCATCTCCTTCGTAAAGAAATCACCTTTAATACTCTTGTCCTATACTCTCCCACGAGTGGAAACATCCGCTCCACATCCACTCTATCCAAGCCTTTCACTATTCGGTAAGTTGAATGTTCAGTTAAATGTTCAGTCTGTTTCTCGCTGCACAGTTAATACCCTGATCTGCTCATCAGATTCACCACTAAAACTTGAAATCCTTTGCACAGTCTACAAAGGATTTGGCTAGCATTCCCTTGGGACACAAAAGGAAACTAACATGGTCACAAGGAGAACGTGTAAGCTCCATAAAGATTGTACTGGAGGTCAGGGCTGCAACAGCAATGGCTTCCTGTACAGCATTGGGTCTCTGAAGCTGTGAGGCATCTGCACTATCAATAGATAATAGGTGCAGGAGTAGGCCATTCGGCCCCTCGAGCCAGCACCGCCATTCAATGTGATCATGGATGATCATCCACAATCAGTACCCCGTTCCTGCCTTCTCCCCGTATCCCTTGACTCTGCTATCATTGTATCTTCTAACACCTTTAAACAATTTGAAAGGACCGATAATGTAGGAGTATTGAATTGCTGGAGGCTAAGGGCTGTTATTCACTAATAAATTTACTAATCGAAGCAGGAGAAGTCTCTTTGTTGAAAGTGAATAAATTGTTCCCACGTGGAGCAGTTCCAGAGAAAGGAATTGATGGAGAAGTTCTACAAGAAAAAGAGAGAGAAAAAAACAGGTCCGTAAATGAAGTAGAGTGGGAGGAATAGAATATGAACATGAGCATGGAGCAAATTGAACCATATAACCAGTTTATGTACTGTACATTCTGTTTAATATGCACATGAAACTGGGTGAAAAGTGCTTCTGATCTCAGCACCATTCAAGGGAAATCCAATACAACCTAAACTGTTTGACTCCCACAAGGATTGCAATTTTTCGCACCGGCTAATCACGTTTTCATTTGGGTCATTGCAGTAATGAAGCATTAAAACTCTTTGACCAGTAATTTTGATTTAAAAAATATTGCTGAATAATTCATGTAGCCTGTGGAATAAAATCAAACTGACCTGTACAGCGGAGCCAGGCAGAGCTCATTTTTCAACCTGCTTTAGTCACAAAATTAACTGTAATTGCTCAGGGCCATTAATGATGTTGCTGTATTAACAAGCCAATGTTGTAAACAACACTGCGAGGAAAATATTCTGTAATGGAAGGGAAGGAATGGGGAACTGGTGGGTCAAAAACAATAAGCCTCCGCCACACCTCCAGATTGGTGTCCCTTGGACTATCCTTGATCGGACTTTGCTGGCATTACCTTGCACTAAAATGTATTCCCTTATCTTGTATCTATACACTGTAAATGGCTCAATTGTAATCATGTTTTTCCTTTCTGCTGACTGGATAGCATGCAACAAAAGCTTTTCACTGTACCTCGGTACACGTCACAATAAACTAAATTGAAACTGAGATTCAGGGACAGTTTCATCCCAGCTGTTATCAGGCAACTGAACCATCCTACTATCTACCTCATTGGAGACCCTTGGACTATCTTTGATCAGACTTTACTGGCTTTATCTTGCACTAAACGTCATTCACGTCATTCCCCTTATCATGTATCTGTACACTGTGAATGGCTCGATTACAATCATGTAATGTCTTTCCGCTGACGGGTTAGCACGCAACAAAAGCTTTTCACTGTACCTCGGTACACATGACAATATACTGAACTGAAAGTGTATGAGGTATAAGTTTAGTCTAGTTTTGTTTATTATTAACACATGCACTGAGCCTCAGTGAGAAGCATTTGCTTACATGCTATCCAGTCGACGAAAAGACTATACATGTTTACAGTCAAGTCGTCCACAGTGCATGGATAAAGGATACATGGGAACAATATTTAGTGTTAAAAGCTAACATTGAAGTTTGATAAAGTCTGACTAAAGATAGTTCAAAGGTCTCCAATGAGGTAGATGGAAGTCATAGAAAACCAGGAGCAAAAAGCCAGCTACCAGAGTAATTCATCGGTTCAGGCTAAAATGGTACCTCGGTACGTGTGACAATAAATTAACTAAACTACATAAACTAAACTAAAGATGGAAAAAAAAAACAGGAGCTCCAAGGCATTTCTATAAGATCGCCGACAAAGATCCTCATTCCACTCCAATGTTGTGACTTGATGTAAGATATAGTGGGTACCTGAAGATCAGGCTGTTTGCAAGAGTGGTACTTGCATGAATGAAGTCAGGATCCGCAATATTTTCCCCAGTATTAAGGTTGCATTTTTGATTAAAAAATGAATACAGTTCCATGCTGTTAACATTAATTTTGTCACGGCATTATAACGTGCTTTTTCAAATGATGTACTTGATGCTGCTGATGACATTTGTAGAAAGCAGCTATTTGTGATTATAGAGTGGACATGAATGAGTATCTAATTCATAATACAGCAGTTCAAGTATTGCATAGTCAGCAACTGATGGGAGGAAGTTGACTGAAGTTGAGCTATTTATTTCAAAATACTCTATAGAATGATAATTTTTATATAATTTCCATGATTCTACAATTCTATGATTCAATTGTATCATAGGCGCTACAGCTCACCGAGTCTGCACCGACCAGCGATCCCCACACACGAACACTATCCTACACACATTAAAGACAATTTACACATACACCAAGCCAATTAACCTACACACCTGTACGTCTTTGGAGGAAACCAAAGATCTCTGAGAAAACCCACGTGGTCACGGGGAGAACGTACAAACTCCGTACAGACGGCACCCGTCGTCGGGATCGAACCTGGGTCTCCGACACTGCAAGCGCTGTAAGGCAGCAACTCTACTGCTGCACCATTGTGACCACCGTGTTTCAGCACAGAGTATTTCATCATTTGCTTTCCCCATAATCACCACATCTGAGTAAAAATATTTTTCCTTGTTTTCCCCTTGTGATTTTTGCCAGAAAATTGTAAACCTGCAAATCCGATTCTTGAACCACCAGCCAGTGGGATAATCTTTCTTCTCTTTAGACTATCCAAAAGCAACATGATCTTGTACCCCTCTGTCAAATTTAATCTCAATCTTCTTTACCCCAAGGAGAACAACAGCTTCTAAAGTCTAACATTGCATCTAAAAGCCATCATTTCTGAAACTATTCTAATACATTTTCTCTTCACCTTCTTCAGGATCTTCTGATCCTTCCAAGTGTGGTTTCCAGAAATAGACACAAAACCTCAGCTATGGCCCAACCAATATATTGTACATGGTCAATATAACAAGTGAGCCAAGTCATTGGTAATGACAAATGGTTCAATTCCTTGGATGCACAAGAAACTGCAGATGCTAGTATCTTGAGCAAAACACAAAGTACTGGATGAACTCAACGGGTCAAACAGTGAAGCGAATAGGCAGACGTCGCTTTGGGCTGAAGACCCTTCTTCAGACTGATCATTTGGGGGTTATGGGATGAAGGCAGGAGAATGGGGTTGAGAGGGAAAGATAGACCAGCCGTGATTAGTTGTCAGAGTAGTATTGGGCTGAATGGCCTTCTTCTCTTCCGAGAAGTTATGAACTTATCAGATGCTGTCTGACCCATCGAGTGTCTGCAACACTTTGTGTCTTGTCCAGTAAAATTCTTACCTGCTGCAGTTTTACAGGCTTTTCACTTTTGAAGACTTGTGCACATACAGTACACGCCTATGTTCCTCTGTTCCCGCACCGCATTAAGAACTATGTAATTTAATCTAAATGGTCATAAGGTCATAAGGTCATAATGAATAGGAGTAGAATGAGGTCATTCGGCCCATCAAGTCTACTCTGCCATTCAATCATAGCTGATCTACCTCCCTTCTAACCCCATTCTCCTGCCTTCTCCCCATAACCTCTCACACTAATCAAGAATCTATCTATTTCTGCCTTAAAAATATCCACTGACTTGGCCTCTACAGCCTTCTGTGGCAAGTAATTCCATAGATTCACCACCCTCTAAAGAAATTTCTCCTCATCTACTTCCTAAAAGAACATCATTTAATTCTGAGGCTGTGACCCCTAGTTCTAGACTCTCGCACTAATGGAACATCCTCTCGCCTTATTCTTTTTCACCATATTCTTTCTGCTCAGTCTTATCATTTCACACGGTGTGAGATTTCAGCTGCCCCTTGTCGACCCTTCCGTCAATTCTATATTTTTTCCGACTTAAGGAAAGACAGATTTTAGCTGCAGTGTTAGATTGTAGAGTTGACATTGTCAACTACCCTTCTAGCATTGTATCATCTTAACTGTGGAAATGTTTCACGACACACCTATGTTGCTACGGGGAATAATGATTGAAGAATCATACAGGAGCCCTGGCCATTTGAAGTGCCTAAAGGGGCTGTCCCACATGGGCGACCTAATTGGCGAATTTAGAAGAGTTTGAAAAAATGACATGTTGAAGACCTCCTTCGACTATGTAGAAGACCTCCTTCGACTATGTAGAAGACCTCCTTCGACCTCCTTCAACTATGTTGAAGAGCAGCTTCGACTAGCTACGACTAACTTCGGGAAAATTGGACACCGAATCGTGGAGAGTGAAGACGACATCCTTCGACCTTCCTTCGACCTTCCTTCGACTATGATGAAGATTATCTATGACTACCTTCGACTACCTTCGACTACCCTTGATTACCTACGACTAACATGACGACCTACTACGACCTAACACGACTAAACCTACGAGTAAAAAAAGTATCGATGGTATTCCATGCCGACCTTTTTTTACTCGCGGGCATTTTTTAACATATTGAAAAAACTCCGCAACCTAGTTGAGGCCTCGAGTACACGGAGACCACTCTCGAGCATGAAGGAGAGTTACAAAGACCTCCTAGAACCTCGTGTCGACCATGCTGCGAGTATGAGTCGAGGGCAAACTTGCCAGAACTCGTGGATGAGGTCGCCCAAGTGGGACAGGCCCTAAAAGATTACAAAATAAGTGTACATCAGCCATGGGATAGGTGCCGCCACATATCCTAGACTACCTATACATGGAACAAAAGGACAAATCTGCTATTATAGTCTTTTCAAGTTCTTTCCAATTTATTAGAAACCAATAATATTAACATGGATACATAAAATTCCATCTTCTCAAAGGTTCAATGGTTCAGTGGTGTCTTATTTGTCACATATGCACTGCACAGTGAATTTCCATTTGCATATTGTTGTAGGAAGGAACTGCAGATGCTGGTTTAAACTGAAGATAGACCCAAAAAGCTGGAGTAACTCAGCAGGACAGGCAGACTGAAGAAGGGTCTCGACCTGGAACGTCACCCATTCCTTCTATCCAGAGATGCTGCCTGTCCTGCTGAGTTACTCCAGCATTTTATGTCTATCTTCCTTTTGCATACATTACACATGAAAGCATCATCTTTTTTGGCGCATTATTCAAAGTCCATAATCCAGTCGGCCAATGCACTCGATAACTGGAGCAGGTCCCGCAAACCACCGCCCTTCTCCTCCCCTCTTCCGGCCATCTTTGTGTCCTGGGGCCGCCTCCTGCAGCCGGCCTTGATGGCTCTGGAGGCATTACCCCGGTTCACCCTCCTACCGTCCCCTGCTCCTCACATCCGGCATCACCAACTGAAGATGTCTGAAGAAGAGTCCGAACAAGGGTTGCGACCTGACACGTCACCCATTCCTTCTCTCCAGAGATGCTGCCTGACCCGCTGAGTTACTCCAGCTTTTTGTGCTTATGTTCGGTTTAAACCAGCATCTGCTGTTCCTTCCTACACATCTCCAGCTCACTCCCGGTTACGCCGTCTGACCAGACGAGAAAGATGCATCTGCAGCTTCTTGAGCAAAGAAAGAAATGCTGGAGGCACTCAAAAGATCAGACATCGTCACTCTGAAGAAGCATCCAAAACATCCTCTGTCTATTTCCCTTCACAGGTTGGTCAGTTGTGTCCATGAGACCACAGAAATAGAACATGATCCCTCAATATCTAATTACTTTCCCACAATATGCTACTTTTCTCCGCTTTATAACATGTGTTACTTGTGGTAATGTTACTGTTGCCTTGGCCTTATCTAATGTGGGTATTTGTATACCAAATAACTGCATTGATCACAGCACTGGTTCTTGGGGACACCATAGTTGAATAATCTCCAATCTTCAAAACCAACCTGAACACTTTACTTGAACCATTTGCCTTCTGCCTATACGCCTATAGCCCATAACTATTAGCATTTTGGGCTGGCCAATTACCTGAATCACATGCAATAAATGGTGGTTTAGAAACCAGAAAATGTTTAACCCATTATGTTCACAGCATTATCGCCGATTTATGAAGTGGTTGAAACTGTACAAAAAAGGATGGTAATTCGTTTTCCTTAGGTTGCTGAATGAACGATCTCAGAGGAAAATCATTAGTCTGGCTCAGATTTTGAAAGATATTATTTTAAAAAAGGGAAATCTTGGTAATACTCAGCAGGTCAGGCAGCATCTGTAGAGAGAAATATTAAAAAACAAAGTTAACACCTTGGGTCTGGCTGGCAAAGGGAAAGTTGGCAAATGGAAGGTATGTTTCGTTAAGTTTAGGTTGGTTTAGAGATACAGCCCAAAAACAAGCCCTTCGGCCCACTGAGTCCATGCCGGCTGGCAATCACCCTGTGCACGAGCACCATCCTGCACACTAGGGAAAATTCATAATTCTAGAATTGTCAATTTTGAAACCAATTAACCTACAAATCTGTACGTCTTTGGAGTGTGGGAGGGAAGTTTCTAGATGAAACTTAGGACCCAGCACCTAGCCCTTAGAGGAAAGTTTCGGTCACAGGGAGAACGAGCAAACTCCGTACAGAAAGCACCCGTAGTCAGGGGCTCAGGTGATGTTAGGCAGCAACTCTCCCACTGCACCACCGTGCCACCCCTGTGTTGATTGGCTGTGGTCATTTTGATTAGGGAGAGGTCAGATGCTTGTGTGAAGTATTAATTCTGGGATATATTAGTTGGTCAAAATAATTATTGCTGCATTATATATAATTTTATGCAATACTTCATTCATTGACTTTGTTGTCTTTGTTAAGTTATAAGAGTGGATGCCACATACTCTACTACACACCGGCTCCATTTCTCTTTAGTTTTTCCACCTGCATGAGGAAAAAATGTTTTAAACTAACAATTCTGCCGATGTTATTATTTCCAGCATTAAATCAGAGGCATCCTTCAAAGTATTCAAATCAACTTTGAAGACTGAATTATAACCCCTTCAAGGATTGTAAGTAATTTTGATATGACTCTACAAGACAAATTTTGAGAGGTTTTGTAAAACATACCGCAATATGAAAATCCAATTTGAAAAACAAAAATGTTACCAAAGGGAGTTAATAATTTCACTCAAGAAACTCAAGAACTTGCAGAATAATTAAAGCCAGTTGGAACTACTTTTGAAAGATTATTCTCTAATACAAGAATAAATACAATTCTCAAGTTCCTAGAAGGGGAAGAGCACTTAGAGGGAAAGTAAAGTCACTATGTTGGTCGTTTTTATGTAAACTGATCTCACACTGCAGACACTTGAATCAATTTGAGCCAAATTACCATGTAGCATTTTTCCAGATGGCATTGATGGAACCTATTTGGCCCATTAGGAGCGGTACGGTGGCGCATCAGTAGAGTTGCTGCCTTACAGCACTTACACACCAGAGACCCGGGTTCGATCCTGACAATGGGTGCTGTCTGTACGGAGTTTGCATGTTCGCTCCGTGACCGCGTAGGTTTTCTCCGAGATCTTCGGTTTCCTCCCACACTCCAAAGACATACAGGTTAATTGGCTTGGTATAAATGTAAAACAAAATCCCTAGTGTGTATAGGATAGTGTTAATGTGCGGGTATCACTGGTTGGTGCAGACTCGGTTGGCCTGCATCTCTAAAACTAAAGCTAAAGACAATAGACAATAGACAATAGACAATAGACAATAGGTGAAGGAGTAGGCCATTTGGCCCTTCGAGCCAGCACCGCCATTCAGTGTGATCATGGGTGACCATCCACAATCAGTACCCCGTTCCTGCCTTCTCCCCATATCCCTTCACTCCTCTATCTTTAAGAGATCTATCTAACTCTCTCTTGAAGCCTTCCAGAGAATTGGCCTCCACTGCCTTCTGAGGCAGAGAATTTCACAGATTCACAACTCTCTGTGTGAAAAAGACGAAAACAAAAACATTGAATCTATGCCGACTAACAGAACGATTACTTTTCCCCACTCGGTTTCTCTGTAACCTTCTCCACAATTTTACCACTCACCGACACGTGAGACACAATATAGACCAGCCAATGTCTTTGGAATGTGGAGGAAAATGGAGCAGGCAAGGGTTATCAGATGGGTAGGGTCACAGGGAAAATGTTCAAATTCCAAACCGCAGAACCCATCTGTATCTCTGGAGCTGTGAGGCAGCAGCTCCACAAATTGGGCTACTGTACCATCTCGACCTCAGCTTAGAATATTTGATCTGCCGTGTAGCATTGATAGCGATTTGTAGGTTTTTCAATTTATTGGTGACATGCGTGACTGGATGCATTTGCTAATATTGTTTCGGTCTAGGCCCTGACCTGAAATATCACCTGTCCCTTTCCTTCCACAGTCGAGGTCCTACTCGCTGAGTTCCTCCAGCAGTTTGCTTTTGCTCATCATTTCAGCATCTGCAGTCCCTTGTGTCTCCTTGCATGTGCAGTCAGGGACAAGGGACAGTAAAAGCTGGCAATCTCACTGACATTACCTCCAGCATATTAACTCGTCAATGCTTTTTTTTTAGTTTTATAGTTTGGAGATACAGCATGGAAGCAGGCCCTTCGGCCCACTGAATCCGCACTGACCAGTGATCCCCGCACATTAACGCTACCCTACACAGAGTAGAGACAATCTTACATTTATACCAAGCCAATTAACCTGCAGACCGTCTTTGGGGTGCGGGAGGAGACCGAAGATCTCTGAGAAAACCCACCCAGGTCACGGGGAGAATGTACAAACTCCATACAGACAAGCACCCATAGTCAAGATCGAACCCGGGTCTCTGGCACTGTCAGGTAGTAGCTCTACCGCTATGCCACCATGCCGCCTGGAAATGTCAAGGCAGAGTTAGTACAGCAATACATGTTTAATGCCAGTAGCTAGAGCATTCTGCCTCAATAAAGAGCAGGACCCAGGAGAGTTCAACTGGAGCTAGGAGGTAGAATCACCTCATCCAATTTGCAATCCATGCAATAATGACTGGGTTATGAAAGTGCTGACAGTCGCAACAAACATTGAATATGGAAGTGCTGGGCTGATTAACAGCTGAGGAACTGGTGATTATTCCATAGAGTGCAGGAGGCTGAGTGGTGATCTGACGGAAGTGTACAATATCATGAGGAATATAGATATGATGAATACATCATCTTTTCCCAGGATACGCGAGTTATAAAACCAGAGCGCATAGGTTTAAGGTGAAAGGAGAAAGACTTAATGGGAACCATTAATGGGAAGATTTAATTAGCGGCACGGTGGTGCAGTGGTAGAGTTGCTGCCTTACAACACCAGAGACCCGGGTTTGATCCTTACTACTGATGCTATCTGTTCGGAGTTTGTACATCCTTTCCGTTACTGCGTGGGTTTTCCCCAGATGCTAAGATTTACTCCCACACACCAAAGACGTTGAGGTTAATTGTAGGTTAATTGGCTTTGGTAATAATTGTAAATTGCCCTAAGTGTGTAGGATAGTGTACGGAGATCGCTGGTCGGCACAGACTCAGTGGGCCGAAGGGCCTGTTTCCGCGCTGTATCTCTAAACTAAACTTAACCCGAGGGGTGACTTTTCCATGCAAAGTCTGTGGGTATATGGAACAAGCTGCCAGATTAAGTAGTTGAGGCTGATACAATAACAACATTTGCAAGACATTTGGACAGGTACATGGATAGGAGAGATTTGGAGAGATTCACAGGTCTCGACCCCAAAAGTCACCCATTCCTTCTCTCCAGAGTCCTGCTGAGTTACTCCAGCATTTTGTGTCTACCTTCGATTTAAACCAGCATCTGCAGTTCTTTCCTACACAGAGTTCCAGAGGGATATGGGCAAGGCACAGGACTAGCTTGGATGGGCCATCTTGGTCAACAAGGACTAGTTGGTCAAAAGGTCTGTTTCCGTGCTGTAAGACTCTATAATGTTGACTCCACAGCTATCCTTAGAAAATGGCCCCCCTTTTGTAATGAGTAAAGTGCATATAAAGGTGGTTTAAAGTTGGTAGTGTGAGTTTAGAACAAACATGATACGAGATACACCCCTGGTGTTTTTTTAATAACAATCCTTAATAATATTTTTCCTCATGCAGCCCATTTTAATAGAATCCACATATCTGTAGCTGGATTCCAGCACCTCCTTTGTACAAAGGGTCAACACAATAAGTATTTCCATTTTCGGCAGTGTTTCATTAAACAGAAACAGGTTTAAGGATCTATCCATATTTTACAATATGTTCCGTACTTTGAAGGACGGTGACACATGAAGAACATTATCTCAAAACACAGGATGTAAAGGGTGCTGAGAAAATACGTTTTTCATTCCTCAAAGAACTAGGAAGATAAAATAACAGTAAGAAAACATACTCGTTTACGGTGGCCCCTGTGAATACTGTTAGCGGTTCAACATTTTGAATTTGATACAACGGCAGAGTTATTAGCCACATTTGTCACAGTCTGAGAGTGGTTTTTTTCAAGTTATTCTGTTCCCAGTATAAAATCAGTATTGTAGAAAAAGGTCAAGGAAGTTAGGAAGTTTAAAAAAAAAAAAAGCCTCTTCTGCAGGATGCTTCAGGGAACACAGCAGTCTTAAGAGTATTTGGGGAATTTGTCATCAGTGCTTCTGGTATATATTGTTGAGTTTTGAGTTTGAATTTAGTTTGAGTTTAGTTTATTGTCACCTGCAGCAAAGGACAGCACAAAAAAAATTGTTGTGTGCTAGCCAGTTAGCGGACAGACAATACATGATAACAATCGAGCCATCCACCATGTACAGATATATGATAATGGGAATAACGGGAATAAGGTTTAGTGCAAGGCAAAGCCAGTAAAGTCCAATCAAATATAGCCAGAGGGTCTCCAATGAGGTAGATAGCAGTTCAGGACTGCTCCCTAGTTGTTGGTTGGATGGTTCAGTTGCCTGAGAACAGCTGGGAAGAAACTGTCCCTGAATCTGGAGGTGTGTATTTTCACACTTCTATAACTTTTGCCCGATGGGAGAGGGGAGAAGAGGGAATGGCTAGGGTGCGACTTGACCTTGATTATGCTGGCGGCCTTGCCGAGGCAGCATGAGATCATAAGGTCATAAGGAATAGGAGTAGAATTAGGCCATTCGGCCCATCAAGTCTACTCTGGTGTTGAATCATGGCTGATCTGTCTCTCCCTCCTAACCTCATTCTCCTGCCTTCTCCCCATAATTCTGACACCTGCACTACTCAAGAATCTATATTTCTGCCTTAAAAATATTCATTGGCTTCCACAGCCTTCTGTGGCAAAGAATTCTGCAGATTCACCACCCTCTGACAAAAGGCATTTCTCCTCATCTCCTTCCTAAAAGAATGTCCTTTAATTCTAAGGCTATCATAGTCCTTGATTCTCCCACTACTGGAAAAATCATCTTCACATCCACTCTATCCAACCCTTCACTATTCTGTATGTTTCAATGAGGTCGCCCCTCATTCTTCTAAACTCCAACCAGTACGGTCCCAGTGCCGACAAACGCTCATCGTAGGTTAAGCTACTCATTCCTGGGAAATTGTTGTAAACCTCCTCGGGACCGTCTCCAGATCCTTCCTCGGATATGGTGCCCAAAATTGCTCACAATGTAAATAGAGATCACAGATGTAAATGAAGTTAATGGAAGGGAGATTGGTTTGTGTGATGGTGTGATATCTCATTTTGTTTCGAATGCAGCTTTATCCTTTGACTGCCCCTGCCGCTGATTTCACAGGGAGTTGCAAGATCTTGAATCGGTTGCTTGTATTTGAACACATTCATCATTTACAGCTTCAGAAGGATTTCAGAAATTAATTGGCTTTACCATTACTCATTGACAAACGCCAGAGTTTAAAAGAATAACATTATATTTCAATGGTCCCAATCGTTCTGTTAGGTAGTCGGCTGTTCCGTGGGGAACCATTGGTAAACTGAAGTACAAGGTCAGCCAGTTACAGAGTCATAGAGAGTCATGAAGCTATGCAGCATGGAAACATTTTCTTCAGCCCAACTTGTCCATGCCAGCCAAGTTGGCATGCTTTAGCTTTTTAGTTTAGCTTAGTTTAGAGATACGGCACAGAAACAGGCCCTTTGGCCCATCAGTGACCCTGCCGACCAGCAATTCCCACACACTACCACTATCCTACACACTAGGGAAAATTTACAATTTTACCGAAGCCAATTAACCTACGAACATGTACGTCTTTGGAGTACGAGAGGAAACCGGAGCGTCCGGGGAAAACCCACACAGGTCATGAATGCGACAAACGCACAAACTCCGTACAGACAGCACCCCTGGTCAGGTTCAAACACAGGCCTCTGGCTGCTGTAAGATAGCAACTCTACCAGTGCGCCACTGTGCTGCCCCATGGGCCTGTTCCATTTATCTGCATTTGGCCCATATTCCTCGGAACCCTTCCTCTTCATAAATCCGTACAAATGTGCCACATTACAATGTCAAAGGCAGGAGTAAGAGAGCAAAAGGCTCGGTGCACATGCAGCTGACTATTCGCTCTACTGCTAGATCCAGCTTCCTTTCATAAAGTAATCCAGCACTTTATGTCTTTTTTTCCAATATCACCAACTGGACGTGAACAACAACAGGGCCACAGGCGGTGGATTCTGAGGCACCAGCTGCAAGCCGTCCTTGTATTTTTGTCGACAGCTCACTGCTGTCACAAACATTAACAGTTTTTAAATGCAAGCTGGCGTTTATACTTGCAGAATAGAATGAAGTGCCAGGAATTCACTCTCTGAGTTCAAGGGGCACCGTTAGGAATGAAAAATCCAGCAGTGTGACCAACTTCCACTTTGAATATTGTATCAGCGGTCCCAGTGCATCAAGCTTGTGGAAAATCTCATAAAACTTGCATTGGAGTTTTCACTAGGATTACATTTTGCAATTGATCCCTAGAAAGAATTCTGTATTCTTAAGGAAGATACAGTTAACTGGTTGGGGGGGGGGGGACGTAAATTGAGGACGGTGAGGCAATGAAATATGGGAAAGCTACAGTATACACATAGACTCATAGTCAATTAGGCTGGTGAGAAGACAAAAGGGACTGCAGATATTAGAATGTTTAAGAACTGCAGATGCTGGAAAAATCGAAGGTAGACAAAAATGCTGGAGAAACTCAGCGGGTGAGGCAGCATCTATGGAGCAAAGGAATACGTCTCGTTTCGGGTCGAGACCCTTTTTCAGTCTGAAGAAAGTTCTCGACCCAAAACGTCACCTATTCTTTCACTCCATAGATGCTGCCTCACCCGCCGAGTTTCTCCAGCAGATACTGGAATTGTAACAGAAAACAATATACTTGAAGAACGCAGCGGGCCAATCAGCATCTGTGGAGATAAAAGGGGCATGTCAACATTTCAGCTCGAGACCTTGCTTGAAGACTGTTGGCTCTGTTGTAGTCAACATGAATGTAATGGTTCAACTGGCCTGCATCTTTGCAGTGAACATTTAAGTTGCAATGATTCTTTGATTTAACGCGTTAAGGGACTGAGGAAAGATGAACTCACAGTAACCTTCAGCAGTCACCATTACCTTGTTGTGATACATTTATCTTCCTTTCATAACTCAGCAACTTCCAGCATTACCAACGCCAATTGTACATCTGTAGCTTCTGGTAATTCACTTTCGTGTTACGCAGCTCAAAGTACTCAGTCCAGACACAGGCCTCATTTATTAGCAAATTACACTGCTGGGTATCTTTCATAGTTCTGTTGGATGCAGGAAGAAAATGTTACCCATCCATCATTACACTTTGCTGAGATCCTGGTGACAGCACCAGTAGAGTTTCTATTACCAATGTTTTTTTCTGGTACTCTTACCTCGAAATTAGAGCATGCTTCAAATAACACACTTGTCAAAAAAATCTTTTGTTCGGAAGAGAAAATGTCAGACACAAGAAAATGTAGAGGCATTGATTCTGTGAGAAACAAATACATCAATAAAGCTGTGTAAATATATTCTGAAATGGAGAACAATCACAGAATAAAATGTAATTAATGTTAAGGGTATGTTAGTTCTTCGTGGAGTCTGTTTTGTTATTTAATACTGGGACAATTAGGATGGCACGGTGGCGCAACAGTAGAGTTGCTGCCTTAAAGCGCCAGAGACCGGGGTTTGATCCTGACTACGGGTGCTGACTGTACAGAGTTTGCAAGTTCTCCCCGTGACCGCGTGGGTTTTCTCTGGGAGCCCCGGTTTTCTTCCATGCACCAAAGACGTAGAAGGTTTGTTGTTTAATTGGCTCCGGTAAAAATTGTGAAATTGTGCCCAGAGTGTAGGATAGCACTAGTGTATGGGGATCACTGGTCGGCGCGGACACAGTGGGCCAAAGGCCTGTTTCCACACTGTGTCTCTGTATCTCTGTATCTCTATCTGTAATTCAAGGTTCTAGCAGTAATAACAACCTATTGGTCATTTGTCATTTGACAGTGGTGAGAAACAGACTAATCTCCAAAAGAAGCACTAAAATCCCAGGAAAAAGACATATCTGTCACTTTTATTTATAGGGATTATCTAATTAATAATAATCCAGTAAACAATGATCAACATGAATATATAAGGGGAAGCTCCTGCCTGATTAACTTGTCGAGAGACCTATAATTCCAAAATGGATTTGACCATGTTAATCAATGTACTGGGATGGTACCACCAGGTGTGCCGCATAATTGGTAGCCTCGCCAACAGTCTGTATGTTTTTTTGTATTTTTTGTTATTTTTAGTGTGTGCTAAAAGTTTGTGTAAATGTTCTCTGGTTTGTTTTAGGTGGGGGAGGGGGAGCGGGAGGGAGAAACTTTTTATTTTCACTCTCTTACCCTGCCGGAGATGCAATTGTTTTCCGGGTTGTATCTCCGGTCGCTCTGCGGCCTAACATCATGGAGCTGGAGGCTTTGGTCGGGACTGACTTTGAGCCCCACCGCCGGGGCATGGACTTACCATCGGAGCCGATCCCTTGCTTGGGATCGCTCCAACCGCGGATTTTACCATCAAGAGCTCGCAGTCTCGGGTAGAGACCGTAGATGTCAGGAGCTCCAATGATGCAGAAGGTTTCGACCAGACCCGACCCGGGGTCCGATCGGCGGTGCGGGGGAGCTGAGATTCCCCCTCGATGCAGGAGCTTGATCGCCCCGACGAGGTGGGCCTGACTGCCTGCTACGGGGGTAAGCTCGCCCCGTCAACAGTAAGGCTCTAGGCCCCTGACTGCGGGAGAACAAAGAAGGGAAGAAATGTAACTTTTTTTTCGCCTTCCATCACAGTGAGGAATGTGGAGGAGTCACTGTGGTGGATATTTATGTTAAAACATATTTTGTGTGTTCTGTTGCTTTTTATTTGTATGATTGACTTGGCAAATGAAATTTCTCGTATGATGCAAAACGTACTTGGCTAAAAAAGTATCATTGTATTGTATTGTATTATATTATATAATATTGTATTGTATTGGATGGTAGATTAAAGGTTGGTGATCAATAGGAAATAGTTCTTGAAGGGCAGAATACAGAATTCCTGAAATTAAGCATTGCTACCATGGGTAGTAACAATTGTTCCTTCCATTTTGCATCTTACCAACATTTTACAAAGTACTCACTTCCTGACCCACTATCTTCTATTTAGTAGCCTAGCTACAGTTGAAACACGTTCCCAATTAGGCTTGTTCAGAATGAAAGTGGCACAGACTAGAATGTGCCGGGGCATTGGGATCATTGCTTTATCTAATTTGCAGCGATCTGACTTCAGAATATCAATATAACATGGGCAAATTTGCAGATGATAATCAGCTAGAAAGGACATTAGTGTCACACATGGCAGTTCAGAACTTAGATCGAGTTAGATAAACTGGATAATTGGGCAAGGAAAATTAGTTGAAATTTCACGCAGCAAAATCTAAGACACTGTAGATGTTTTTTTTTAAAGAAATACTTATGTACTGATATAATGATGTACTGAAATACTGATATACATTACATGTATCATGTATCTATACACTGTAAATGGCTCGATTGTAATCATGTATTGTCTTTCCGCTGACTGGATAGCACGCAACAGACCTCGGTACATGTGACAATAAACTAAACTGAAACTGAAACAAAATGTAAGGAAATAGGCAAGTATGAATCCAAAAGAGGCCCAGTCTGAAGAAGGGTCTTGACCTGAAAAGTCTCTCATTCTTTCTATCCAGAGATGCTACCTGTCCTGCTGAGTTACTCCAACATTTTGTGCCTATCTTCAGACTCAAATGGGTTAATGTGTTTGATGCTCAATAGGTATAGCCAATGCAAAACAGAAATCATCAATTGTTAAAGAAATGTAGAAAGATAAAATGCTGGAAACATTTCGTGCCTCTGAACTCTGGATGTATGACCGTTTGGATTACAGAAATTCGCCCTCATAGAATTCACTAATCGCTGGCCACAAATTTGAGATATTGAATAAAATTTGTTCTCATTAAATTATGTGGGGAAGAAAAAGGATTTAAACTCATGTTTCTTGACGTTTGTGTAGATGACGCGGCTACATGTTAGGGAAAATCGTGATACAGACCATTTTCTTGGAACATACAATCCCCACAGCCCAACACCCCACTCCACCAATACCAGTGTTGCCTGTACAGAGTTGCTATTATAGAATCAAGGAATGATAGGGCATTTGAGTTTTGAGACACAGCGCAGAAATTGGCCCATCAGTCCACCGAGTCCGCACTGACTCCGCGAAATTTTGTCTGTCCATGTTCTCCAGAATTGCTGCCTGGCACGCTGAGTTACTTCAGCACTTTGCATCTTTTCTGATTTATAGGAAGAGTTCGGCTGGCTATGAGTTTATCCCGTGGAGCTCGGGGGCCTGAGGAGTGATCTTATGGAAGTGTATAAGATAATGCGGGGCTTAGATAAGGTGAATGCAAACAGAAGCTGGAGACAATGTGGTGCTAAAAGTCAAAGGTCTGAAATATATAATTACATCTGTATATTTTAGTAGCTTTATTTTTCCACAGTAGGCCATGAGAACAAGGGCTCAGACTAGAAATTGATAAATGGAGGGATTTTCTCTCCATACTAAGAAAAGTCAACAAATGGAGCAGTCTTCTCTGTCACTTTGACAAGGTGAACGGTCTGGAATTGTTTATTAATGACCATAGGATGAAATGGAAATATGAGGCAGGCGGGTTATTTAACCCTTCAAGCATTTAACCCTGTTCTGCCATTCAAGAAAAACTGTAAGCCAACCATGTGTGTGTATTTGTACAGATCTATGTCTATTTCTTATGTATTTTAGTACTGTGTACCTTGACACTGAATTGACAACATTCTACTAAGATTAGAATAAAAGTTGTCAATTCTCCTGACATCAGTTGAATTGTGCAAGAGATATTGTATTGTGCAAGGGCACATGGATAGGAAAGGTTTAGAAGTCAAACGCGGGCAAATAGGACTAGCTTAGATGGGCAACATGGATGAGTTGAGCAGAAGGGCCTGTTTAGATGCTGTCTGACTATATAGCTTTATGACTTCCAGTATCTGCAGAACTCTGCTTTTGTGTTGATGTATGTTGAACTTTAAACCGTGACAATAAGTCAGAGGATGTTGTGGCCCAGGCCAGACCATTACTTAAACTCTGCATCCAGTTGTGTTTGACACCAGAAATGTCCAAAAGCTGGAGACAACGTGGATAACAATTACATGTCTGGTGCTGAAAGCCAGAGGTCTGAGATATATAATCACAGCTGTATATTTTATTAGCATATTTGTTCACAGTAGGCCATGAGAACAAGGGTTCAAACTAGAAATTGATAAATGGATTACCGATGGGAGGGATATTCTCTTTATACTAAGAAAAGTCAACAAATGGAGTAGTCTTCTCTGTCACTTTGACAAGGTGAACAGTTTAGAATTGTTTATTAATGACCATAGAATGAAATGTTAATATGAAGCAGAAGTAGGTTTTTTAACCCTTCAAGGATTTAACCTTGTGTAGGAAGAAACTGCAGATGCTAGTTTAAAACAAAGATAGACACAAAATACTGGAGTAACTCATCGGGATGGGCAGCATCTCTGGAGAGAAGGAATGGGTGACGTTTTTGGTCGAGACCCTTCTTCAGACCAATGTCAGGGGAGAGACATCAGTCTGAAGAAGGGTCTCGACACGAAACGTCACCCATTCCTTCTCTCCAGAGATGTTGCCTGTCCTGCTGAGTTACTCCAGCATTTTGTGTCTAAGCATTTAACCCTGTTCTGCCATTCAAGAAGCACTGTAAGCCAACCATGCATGTGTATTTGTGTGGACGTATGTCTATAACATGGATTTTAGTACCATGTTCCTTGACGCTTAATTCACAACAATCTACTAAGTTTAGAACAATAATCGTAATTTCTCCTGACATCAGTTGTTCTGTGCAAGAGAATTTTGTAAATTTACGTCAACAACTGTGAGATGCTGTGTTTGCTGACTGGAAATGGCAGAGATCTGCATAATTTTTTTCTGAAACAAAAATGATAAATGTTTGAAGCGCTCAGCAGGCCCATCAATATTGGTGGAAGGATGAATAGTAATCCGAGACACTGTTTAGTTTAGTTTTAGTTTAGTTTAGTTTAGAGATACAGCGCGGAAACCGGTCCTTCGGACCACCGATTTTGCGCCGACCAGCGATCCCCGCAAACTAACACCATCCTACACACACTAGAGGTGATTTACATTCATACCCAGCCAATTAACATACAAACCAGTACGTCTTTGGAGTGTGGGAGGAAACTGAAGATCTTGGAGAAAACCCATGCAGGTCGGGGGGGGGAAAGGTCAGACTCTGTACAGACAAACACCCGTAATCAGGATTGAACCCAGGCCTCTGGAACTGTAAGGCAGTATCTCTACCACTGCGTCACCATGTTGCCCTGAAAATGAGGAAGGTGCACGGCGATATGAATTTTTAAGTTGGATAATCGCTGTTCAATTTTTTTGTTTGTATTGTGTTTTGTACTAATTGTGTTTTGAACTAATGTCTTTTCTTTGTAGTGTACTGCAATATATTTTTCGTTTAACTGTCTTGCAGAATTAATGTGTAGGAATACAACTGCGGATGCTGGTTTATACCGAAGATGGACACAAAGTGCTGGCGTCAAATTGGAGGAACAGCTCCACATATTTTGTTTAGGAAGCTTGCAACCCAGTGGTTTGAACATTGATTTTTCCAATTTCAAGTAACTCCTGCATTCCCTCTCTTCTCCTCCCACTCCCCCCTCCACCCTTCCCCCGCCCCCTCCCACACTAGTCATCCTACTAGTTCCACTGTTTGCATCCCTCTACCCCTTTGTTATCACCTCCTCCCCATCCAACAATGGGCTATTATGGGCTCCACCTTTCCTTGGTCATTTGTTACCAGCCCTGATTTGTTCTGGCCTTTTCCTTCCTCCAGTCTCCCCCTTCAACCCCCCCCCCCAACCACCCTACCCGCCCCTCATCTACTTTCAGTCTGAAGATGGGTCCCGACCTGAAACATCTCCAGAGATGCTGCTTGACCCGCTGAGTTACTCCAGCACTTTGTGTCTATTTTGCAGAATTAATGTATGGTTTATGTCTTTGTGTTGTATTTCCCGAGTCTGTGTGCATTGCATCTTACCATACCTGTGCAGGTGACAATTCACTCAACTTCGCTGGACTTGAAACGTAACTGTAACTACCATATTAGCTCATCATCCTCGTCTTTAATGCATCCCCAAATTCTCAGCTCAAGGAACTGATGACAAAAGGAGGGAAGCTACAGTCAGTTCAGCCGTCAGCAAAGGGAAATTCCTCAAGGAAGCAATTATCATGAATCAACCTTACCACAGTCCACTTACTCACAAGGCAATTTTAATAGCACGGTGTATCGTAAAGATGGAAGTATGGAAGGCCATTCACTGCTTCAGGGGACGACCTGCAATTGTAAGAAGTCATAGAGTCATAGAGAGTCATAGAGAGATACAGTGTGGAAACAGGCCCTTCGGCACAAATTGCCCACACTGGCCAACATGTCCCAGCTATACTAGTCCCACCTGCCTGCGTTTGGTCCCTATCCCTCCAAACCTGTGCTGTCCATGTACCTGTCTAATAGTTTCTTAAAGGTTGGGATAGTCCCAGCCTCAACTACCTCTGGCAGCTTGTTCCATACACCCACCACCGTTTGTGTGAAAAAGTTACCCCTCTGATTCCTTTTAAATCATTTCCCCTTCACCTTAAACCTATGTCCTCTGGTCCTCAATTCCCCTACTCTGGGCAAGAGATGCTGTACATCTACTCGATCTATTCTGCTCATGGATACTGCACTACCTGGTTATTACAGAACAGCAAACCTTAGCAATTTTTGTACGGAATGTTTTTTATGCAGTTCTGAAAACTACACTGGAAAATGACATTTAAAGTATCTTGCAGATGTATATCAACATACATTGCTCGTATTACCGTATGAGTTTGCACAATGGGGCAATTTTCGGATAATTGTGATGAAGGAAGTCCATTTGTAAGTCAGTAACAGTTCATTATTGATTTTCTGTGCAGTTTTCCTATGTAATACCGTTAATTAATTTTAATATACTACAAATATAGAATCATATGAGACTAATAAAACGTGATATGCAGGGTCAGGGCCAGTTAAGTTTTCTTCTTTTCAGTCTACAGTGGGCCTGCAGCCAACAAAACTATCCCAACTAAGGAGCTGTAATCAGTTTATTCTGAGGGATTTTAATGCCAGAGGCCTGTAGTTACCTTCTGTAACATAGTCTGAGCGTTTGAGCCACATCGGTGTTGCTTAGCTGCTAAAGCAAGGCTTACATGTGGCATGGTGGTGGAATGGTCGAGTTGCTGCCCTACAGCATCAGAGACCTTGGTCCGATCCTATCTATGGGTGCTGTCTGTACGGAGTTTGTACTTTCTCCCCGTGACCTGCGTGGGTCTTCCAATTTCCTCCCACATTTCAAAGACATAAAGGTTTGTAGGTTAATTGGCTATGGTAAAAATTGTAAATTGACCCTATGTGTGTGTAGGATATTGTTAGTGTGTGGGGATCGCTGGTCAGTGTGGACTCGATAGGCCGTAGGGCCTGTTTTTGCACTGTATCGTTAAACTATACTACAAAAAACATCATAATGCTTTTGCATTGCTTCTCAGCCAGCAAAGCACTTTTTGATGTATCATCTTCATTTGATGCAGAGATGCAGCAGTTAATTTGCATACAAGTCAAAGGATCAACAATATTATAATTTTGAATGCACAGTCTTTTACTCTTGGTAGGGTGATCAAGATAGACACAAGATGTCATTTTCTTCATGAATCAAAGTAACAGAATTAGGCCATTCGGCCCATTGAGTCTACTCTGCCATTCAATCATTGTCTGATCTACCTTTCCCTCTCATCCCTATTCTCCTGCTTTCTCCGCATAACCCTTGACACCCTTACTAATCAAGAATCTGTCAATCTCCACCTTAGAAATACCCAATGACTTGGCCCCCACAACTGTCTGTGGAAATGAATTCCACAGATTCACCACCTTTGGACTAAAAAAAAATTCATCCTCATCTCCTATCTGAAGATACATGCTTTTATGCTGAAGCTGAAGGGAAGTTCAATCTCATCTGAACACGTGAGCTTATTCCAGGATCTTGAATTTGCAGCATACAGGGGATGAATAGTGGAGACATGGCTAGTGATTTCCTGCTTGTTAAAGAGTGATGGTGCAGGAATCTACGGGGTGTTGGATGAGTGTTTTGATGAGCTGATCCACAGCATTCACCCCGTGAATATCAATGTTATCTTAAAATTATTATTTTTTTGATGGAATTGAGGTCACCATGAGTTCTTCCTCCTTCAGTTACCTTGCAAAGGTGATGATGGATGTTCTTCTTTAAGCACTGCAGTCCTTGCAATGATGGTAGACACAAAGTGCTGGAGTAACTCAACGGGTAGGCAGCATCTCTGGAGATAAGGAATAGGTGACGTTTCGGGCCAAAACCCTTCTTCAGTGAGAGTCAGAGGGGAGGAAGGGAAACTAGCGGTATGAAAAGGTTTAGAACAAATCAGAGCCGGCACCGATGACCAAGAAAAGGTTGAGCCCACAGTGGTCCATTGATGGCTGTGGGAGCGGTGATAACGAAGGGATATATGGATGCATAGGTTTGTTGCAACGATCAACTTGCTGCAAGAAACCTATCTCTCTTAATACCAATAGTCAATAACCCATCGTTTAAACCTTCAATCATAGATAAAGCATTTATACAATGGGAAAGAATGGGAATTAAAACGCTCGAAGATCTGTATGAATTAGAAAAATTACTATCATTCCAACAACTACAACTGAAATATAATTTGAAAAATAATCAATATTTTAAATATCTACAAATCTGTGACTATTTGAAAACACACACAAAAGATTATTATAATATGCCTTCCGACTTACTAGATGAAGCAATGAAGACAAAGGCGGAATCAGTTAATTTAATATCATACTTATATAATATCATCTTAAATATAGAAATACCCACAACAGATGGAATTAGAAGAGATTGGGAACAAGATCTAGGTATAAAAATTTCAAAAGAGAGTTGGGATAATCATTTATTACAGGTGCATAAATGCTCGATCAACGTACGACATACGCTTATCCAATTTAAAACATTACATAGATTATATTATTCAAAAACCAAACTAAATAAAATCTTTCCTAACGTCTCACCAATCTGTGATAAATGTATATGTCAAGAAGCTACCATAGCACATTCTTTTGTTTTTTGTACAAAAATCCAAAAATTCTGGTTTGAAATATTTGATATTTTTTCAAAATTAATCAAAATAAAACTGGTACCAAAACCAGAATGGATTATTTTTGGAATATCGGAAGGTATTCCTGAATTAAACGTGTATCAGAAGAATTTACTCAATTATGGGCTAATAATGGGAAAAAAGCTTATACTTAAATTCTGGAAAAATGCGCCCACACCAACAATAAAAATGTGGACATCAAATATGTTGGAAACATTACATCTGGAAGAGATGAGATTCCTCCTAGTAGGCAAAGTAGATCAATTTCAAAAGACGTGGTCTACGTTTTTGGACCTATTACAAGCATGAGGTGCAATAGTAATTTAGAAAAACAAATAAATAAATAAAAGGTATCTGGACCTGGTAATGGGAGGTAAAATAAAAACAGACTTGGTTGGTAGTTCCTTCTCTATGAAGTATGGTATAAGAGTTATAATAGAGCGATTGTTCCTTCTTTCTTTCTCTTTTTTTTTCTAGGGTCTATTTTCTAACTTTACTTCCTTCTCTAACTTCTTTTCTAAGGGGCTTTCTTTTCCCAACACTCTTTTGCACTTCACAACCTTTGCGCACTTTCTTCACTTTTCTTACTTCTTTCTTTTTCTTTCTTAAAGTTTAAAAAAGTGAAGCGGTACAAAAAATGTATTAATATATACGTGTTGTACATTACTGTAATCTACCGTACTTCTAAAAAAAAAAAAAAAAAAAAAATAAAAAAAAAAACTTGCTGCATGATATCAGTAACCTATAAATATTTTCAGTCAGAAGAAGTGTCCCGACATGAAACCTGAAATCTCCAGAGATGCTGCCTGACCCGCTGAGTTACTCCAACACTTTGTGACTGTCTTCAGTGTAAACCAGCATCTGCTGTTCCTTTCTGCACATTTGCAATGATGGTGCTCTGCAAAAGTGAATAGAAACATAGAAACATAGAAAATAGGTGCAGGAGTAGACCATTCGGGCCCTTCAATCCAGCACCGCCATTCAATATGATCATGGCTGATCATCTAAAATCCATACCCCGTTCCTGCTTTTTCCCACCTATCCCTTGATTCTCTTAGCCCTAAGAGATAAATCTAACTCTCTTGAAAACATCCAGTGAATTGGCTCCCACTGCCTTCTGTGGCAGAGAATTTCACAGATTCACAACTCTCTGGGTGAAAACGTTTTTCCTCATAAGGAACACTTCAGAAATGGGATTAAATGTCTGTCTGTGTGGGATGTGACTTGAAGGCGATCTTGGAACTCATGCTCCCTGTGATATTACTACTATGGTAGTGTTGAAAAATGTATCCCTGAGGGAATATTTAAACAATACATGAGCTATATGGCCATAAAGATCAGTGCATCAGGCCAAGACATAACTTCAGTGTTACATCTACGATTCGATCAGGTTTGAACCCCAAGGGCACTTCACCTTAATACTGTGTCTGTTGTGAAACAAATAGACAATAGACGATAGCAGCAGCCAGAAGCAGCGAGAACGAGTATTGGCTGGAAGTAGGTGAGTTAGAGGGAAAGAAGATTTAAAAAGAGCACGCAAGGCCCGGTTCAAGTATTTTCCGTGAAGGTCAGAGAGAACCAGCAGGTACAGTGAAGAAAGCTAATGGCATGTTGGCCTTCATAACAAGAGGAGTTGAGTATGGGAGCAAAGAGGTCCTTCTTCAGTTGTACAGGGCCCTGGTGAGAGCACACCTGGAGTATTGTGTGCAGTTTTGGTCTCCATATTTGAGGAAGGACATTCTGGCTATTGAGGGAGTGCAGCGTAGGTTCACCAGGTTAATTCCCGGGATGGCGGGACTGCCATATGTTGAAAGAATGGAGTGGGTGGGCTGGTATGCACTGGAATTTAGAAGGATGAGAGGATGTCTTATTGAAACATATAACATTATTAAAGGATTGGACATGCTGGAGGCAGGAAACATGTTCCCGATGTTGGGGTAGTCCAGAACCAGGGACCACAGTTTAAGAATAAAGGGTAGGCTACTTAGAACGGAGATGAAAAAAAACTTTTACACCCAGAGAGTTGTGAATCTGTGGAATTCTCTGCCTCAGAAGGCAGTGGAGGCCGATTCCCTGGATACTTTCAAGAGAGAGTTAGATGGCGTTCTTAAAGATAGGTCAAGGGATATGGGGAGAAGGCAGGAACGGGGTACTGATTGTGGATGATCAGCCATGATCACAGTGAATGGTGGTGCTGGCTCGAAGGGCCGAATGGCCTACTCCTGCACCTTTTGTCCATTGTCTATTGTCTATTCTCCCCATGGTTTTCTCTGAGATCTTCGGTTTCCTCCCACGCTCTAAAGACATACAGGTATGAAGGTAAATTGGCTTGGTAAATGTAAAAAGTGTCGTTAGCGTGTGTAGGATAGTGTTAATGAGCGGGGATCACTGGTTGTCCCAGACTCGGTGGCCCAAAGGGTCTGTTTCCATGCTGTATCTCTAAACTAAACTAGAAATACTGTTGGAGAAACTCAGAACATAGAGTAGCATTAGTTGTAGCAAAAAAACACACAAATAGCTGGAGGAATTCATTGGACCAGGCAGATACTGTGGTAGGATATTCAAGTCAATTCACATTTATTTATATAGCACATTTCAAAAACAACTCTTGTTGGCCAAAGTGCTTTACATTTGTTATAAGAATAGTATAAACAAACAAACTACATACATATATACATATAGCCCTCGCTCAGAGGACGTCAAGAAAGGCTTGGGAGTATTGATAAGTTTTTAGTCTTGACTTAAAGGAGTCGATGGAGGGGGCAGTTCTGATGGGAAGGGGGATGCTGTTCCACAGTCTAGGAGCTGCAACCGCAAAGGCGCGGTCGCCCCTGAGCTTATGCCTAGACCGCGGGATATTCAGCAACCCCAAGTCGGCCGATCTGAGGGACCTGGAGGTGGAGTGGTGGGTGAGAAGACTTTTGATGTAGGTGGGGGCAAGCCCATTGAGGGCTTTGTAGACATAGAGGAGGATCTTGAAATGTATACGGAACCGCACAGGGAGCCAGTGGAGAGAGGCCAGGATCGGGGTGATGTGGTCCCTTTTTACTAATCATTGGTAACAGTCCTTCCCATGATTGAATTTTAAAGGACACAGATGTTTGGATAGTCAACAAAGTCTGCCCATGTGAATACATATTAACACTTCTTAAGACTGAATCAGGTCTGGAATCACAAATATGGCAAGAGATGTTTCCCCCTCTGAAGTATATGAATAAATTAAATGATTTTTTAACCAATGGTCATGATCACCTTCAATAATAGTAACTTATTTAATTATTTGAATTCATTTAACGCATGCTGGGATTTGAACTTGCACATCTATGTTGACAGGCCCACGTCTCAGAGTGTTGCCCTGCAATTTTGCTGCATCCCAACATATCCCACCATCCCTCGAGACATCTCTCATAAGGCACAGATGTGCCTCCTGTAAACTGCATTGGAAAGTATAGTGACAGATGAGGGAATAACTTGAAAACAAGGGTAGCATGGTGGCGCAGCGGTAGAATTGCTGCCTTACAGCGCTTTCAGCGCCAGAGACTCGGGTTTGATCCCGACTGCAGGTGTTGTCTGTACGGAGTTTGTACGTTCTCTCCCTGACTGCGTGGGTTTTCTCCGTGATCTTCAGTTTCCTCCCACACTCCAAAGACGTGCTGGTTTGTATGGCTAATTGGCTTGGTATTATTGTAAAATTGTCCCTAGTTTGTGTAGGATAATGTTAGTCTGCAGGGATCACTGGTCGCCGTGGACGCGGTGGGCCGATGGGTCTGTTTCCTCGCAGTATCTCTATACTAAACCCAGCTAAAGAAGAACCGAGAAAAGTAGAATTTGTTTCATAGTTATCAAAAAAGTTTAATCTTTTACACACGGTTAAAAATATTTACACATCTTGTCAATAGCTTTTCACATGAGCAGACATTGTTGACTATCCAAACATCTGTGTCCTTTAAAATTCAATCATGGGAAGGACTGTTTCCAATGATTAGTAAAATGCTCTTACTAGGCCTGTCAAAGCGGGCTCTCTTCATATAAAGCAGTAATGTGAGAGTCATTATTGGAAGTGTCAGTGTGTCTCAACTGCAGATTAATTTGTATTTCAGCACTGAATAGGATGGAGGATTGACAATGAAAATATTCTGAAATCTAATTTATCTTTCTGACACACTGATTATAGTCATGTTACATGACACATGCAATAGTTTTATGTTACAAATTAAAACATCCATTGCATAAGATGAGAAGAATTCTTACTTGTTTTTCCTCTTTTGCCCTTTCCTCTCGGGCTGTTGGATATATAATTGCTTAGCAGGTTTAAAGAGGCTTGCACTCTGCTGTAGTGTCACTATTTTCTGAAGAAGCCAGTAATGTATATAAATGTGTAGGAAGGAAGTGCAGATGCTGGTTTACGCTGAAGCTAGACACAAAGTGCGGGAGTAACTCAGCGGGACAGGCACCATCTCCGGAGAGAAGGAATGGGTGATGTTTCAGGTCTAGACCCTTCGTCAGAGAGTCAGGGGACAGGGAGTCTACAGATATAGAAGGGTAAGATGTGAAAACGACAGATAATTTCCTTAGCAGCAGCCGCTTTGTGTCATTTTTACACCTTACTCTTCTATATCTCTAGACTCTGACTGACTCTCCCCTGACTCTCAGTCTGAAGAAGGGTCTCGACCCAAAACGTCACCCATTCCTTGTCTCCAGTAATATATGTGAACCTTGACACCTGCCATAACTATTTATGAGGTGCAAAAGTTTAAAAAAAAAACAGAAATCAAAAAATCTATAGATCTGGAAGATCCACAATCAATTCCCTGGTTTCTGCTGATCAGTTGACCTGAACCAGATCAGTTATGGAAAACCTATGGGCCTGTCCCACTTAGGCGACTTTTTAGGCGAATGCAGGAGACTATGCAGTCGCCACATGGTCGCCACATGTTCGCGGGTGGTTGCCGGGGAATCGTCTTCATGGTCGTGTTGAAAATTTAACGGTGACTAGAATGAGGCCACCATGGAGAGTAACGAGAATTCTCGTGCTGTAGGTGGATTGCCAGGAGGTCCAAGTGGGTTACCAGGAGGTCGAAGGTTCTCTTAGGTTCTCTTAGGTTCTCGTAGGTTGTAGCCGGTGCTGACCAGTGAATTTCATTGGCTCATTGGGGAAAAAAACCCATAAGCAGCAGTTTTCAGAACCAAGGATAACCGACTGGTAATGTTAAATATCCGCCGAACTTCACAGCTGTGCATCTCTGGCTTCTTAAAAGTTGTCTCCACTCCTTCACCCTCTTGTCCCCCTTGTCCTCCCTTCTCCCCCCCCTCTCCCCCTCTTTTAAAGGACTTACCGTACACTGTGCTAGCCGTCTTAATTACAGCGCCCAACCTTCCTGTTCATCGCAGTGTGTGTCTGTATCACCATGGCTTTGCACCGTGTGAATTTCGGACAGCGTTCCCCCGCTTGCCCTGGCCCCCGCCTTTGCGATGTGTTTGTGTATTCCACTCTGACAGTCGCCTTTCCAGTTGCCGGTTTTCCTGGCGACTGCAAGCAACTTGACAGTCGCTGGCTGTCGTCTGAAAAATCGCCTAAGTGGGACAGGCCCATTAGCCTGCCCCACTTAGGCGAATCTTTTAGGCGACTGCCAGGGACTAGTTTTAATGGAATTCACCTACAACGCTTGGCGCCAACCTACGACAGCACCCACGTCAACCTACGGCAACCTACAACAGCAAAAATTGTCACCACTGTCGCCGAACATTTTTCAACATGTTGAAAATTTTGCGGTAGTCGCCTGTAGTCGCCCAAAATTTTGCCTAAGTGGGACAGGCCCATAAACAGCGTTCAATCTATTCTCAGTGCTTTCAGATAATGATTCCAATATTCTAAGTGACTCTAAATGATTTTTTAAAAAATTGCTAATACTGAATATCTGAAATAGGGATTTAACAGGCTAGGACTTTATTCCTTTGAGCATAAGAGGATGAGAGGGGTGATCTTATTGAGGTGCTCAAAATCATGAGGCGGCACTGTGGTGCAGCGGTAGAGTTGCTGTCTGACAGCGCCAGAGACTCTGGTTCGATCCAGACTACAGGTCTGTCAGTACGGAATGGGACTCATCTGGGCAGAAGACTGGCTATTGTTTCTGTGAAACTAAAACAAAATAGCAGTCTTTTGCCCAGAGGAGTCAAGTACCAGGGGACATAGGTTTAAGGTGAAGGGAGGAAAGATTTAATAAGAACCTGAGGGCGAACTTCTTTACACAAAAGGTGGTGTGTATATGGAACAAGCCATCAGACAAGGTAGTTTAGGCAGGTACTATCAAAATATTAAAACATATATTTAGACAGGTACATGGATAGGATAGGTTTAGAGATTTATGGGCCAAAAGCAGGCAGGTGGGACTAGTGTAGATGGGGCATGTTGGTCGGCGTGGGCAAGTTCAGTCAAAGGGCCTATTTTCATGCTTTTTGACTCAACTGCTCTATGAAATAAAAACAGAAGATTCTGGAAACGTTCAGCAGGTTAGGCGGCATCGGTGGAGGAAGTAACAAAGTTAATATTTCAGGTTAGAAAACAGATAAAACTGCAGATGCTAGAATTTGAAGAAAAAAAATGCTGGAAGACTAAGTTTTTGTCAAATGTTTCATAACAAGTAATGTCAGTCCAATACTAGGTAGTGACCCTGTCCACTGAAGATTTATGCCAATATTGCCTTACTGAATATACCTGTCTGCAATGAATGTGACATCCCTGTTGCCATCTGAGCTGGTCAAGGCAGCAAATTTCTTAGCAATAGAGTCATACAGCGTGGAAACAGGCCCTTTGGCCCAACTTTCCCATGCCGACCAACATGCCCAATCTACACTCGTGCATTTGGCCCATATCCCTCTAAACCCATCCTTCCATGTACCTGTCCAAATGCTTCTTAAACATTGCAATGGTACCTGCCTCAACTACCTACTCCGGTGGCAGGTCGTTTAATACACCTACCACCCTTTGTGTAAAAAAGCTTTTACTTTACTCTTTGTAAAGTAAGCAGCTTTCGAATCACATCTGCATCACAGGATACATAAATATTTCTGGATTTCTGCAGGAGGCATACAATAGGGAAATAAGAAGTATTTATTTTCTTAGAGAGTGGAACTCACAGCTACAGGAAGTAGTCGAGACGTGTAGCTTGGAAGGAAACTACAGTAAAGAAAAGGAAACTGAAAACTATTCCATAAGGCTATCATAGACTTATTTCTGTGTTTTTGCACTGAACTACCAGAGACTTGTTTCTATTGTATGAGAGCACAAATATTGCAGTCTTTTTCTTTTCGCTATGTGTATAATTTATGTGTAATTATGTACTGTGTGTAGTTTAGTTTAGTTTACTATTGTCACCGGTACTGAGGTACAGTGAAAAGCTTATGTTTGTCTGCTCCCATTATGTACTATGTTTACATATTCTGTTGTGCTGCAGCAAGTACGAATTTCATTGTCCTATCTGGGACATATGACAATAAAAATCTCTTGACTCTTGACTCTTGAGAGAAGAATGTGCACAGTACAGTTCATGAATTCATGAGTCTGAAGAAGAGTCTTGACCCAAAACATCACCTATCCGTGTTCTCCAGGGATGCTGCCAGAGTTAACCCAGCACTTTGTGTCCTTATGAATACAATCAAGCCGTCCACAGTGTACAGCTAAAGGATAAAGGGTGCAACATTCAGTGCAAGATATAGCAACAAAGTCCGATAAAGTCTGATTAAAGATAGATCGTGGTCTTCAGTGAGGTAGATGAGAGGTCAGGACTGCACTCTAGCCGATGACCAATGATGTACAGTAGGTGGGAGGTCAGGACCACACTCTAGCTGAAGTCTACGTCCCTGTAATGCTGCTGCACGCAAGCTTTTTGTGGTAGTCATCCCTCACCGTACTTGTGCATATGATAATAAACTCTAAAGATAGACACTATATCCTGCAGTAACTCGGCAGGTCAGGCAGCATCTCTGGAGAAAAAAGAAATGTGACGTTTTGGGTCAGAACTTTCCTTCATGTTTAAGTTGAGAGGGGAATGGTTTAATAGGGACCTGGGAGGGGCAACTTTTTCTACACAGGGTGCGGTGGCTGTATGGAATGAGCTGCCAGAGGAGGTAGTTGACCCAGGTACTATAACGACATTAAAAAAAATACTTGGACAGGTCCATGGATAGGATAGGTTTAGAGGGATATGAACCAAACACGGGCAAATAAGACTAGCTTAGATGGGAT
>CM075978.1:11855725-11976461 GCA_038087875.1 Malacoraja senta
TTATTTGAAGCTCCAACTGATGAAGCATGTCCCCTTCCCGGGAACCACAGCATCTGGCAGTCTCTGACGGTCTTATCAGTGACTGCGATCGCGAGAACCGACATTCGCCAGCTACCCGCTTCCGCGGTCGGACCTGGGTGGCCCCATTGCCATAGCTGGTTCTCTCGTCGGTCCTCGCGAATCACCCGGCAGAAAGCCTCTGGAACAAGAGGTTCCTGCAAGGAAACAAAACAGGTAAGGAATACAACCTTACCTGAAGTTTAAACTTACCGCGCTGGAGGAGCTCTGCTGCTCCAACCGGCCGCTTGCACCAATGTGTCTGACGTAATGACGCACGTGCGGCTGTACGGGGTTCTTCACGTAGTCACTCACGTGACTCTGAAGTAAAATTATCCCTTGTGAGCTTGTCAATACATTGATCTCAGCTGATGGAGAACTTTGGGAAATTGTTGGTCAGCTCTTTCATGACAGCATAAAAACGGACTCTTCGGCTACCGGGTCCACACAACCGACGATTACCCGTTCACTAGTTCTATCCCACACACTATGGACAATTTACAAAAGCCAATTTAACATACATGATTTATTGTGTTCCTGGCATTTTCAGCTATGACTTGGCTGACAATTTTTCAGCACCATTTGCTTGTGCAAAGTTATGTCAATATGTGCAATATTAATCTCTGCCTTATCAACACAAAATGGTGCAGCAATGTTTGTTATATTCCCCAGTGAAACAAGGAATATATTTCACGGTGAGTAGTAAAGAGAATTGAAGTAAAACGTACAGACAGGAAAGAAGTGAAAGTATTGCAAATTTGTTACTTACTTGCTTCTTACTTGAATTGTCATATGGTTGACGTTACTGATTTAGTACATAGAGACTTTAGACTTTAGAGATACAGCGCGCAAACAGAACATTCGGCCCACCGAGTCCGTGCTGACCAGCGATCACCCCATACTCTAGCAATATCCTACACACTGGGGACAAATTTTTACAACTTACCAAAGCCAATTAGCTAGCCTACAAACCAGTACGTCTTTGGAGGAAACCAGTGAATCTGGGGAAACCCCATGCAGTCACAGGGAGAACATACAAACTCTGCACAGACAGCACCTGTAATCAGGATTGAACCCGGGTCTCTGGTGTTGTAAGGCAGCAACTCTACCACTGCGCCAGGTTTGTAGGTTAATTGACTTTGATAAAAATTGTGCCTAGTATGTAGGATATTGCTAGTCCCTAATATGTAGGACACTGCTAGTGTACGCGGGTCGCTGGTCGGCGTGGACTAGGTGGACTGAAAGGCCTCTTTCCACACTGTAGCTCTAAACTAAACTAAACTAAACCAAACTAAACAAAACTTTAGTTTAGCTTAGTTAGGGGGGGCGGCACGTGGCCCAGTGGTAGAGTTGCTGCCTTAAGCGTTTGCAGCCCAGAGACCCGGGTTCGATCCCAACTACGGGTGCTGTCTGTACGCAGTTTGTACGTTCTCCATATGACCACATGGTTTTCTCCAAAATCTTTGGTTTCCTCCCACACTCCAAGACGTAGAAGGTTGTAGGTTAATTGGCCTGGATTTGTATACTTGGTAAAAGGTAAACTGTCCTTAGTGAGTGTATGCTTGTGCTAATGCGCGGGGATCGCTGGTCAGTGCAGTCTCGGTACTGCACTGTATCTCTAAACTAAATTAAACTAAACTAAACTTAAACTAAACCTAAATTAAAAACTAAATGGATATCACTGCTACATGCGCAACAATTAAGCATGAGCTCCAATTTCCATCCATATCATGTGTGTTCATGGTAGTCACCCATTAGATTTGTGCTGCTGTGGTATAATCTTCAAATGGAATGCTAAAATAATTAAAATGCACTGGAAAATCAGGTTCCCACTGCTATGAAGTGGCATGGATTTCATTCCAATTCCTCCTCAATTCGGGCACTGAATGATTCATGGACCAAAGCAGCACATCATTCTATCCTTGCCCAAACTGCAGAGAAAGTATGCAGTAAGCCGTAAATAACAGAGAGGTGAAGCAATCATTAAGCAGACTTAATGTCCTAGCTTTTCAAGAGATAACTTGAGTGGAAGGGCAAGGTCTTCCATGACTGTGTTAATTGAAGTGATCCCTACCCTTGCTCCTGCTAAAAAAGAAAAAATGTGGTAAAAGAAAGGCCTGTGTTTTTGACTCCATTGCAAATTAAACATTGATTTAAACTCAAGACTGAGAGGGATAAAAACAAAATGCTGGACTAACTCAGCGGGTCAGGCAGCATCACTGGAGAAAAGGAATAGGTGACATTTTGGGTGGAGAACCTTCTTCAGACTGAGAGTCAGAAGGGAGGGAAACTAGGATGTGTGAAAAAAGTTCAGAACAAATTCAGAGCCAGCACCGATGACCAGAGAAAGCTGGAGCCCACAGTGGTCCATTGTTGGCTGTAGAAGAGATGATAACAAAGGGATATACGGATGCGTGGTTGTTCTCAACGAGCAACCTGATGCATGATATCAGTGTCCTGGAAGGAGTTTAGCAGGCTTCAGAAAGACAGAGGAGAAAACGGTTTTAATTGCAGAGTAGGGGGGAGGATTATGTGTAGGAAAGAACTGCAGATGCTGGTTTAAATCGAAGGTAGACAGAAAATGCTGGAGTAACTCAGCGCGACAGACAGCATCTCTGGAGAGAAGGAATGGGTGACGTTTCGGATCGAGACCCTTCTTCAGACTGATGTCAGGGGAGTGGGCGGTACAGAGATAAAATCTAGTCAGAGACAGTAAGTCGTAGCAGAACTTGGGAGGGGAGGGATGGAGGGAGAGGGAAAGCAAGGGCTACTTGAAGTTAGAGAAGTCAATGTTCATATCGCTGGGGTGTAAGCTACCAAGCAAAATATGAGGTGCTGTTCCTCCAATTTGTGCTGGGCCTCACTCTGACAATGGAGGAGGCCCAGGACAGAAAGGTCAGTGTGGGAATGGGAGGAGGATAATTATGACGGTGAAAGAGCAGGGAGGAACAGAATAGTTTCCCATTCAAGATGAGTTCCAGGATATGGAGCAGTCCCCTGGTCTAGTGAGCGTCTATTAATGCTCCTCCTCCTCCTCCTCCTCCACCATGAGTAGATGTTGACAGTATTTAGACATTTTGCAGTCAGACGTGGTGCCAGAAAGTAAAAATCCTCAGGGTGCTGTGAAACTTTGGGGCGGCTGCCAACTGGAATAACACCTGGCTTTAAAGTATCGTGCTCCATTGCACACAGGTTGACCTTATGGGGCAGCACGGTGGCGCAGCGGTAGAGTTGCTACTTTACAGAACTTGTAGCACCGGAGACCCGGTTTTGGTCCCGACTACAAGTGCTGTTCTGTACGGAGTTTGTACGCGCTCTCCGTGACCGTGTGGGTCTTCTCATAGATCTTTGTTTCCTCCCACACTCCAAAGGCGCACAGGTATGTGGGTAAATTGGCTTGGTAAATGCAAAAGAATTGTCCTTAGTGTGTGTAGGATAGTGTTAATATGCAGGGATCGCTGGTCGGCACGGACCCGGTGGCTGAAGGGCCTGTTTCCGTGCTGTATCTCTAAACTACACTAATCTAATCTAAATTATGATTTGATGATGCAAAAACCATTGGCAACATTGTGTTATCACAAGCCACACACCTGCGAATGAAATGCAAAGCGCACGGACGAGCGGCACATTTCCGCAGCGGTAGAGTTGCTGCCTCACAGCGCCAGAGACCCGGGTTCCATACTGACTATGGGTGCTGTCTGTACAGAGTTTGTATGTTCTCCCGGTGACCTGCGTGGATTTCCCTCGGGTGCTCCGGTTTCTGTTTTTCCAAAACTGTCTGTACAGGTTAATTGGGTTCGGTAAGGATTGTAAATTGTCCCTAGTGTGCAAGATAGTGCTAGTGCATGGGGATTGCTGGTCGGCGCAGAATATCCTACACACTAGGGGACAATTTACAATCTTTACCAAAGCCAATTAACCTACAAACTGGTACATCTTTGGAGTGTGGGAGGAAACTGGAGCATCTCGGGAAAACCCAAACGGTCACAAACAGCACCCATAGTCAGGATCAAAAATACGTCTCAGGCAACTCTACCGCTGCGCCACCACATTGCTCCTAAATGCCTTTCCATTGGTATTTCATTTGGAAGTACAAAAGTAGTTTGTAATGAGTCGAGTCAAACACACATCAAGATACAACACATGTTTATTAAAGTCCACGCAGGACATTACAGTTCCTAGCAGTTACTCATACTGAATGGCGTAGGCAAGCTCTTGATAATATGAATCGCATATTAGTAGCAATGTTACAAAATTTTTAGATTAAAAAAATAGTCTGCAATTTATCCCATCAGATAAAGCATAAAAAGAAGTTTAATTTGACACTTAATTCACTTTCATATCTTCAGTATTAAAAAGTTATGGCCATTATCATACTCAGAAATTAGCATCTAGTTCATTATTGCTTTTCCATTGACTTAACACAAAAGCTGTGATCGAGGACAGTTAAAAGCCCATAACTTTCTTAAAAATTATGATAACTGAAAGAAATTTTCAGTTATTATAGATTGAAGCATTCTGAAACAAATATGAAACAATCTTACTTCGAAGACATGAAAGCAAAGCATATAATTAGTTAGTTACCTAATTGTAGCTAATTACAAAATTCAATTACTAGATCTAAACATCTATCAATTTCTTAAGAATAGGTTAACATTTTTAAATAGCCTAAGTGTCCAAATAACATTCACACAATAATTCACAATATAACATAATTTTTAAATCTAATTTTCATGAATTTACAGGCCAAATGGAAGAAATTGAATGTTTAATACCTGTAAATTAATGGGGATTTAATTCATCTTGCGTTGAGGATTTCTGGAACGCGATCTTTTGGAACGTTCATTTGCGGTGAATTTAACCCCGTATTGGCATGAAAAATACTGCCGTTAATTCGGGGAATAAAATCACCGTGTCGCATGAAAAAATGTGAATTAAAGGCTTCTTAAGAAGCACTTATACATTTAAAGAAACCACTTTCGTTTACCTGTCCCGTGTGTGAAATCCGTCCCCGTTATCGGCGTTGACGCTTCAGGAGCTGCTTTTAAAATTACTGTAGCGCTGACATTGACGATTTAATAAAAATAAAAAATTCACAAAACGCCGGTAGGAACGATTTTGTCTGCCAAGGCTTGTACTCCAACAAAATATTCCCAGGACAAGGGAGGAGAAACCTGCGTTTTAACCCCGCCCCCCCTTAAAGGCACCAAAATCGCGCACAAGGCCAGTGGCAGAATTACAGCGCGACTGAAGGTAAGTTTTGTAACATACCTAATATTAGGCAGAGCAACTACTAACAAGCACTACAATTAGTTAGTAGGAAATACTTCTTTCTTTGTAGTAACAAAATAAAGCATAGATACGTAGAAACATGGTGGCCAAACAATATAGGGACCGGAACGTTAATAACGCATATGGGGAAGTATAGATAGTTACACAAAATCATCGTATCTAATGGGTGGCCTGCTGACCTGTCCGGAATGTGTGCAGTACGAATCCGCTTCTCCTCCTTTCACCGGAGAAGTTACCGCAGCGGGAACCGGGGATGTGACCGGGGACGCGCCTGGGAGGGGAGGTGGTGGAGTAGGCGAGCTAGGCGCCAAACACCGCGGGGAGGCCACGGGGGAAACGGTCTCTGATAGTGGAGCAGCCAGCCCGGTAGTGGGAGGGTATACAAAACGCGAAACATCTGGATGTGGAGTCACAGGCACGGTTGCTTCACTGCAAGGATATTTTGACAGTTGCGTCTGTAAATGGCTCCGTCCGCTTCAACCAGGTAGGAGTGCGGTTCTTTGGCAGGGCTGTGGATGTGATCCAGACGGCCATAGCCCTTGTTGTTTTGGAGGCGAACCACCTGTCCACTGGTGAGAGGTTTAAGTGGCTTACTGGATTTGTCGATAAAAACGTTTTTGTGCATCGCGTTTGAATTGTAATTGTTGCTGGACCGTAGACAGAGAACAAATTTGTAGCTGCAAAAGCTGCTGGGACACAGGCAGGGGAGCACGGGTTTGGCGAGACATCAGTCGCTGGGCTGGGGAACCCAGTATGGGATCCCTGGCAATGTTCCTTAAGTTGAGCAGGTCTAGGAAGACGTCCGATTTCGCAAGGTATGAATGCTCCATTAGTTGTTTTGTGCTTCGGACGGCTCGTTCAGCGAGTCCGTTGGACTGCGGAAACTCAGGCCTGCTGGTAATATGTCGAAAGTCCCATCATTTTGTAAAGTCTTTGAAAAGCTGGCTGGTGAACTGACTGCCGTTGTCGGACAGAAGGCGTGCAGGGGAACCGTGCATGGAGAAATGGCGTTGCAACTTCTCGATAACCGCTTCAGATGTAATGGTTTGGAGTAGATCGATGTCAAACCAGCCCGAATAAGAGTCGACAAGAACCAGATAGTGTTTCGCATGCCATTCAAATATATCGGTGGCTAACGTGGACCACGGTAGAGGAGGAACCGGGTGCGGCAGTAAGGGTTGCTTCTGCTGATGTGGCGCCAGGCTTTTGTAGATGGCGCAGACTTCAGTTTTGTCACGTATGTACTTGGTCATACCAGGCCAGTAAAAGATGCTTTGTGCCCGTTGTAAGGTTGCCTCCACGTCGGGGTGGCCCCTGTGGATGGCGTCGAAGTACTTGTCCCGGAGGACAGCTGGGACAACTGCCTTGTGGCCCATGACTATAATCCTGTCCAGTAACACCAGTCCGTGCGAAACAGGAAGTATGGGCGGATTGCGAGCGGGGTGTTGTGTTGTGTTGTTTATCCAGACAGCCAAAGATCATTGACTGATAGACCATTGACACAGTGGCACTCATGGCAGATAACATGGCAGTTGATCTGCACCAACATCATCCCACACACTACACCAGTCAATCTGTCATCAGTCCTATTCTCTGAGGGGTGAAATATTGACCAGGTTACCAGCAGAACTTGCTGCATTCTTCTTTACATAGTTCCATTGGGCAATAAATGTCACTAAATCAACTGTATGGATAATCACTGATAAATTCACAATAGAACGAAAACACCCCTAAGCATGCAATGCTGTCTTAGTTTAGTTTAGTTTAGTTTAGATTCGTTTCCAGATACAGTGTGGAAACAGGCCCTTCGGCCCACTGCGTGTGCACTGACCAGCGATCCCCGCACATTAACACTACCCTACACACGCTAGGGACAATTTTACATTGATGCCAAGCTAACAAACCTGTGCGTCTTTGGAGTGTGGGAGGAAACCGAAGATCTCAGAGAAAATCATACGCAGGTCACGGGGAGAACATCCCGTGGTCAGGATCAAACCCAGGTCTCTGGCACTGTAAGGGAGCAACTCTAACGCTGCGCCACTTGTCTTGACTATGACCAAGCTCAAGCCACACATAAAGGTCACCTAGACCTTGGATGATGGACTAAAATATTCTGTCTGGTTTATGTCTGACTCGGAATTTGCTTTGATCATGATTGTTTTTTTTTCCATTTGTTGTGCTTCTCACTGTAACTCCTTTGCATTGCTACCTTGGACGGCTGCAGAATTTGAATCACTGAGCATGAAAGGCACAGGAATATTGACCAGTATCATAATTTACTGCAGAAGTCAGACTGTGTGACATGATAAGACACGAGCCAAATCACCCAGTGGACAGCCAAGGTCAGAACTCCATTACTGGTCAAAGATTACATTAAAATTTGTAACTTGTCATGCCTGATTCAGTGATCTCGCCTGCAAAATGTCAGTGCGTTCGGTATTTGCCTCGTTTGGCTGAATATGGAAACATATTTAATATATTTGCAAGTTGTTTCCCAGCCAACCATGTCGTACAAGAGAGAAAGGCACGGACACCAGAATTGAAAGGGATATCCTTATCGGGAAAGATTGAAGAGACTGGGGTCTCTGCTATGAAACAGAAAATATAGAGATAACCGGAGAGTTTTCTTTTTAAGATTAAGTACCAGCTTGATAAGGTAAACATGGAGGAGATGCTTCAGCTTGAGTATGAGGCCAAAATTGATGTCCATAGATATAGATTGTCACCAATAAATCTGCAATAGAATTCAAAAGAAACATGCAAACATAATAAATAGAAGCAAAATTTGAGTTGGCCATTTGGCCCATGGGCCTCCCATGCTACTCAATTAAATCATGACTAACTTTCCATCCCGTTCCAGCTTCCCAGACAATCACTAGATTCTTTGTGTCCCTTAGTATTTGAAATTTCGTAGATACTGTAGTTTAGTTTCGAGATACAGCGTGGAAACAGCCCCTTCGGCCCATCGAGTCAACACCGTCCAACGATCACCCGTCCACTAGTTCTATCTGATTGTACTGATTGTGGATGATCAGCCATGATCACATTGAATGGCGGTGCTGGCTCGAAGGGCCAAATGGCCTACTCCTGCACCGATTGTCTATTCTCTATATGCTATGCACTAGGGACAATTTACAGAATCCAATTAACCTACAAAACTGTACGTTTTTGGAGTATGGGAGGAAACCGAAGCAAGCCGAAAAACCCCAGGTGGTCACAGGGAGAATGTGCAAACTCCATACAGGCGGCACAAATAGCTAGGATCAAACCAGCGTCTTTGGCACTGTAAGGCAACAACTCTACCCATGCCACCCTCTAAAGAATTGCTTAAGACCTGCCACAGTTCATTTTAATTGAAGTGAAACTATTTACTCTTGCATTCCAGTCCTTTTATAATAAAGGTTAGTTTACCATGTGCTTTCCAATTAGCTCTTGCAGAGGCAAGTTAACTACCTCCAGTTCATCTGCAAACCTGTCAAAAATGTATTCACCCTCTCTGTTTAACATCGTTCCAAAGTTTTTAATATCATAATTCTTCATGATATATTCCATTCAAGACATTCCCATTCACTTAACATGGTTTTGTCCATTTACCAGCCATTATCTGCTCTCCCACTAGGCTTAGTTTCTGGTCTAGATTCTCTCATTTAAGCCATCAGAACAGATTACCACAGCTAAGATCTAACCACCAATGCACCCAATACAAAGATCTATGATGATGGAGTGCAGGTAGATAGGGGAGAAGAAGGCATAGAAGATGCTTGCATTTACTACCAGGGGCACAGAGTATGAGAGCAAAAAGGTCTGAATGTAACTTTATAAAACGTTATAAGGGCGGAACAGTGGAGTAGCGGTGGAGCGACTGCCTCACAGCACCAGGGAGAACCAGTTCGATCCTTACAATGGGTGCTGTCTGTACAGAGTTTGTATGTTCTCCCAGTGACTCACATGGGTTTTCTCCGAGATCTTTGGTTACCTCGCACACTCCAAAGACGTACAGATTTGTTGGTTAATTGGCTTGGCTTTAAATGTAAAACAAAAATTGTCCTTAGTGTGTGTAGGGTAATGCTAATGTGTGAGGATTGCTGGTTGGTGCAGAGCCGGTGGGCCTATGGGCTAGTTTCCACGCTGTATCTCGAATCTAAACTAAACCAAATTATTTAGGCCACCAAAATATTGCACATAGTTCTGGTTCATGCATGTTAGAAATTATGTGATTTTGATGGAGAGGGTACAGAGGAGATTCACCAGGTTGCCTGGTTAGAAATTCCAGTTATAAGTAGAGACTAGATAGGCTGGATAGCAAGCTCAATAGAAACATACAAAATTAAGAGTGGCATAGATATAGTAAGAAAGGAGACATACGAGACAGCAAATGCTCGAATCTGGAGCAAAAAACAAATAGCTGGAGGTAATCAATGGGTCCAGCACATCGAGGTGGCACACATCGTGGCACAGCGGTAGAGTTTCTGCCTTACAGCAAAATGCAGCGCCAGAGACGCAGGTTCGATCCTGACTATGGGTGCTGTCTATATGGAGTTTGTACGTGATCTGCGTGGGTTTTCTCTGAAATCTTCTGTTTCCTCCCACACTCCAAAGATGTACAGGTTTGTAGGTTAATTAGCTTGATTAATTGGCTTGATAAAAATGGAAAATTGTCCAACTTGGCAATATGCCGAGTACTGCCCTGCTGACTACAAAATTCAGAAGGTTCAGAAGGTTCTATGGTTGCCAACTGTCCCGCATTAGGAAGGACATCCCGTATATTGGGCTAAATTGGTTTGTCCCATCCGGGACCGCCCTTGTCCCATATTTGACTGCTACTACTCGGGTCGAGTGGAATGTTGGGTTGGAGCACCGCATCTGGCCCCACCTCACCCACCTCGCCTGTGGCCCCGTCGGTCGGCAGCCCGGCCAACTGTCCGACCTTCAGACCTTCGCTTACCGTCGACACCACCACCCCCTCCTTCTCATGGCCGATCATTGGTTCATGGGGTGCCGGACTTTGCGGGCGACATCGCGTGGGCCAAAACTCCTCAGCTGGCCTGCCGGCTGGGCTTTGTGTGCAGACCAGCGCCCAGGCCAACTCATCATTCACCCAGCCACGGCTGAGTCAGTCAACGAATTGCCGTCGGGAATTTGTCCCTTATTTTGACCATTTGTCCGTTATTTGGGAGTGAGAAAGTTGGCAACCCTAAGCACATCTGTGGAGGGAAATGGACAGTCACCTTTTGAGTTGGGTTCCTTCAGCTTATTATCCATTCCAGATGAAAGGATCTGACCCAAAATGTTGACTGTCCATTTCCCTCCTGGATCCACTGAATTCCTCTGGTAGTTTGTTGGGTAGTAAGAATATTTTCCCCCGGCCAGAGGTATCTAAGACAAGATGGCATATGTTGAAGTTGAGGAGTAAGAGATTTAGAGTGGAACCTAGGAAGAATGTTCAGGGAGGAAATGCAGATGCTGGTTTAAACCCAAGATAGACACAAAATGTGGGAGTAACTCAACGGGACAGGCAGCATCTCTGAAGACTGAAGAAGGGTCTTGACATGAAAAGTTACCCCTTCCTTCTCTCCAGAGATGCTGCCTATCCCGCTGAGTTACCCCAGCATTTTGTGTCTATCTAGGAAGAATGTTGACAGGCGTAGGGGGTTTGCAAGCTGGAATGCATTATGCAAGAACATAGTGGGAACAGCATTTAAGAAGCACGAGTTTTAGTTTAGTTTTGTTTGGAGATACAGCGAGGAAACAGGCCCTTCAGTCTATCGAGTCTGCAATCCCCGCTCACTTACACTATCCTACACACATTGGGGACAATTTACAACTTTACCGAACCAATTAACCTGCAAACCTATATGTCTTTGGAGCGTGGGAGAACACCCACGCAGGGCATGGAGAGAACGTATAAACTCCATACAGACAGCAGCCGTAGGCAGAATCAAACCCGGGTCTCTGTCGCTGTAAGGCAGCAACTCTACCGCTGCATCACAGTTCTACCCCATGAGGCAGAGGAGGCTACAGGCCAAGTCCTGGTAAATAGAATTAGAATAGATAGGTTCTTTTACTTCGGAGTCACGTGAGTGATTCCGTGAAGAAGTCCCGCCAGAGCTCATGCGCATCATTACGTCTGACGCATTGGCGCACGGACCAGCGGGAGGACAGATCTCCTCCAGCGGTAAGTAGTTTATAACTCCAGTTAAGTGGGAAAACTTAGCTGGAGTGTGGAGTCGTTTGCTGTGGTGCCGTGCTCCCTTGTTCTTTTCCAGGAAGCACCATGGACAAGACAACCAAGGGGAAGAGGCGAGCCACAGGTAAATCAAAGGAGAGCCGCGGGAGTGCGGTCTGTGAGCGGCTGCCTGGTACCCCTGCACAGTCGCCGGCCGGGAGCGGGGCGACTGCAGACTTGGTGCTGCAAAGCACGGAGCCAACGCCAGTCGGGTGTAAGGCCACGGACAAGTCTGCGAGGCCCTCGGACTCAACTGAGTCGGGCCGGGAGGAGTCCCTTACGGGGCTGGATACCGCTGTTCAACGGTTATCCCAAATGGAGCACCCTATTCAGAGGTTGCTCCAGCCAGGCACACTCCGGGGGAGAGTTGTGTGGGCGCCAGGCTGGAGAAGATGCTGCGCCGGCAGCACCTAGTAGAGGGCTGCTTGATAGCACCCTCATTGAAGAGGCGAGTGCAGAGGGTCAGCTGAGTTCTGACCCCGACTCTGACGGTGAGTTCGACCCGAGCGAAGAACGGCGGTTGTCAGAGGTCCCATCTCTGGCAGCACAATTCGCTGTCCCGTCAAAATCTGGAAAGCCACTGGGAGATGAGCTGGCCTCCACGATAAATGATCTAGTCTCCCATCAGCTGCAGGAGCTCACGATGGATGAGACCGCCAAGAAGCGCGAAACCCCGGTGAACTGCGTGCTGCTGAAGGTGCCAGCAGTGAACCGGGTGATATGGGGCCAGATGGGCGTGGCCATGCGTGCCCAGGAGATGAAGCTGCAGCGGATCCTGAAACTACTTGGCTCAGGAATCACGGGGTTCGCTAGAATCATGGTTGGAGGGCATCTATCTGATACGCAGCAAGAGGTGCTAGGGTTGCTTTGTAGCGCCCATTTTGAGATAAATTGTCTCAGAAAAAGTGTCATTCGGCCCACCATCAAACCAAAGTTTGCAGCACTGCCAGCCCAGCAACATACAGCCGGCCAACCTACTCTTCGGAGAGGACCTCGCCAAGAGTGTCAAGGAGATGGATGACGAGACAAAGACGGTGGGCTTGATCAAGCAACCGGCCGTCGGCAAGTTTCCAAAAAGAAAATACCCCTACAAACGAGGGACAGATTGGTCTGGACCAGGAACAAGTCGGCCGGCAATGCAGATGCGCAGTTGGCGTTCTGCAGCAGGAACACGGTCAAACATGGGGCTTCCCGCCAGGGGCCGGGGACAACGAGATCCACCAGGTACCAAGGACGTAGGTGGGCCTGGTTCTCATGTGCACATATCAAATGTGACACAACTAAAAGTTGGGGGTAGATTACATCTGTTCCTGGACTAATGGAAGCAAATTACCTCAGATCTGTTTATACTGAGTGTTATTCAAGGGTTTCGAATTGAGTTCAATCCAAATTGTGATTTGCCCATTCAGCATGTTCCTGGGAGAACGTTTCAGTTTTCACTAACAGAACAGATGGAGGTTCAGGCTGATGTGATAAAGGTGTAATTGGAAAGTCGGTTCACCAACTCCATCAATTTGTGTCTAATATTTTTCCCAGGCCAAAAAAGGATGGGGGATGCAGAATTATTCTGGATCTGACAAGTCTTAACCCTTTTGTACAGTATAGACATTTTAAGATGGAAACATTTGTCACTGCCAAGCAACTGGTTTCCAGAGGATGAAATTCACCTGGATGGATCAACTATGGCAATACAAGGCACTGCCTAATGGTTTGTCTTCAGCTCCTAGAGTATTCACAAAATTGTGAAAACCTATACAAGGCATGCTGAGAGGCCAGGGTCATGTGCTCATGGCTTATCTCGGTGATATCTTGATTGCAGGGCAATCCAAGAAAACAGCCGAAGTTGTTAAATCCACTTTTCAAAGATTGGGCTTCATTAGCCATCCAGATAAATCCAAATTAACACCTGTTACAATAATTGACTATTTGGGGTTCACAATTGATTCAATGGTAGTGACTCTGCCCAGGGAGAAAAGGGTAGAGCTAATTGACAGCTGTATCAAGCTAATTGATGAGCAACAGCCTTCAATTAGACAGGTGGCAAGTCTGCTTGGAAAATTAGTGGCAGCATTTCCGGCAGTTCAATATGGGCCATTGCACTACCAACAGTTACAGAGGGCAAAGGAACAGGCACTAAGGATACATTCGGGTCATTATAATAGACCCATGCAGTTATCAGCAGAGGCTGTTGCTGATTTGCAATGGTGGATTCAGCATGTGTCCAGTACTTCGAGCAATGTAGTGGTTGAGCAGCCTTCCATGATTTTGCAGACGGATGTCAGTGCACTCGGGTGGGGTGCCACGGATACGAGTTCCAGCTGTGGAGGCAGATGACCTGAGCAAGAGGCATCGCTTCTGCAGACATGGGGAATTAACTATTTAGAGTTTTAGGAGCTTTTTACGGACTTAAGGCTTATTGCTCTAACACAGGTAACCTGCATGTTCAGTTTCAGATTGACAACACTACGGCAGTGGCATATATTAATCACATGGGTGGAATCAAGTCGGTATCTTGTGACAGATTGGCTAATCAAATTTGGGCCTGGTGTATTGATGAAGATATTTGGCTTTCAGCTATTTATCTACCAGGTAGATTCAACATTGCAGCAGACACCAGGTCACGAAAGTTCCATGACAACACAGAGTGGATGTTGAACCAGGACGTGTTCAATAATATAGTAGTTACATATGGAATGCCAGATATTGATTTGTTTGCATCCAGGCTTAAACACCAGCTGCCTAAATACGTTTCATGGGAACCAGACCCGGGGACAGTTGCAATTGCTGCTTTCTCGCTACATTGTTTTTATATATTTTCCCACCATTCTGCCTCATAGGTCGGTGTCTGCAAAAAATCAAGCAGAATGCCGCTTCGGGGGAGCTTGTAATACCTAATTGGCCGACTCAACCATGGTTCCCTTTGATGTTACAGTTAGCGATCCAACCTCCTTTGGTGGTTCCTAAGCATAGGAATTTACGGGATTGTTTATCAGTTACAAAAACCATACAAGAGAGTGTCAGTGCAGACTATCTCAAGGTGGTTAAAGCAAGTGTTGATTCAGGCAGGTATTAACACTGACGTGTTTACAGCTCATTCCACTAGGGCGATGGACGTTCCCATCGACCATATTCTCGCAGCCGCCGAGTGGTCAAATGAATTGATTTTTTCAACATTTTTACCACCGGCCAATTGCCGATCGGGGGCTGTTTGCTAATTCAGTATTAAGTTCTGTTTAAGTTTCCCCTGGGATAGAGGGGTTACTGTTTGTTTTGATTATTCAAATAAATTGTTACTGCATGATATTCAATTTCATGTTTAACGCATTATTGATTATTTCTCATCCGGAGTCAATCAATGCAGTGAGAAGCCGGGATTTGAATCTGCGGCATAAGATCACAGAGCTTTGAACTCTTCACGAAATCACTCATGTGACTCCGAAGTAAAATAGTAAGATTAAACGAGAACTTACCAGTTTGAAGTTTGATCTTTATTTTATGAGGAGTTTTGTTGGTGATTGCGTGCCCACCACGCCCAACCCTCTTTCTCATAAAGGTCATATGGTAGTTCTCATGTTGTTGATCTTACTATGTTACTTCAAATATTCTGTTATCTGTGATGTCATACCGCTGCTTTGAATATTGACGCGCATGCGCTCTGGCGGGACTTCTTCACGTAATCACCAACGTAACTCCTCATAAAATAAAGATCAAACTTCAAACTGGTCACTCAGTAAACCGCTCACTTTAACAATACTAAATTCATTTTAAAATAGTTAAGAGATAAAGAGTGAGTAGGATATGGAATCGAATACATTTGACACATATATAAATTGTAACTGGGTGAAATAGAACTGAATTGGAAACGGTAATGACCCCATAGATTTTGGGTAATAAATACAGCGGGGCTAACTTTATACCAACTACGCCGGAAGCGTTATGGATGTCGTACCCCACAGACGAGTGGGCCACTCACTACGGTGTTGAAATTTTAGACACCGTAAATTTATTTGATTTATATATATTTTTTTTAATCACAATATGTCACATCTGTGTGTTTTTTCTTCAAGGACAATCGCGCAGGAGAACTACCAAGGAAGTCTATAATAGAAATACTCCCAAAATAACCAGAGTCCGGAGGTATGAACACACCACAATAATTAAGGTCATTAAAACTGGTAAAAATGCATGACGACAATCAAAAGAAAATAGGAGGAATCACATTATGTAGTTGGAATATAAGGGGGATTAATGAACCTATTAAAAGGGGCAAGATACTAGCTCAGTTGAAATCATACAACACGGACATTGCGTTTCTACAGGAAACACATCTTAAACAGCAAGATCAGACAAGACTGAGGGCGAACTGGATAGGCCAAACATTTCACTCTTCATTTACCTCCAAATCTAGAGGTACTGCAATTATTATTCGTAAAGGAATTCCATTTAAATCAAAGAACACTATTTTAGATAAGGAAGGGAGATATCTTATAGTAGCAGGGGAGATCAATAATATGCCAATTACGCTGGTAAACATATATGCGCCTAACTTTGATAACCCTCAATTTTTTAATAAAATTCTGAATATAATTGCAGAATCTAATTATCAAAATGTTATAATCGGAGGAGATTTTAATTGTGTTTTAGATCCTTATTTAGATAAATCGATGCAAAAACAAAAAGGTCAGACGAAATCTAAAACCAGTGAACTCTTACACACATATATGGAAAACACAAATATAACAGATGTATGGAGGATTGCAAACCCGACGGGAAGGGATTACTCGTTTTATTCAATGGTGCATAAAACATATTCACGGATAGACTATTTTCTTGTGGATACAAAATTAATTTCGCAATCTCTGAATCCTAAATATCATATTAATGCGATCTCAGATCATTCTCCGTTAACTTTTGTTCTAAAACTAGAAGGAATGTCTATGAATAAACCGTTCTGGAGGTTTAACTCACAAATTTTAAAAGACCCTCAAGGGAGTATCTATCTAAAAAAACAGATGGATCTATTTTTTGAGTTAAATGATACACCAGAGATATCCCCCACGTTATTATGGGAATCCTTCAAAGCATTTATAAGAGGAGTCATTATTTCATTTCAAGCTTATCAAAATAAAAAGAATAAGAATGAACAAAGACACTTAGAAGATCAAATAAAACAGTTAGATATAGATAATGCTAAAGACCCAACTATGGATAAACATAATAAAATACTACTACTGAAATTTCAGTTAAATAAATTACTGTCAGAGAAAGTTATAACATTATTTCAAATCACAAAACAAGAACACTTCGAATTCGGGGACAAACCCCACAAACTTCTAGCACGACAACTTAAAAAACGGGAAAAAGAGAATGCAATATTAAAGATTAAATCAGATAGAGGGGAAGTATTAACACTACCCAAGGATATTAATAAAAGATTTGCTCAATTTTACCAGAATCTATACACATCTAAAACGTCAATAGACAATAATAAAATCTCAGAATTTTTAGATAATTGTAATCTACCACAATTAGAACGCAGGGAACAAGAGGAACTGGGAGCACAAATTACTTCTAAGGAGATAGAAGACACAATAAAAACACTAAAAAATGGAAAAACACCAGGACCAGACGGATTCAGTAATGAATTTTATAAATCTTTTTACGATATAGTTACTCCACGATTACAAAAAATGTATACATATGCTTATAAAGAGCAAAACCTACCTGAAACACTAGCGGAATCAACGATCATATTAATACTTAAAAAAGATAAAAATATAGAAGAACCAGGATCATATAGAGCTATTGCTTTGTTAAATACGGATCAGAAAATAATAGCAAAAACATTAGCCAATAGATTAAGCAAGTATGTTAGTAGACTAATACATGAGGATCAAACAGGATTTATACCTAAGAGACACTCATTTAATAATTTGAGACGTTTGCTTAACATAATGCATTCACATAAATCTGATGACCAAGAGTTAGCTATCATCTCACTGGACGCAGAAAAAGCGTTTGATCAAGTAGAATGGGACTATATGATCAAAGTATTGCAAAAATTCCAATTGGGAGAAAACTTTATTGCATGGATAAAACTACTATATAACAAACCTACGGCTAGAATACTAACTAATAATATATTATCTTCAAAATTCGAATTATCTAGGGGCAACAGACAAGGATGTTCACTATCACCGCTGTTATTTGCTTTGGTAATTGAACCCCTTGCTGAAAAAATAAGAACACACTCGAATATTCACGGTTATAACACAAAATATTCAAACAACAAACTATCCCTATATGCTGATGATGTACTACTGTACATCACAAAACCACAAATTAGTATACCAAATATATTAAACTTAATTGAGGACTTTGGATCCTTTTCAGGATATAGAATAAATTGGAACAAAAGTGAAATTATGTCGATTAAACCAAAAGACTCAACACATCTCAGGAAATTCCCTTTTAAAATAGCTATGGAAAGATTCAAATATTTAGGAATTGAGATTACTAGAAATTACCATGATATGTTTAAAGCTAATTATAATCCCCTACTTAAGAAATTAAATAATCTGATTAAATTTTGGAAAACACTTCCGATGTCCTTAATAGGTAGGATAAATGCTATAAAAATGATTTTCTTGCCACAAATCCTTTACCTATTTCAATCAATACCTATATATCTCCCAAAAAAGTTTTTCAAAAAACTGGACTCAGACATTACAAATTTTATATGGGATTACAAATCCCACAGAATACAAAGCACACACCTTAACAAACGAAAAGAGTTGGGGGGTCTAGCGCTCCCTAACTTTATGTATTATAACTGGGCAGTAAATATTAAAAATATGATTCACCTGCTGGACAATTCTGCCCAGCAGGTGGACTGGATTATAATGGAAAAAGGGGATTGCTCCCCGAATAATATAAGAGCGATTATTCTCTCTCCAATAAATTTGAATAATAAAAATTATAATAAAAATCCAATTATATATAGCACTATTAGAACATGGAAGCAAATAAAACAGAATCTAAAATTAAGAAACCTATCTCTCTTAATACCAATAGTCAATAACCCATCGTTTAAACCTTCAATCATAGATAAAGCATTTATACAATGGGAAAGAATGGGAATTAAAACGCTCGAAGATCTGTATGAATTAGAAAAATTACTATCATTCCAACAACTACAACTGAAATATAATTTGAAAAATAATCAATATTTTAAATATCTACAAATCTGTGACTATTTGAAAACACACACAAAAGATTATTATAATATGCCTTCCGACTTACTAGATGAAGCAATGAAGACAAAGGCGGAATCAGTTAATTTAATATCATACTTATATAATATCATCTTAAATATAGAAATACCCACAACAGATGGAATTAGAAGAGATTGGGAACAAGATCTAGGTATAAAAATTTCAAAAGAGAGTTGGGATAATCATTTATTACAGGTGCATAAATGCTCGATCAACGTACGACATACGCTTATCCAATTTAAAACATTACATAGATTATATTATTCAAAAACCAAACTAAATAAAATCTTTCCTAACGTCTCACCAATCTGTGATAAATGTATATGTCAAGAAGCTACCATAGCACATTCTTTTGTTTTTTGTACAAAAATCCAAAAATTCTGGTTTGAAATATTTGATATTTTTTCAAAATTAATCAAAATAAAACTGGTACCAAAACCAGAATGGATTATTTTTGGAATATCGGAAGGTATTCCTGAATTAAACGTGTATCAGAAGAATTTACTCAATTATGGGCTAATAATGGGAAAAAAGCTTATACTTAAATTCTGGAAAAATGCGCCCACACCAACAATAAAAATGTGGACATCAAATATGTTGGAAACATTACATCTGGAAGAGATGAGATTCCTCCTAGTAGGCAAAGTAGATCAATTTCAAAAGACGTGGTCTACGTTTTTGGACCTATTACAAGCATGAGGTGCAATAGTAATTTAGAAAAACAAATAAATAAATAAAAGGTATCTGGACCTGGTAATGGGAGGTAAAATAAAAACAGACTTGGTTGGTAGTTCCTTCTCTATGAAGTATGGTATAAGAATTATAATAGAGCGATTGTTCCTTCTTTCTTTCTCTTTTTTTTTTCTAGGGTCTATTTTCTAACTTTACTTCCTTCTCTAACTTCTTTTCTAAGGGGCTTTCTTTTCCCAACACTCTTTTGCACTTCACAACCTTTGTGCACTTTCTTCACTTTTCTTACTTCTTTCTTTTTCTTTCTTAAAGATTAAAAAAGTGAAGCGGTACAAAAAATGTATTAATATATACGTGTTGTACATTACTGTAATCTACCGTACTTCTAAAAAATAAAAAATAAAAAAAAATAAAAAAAAAACTTCAAACTGGTAAGTTCTCGTTTAATCTTACTATTGATAGTGTGGCCATGGTGTGACAATGACCCAGTTGCTGTGTTGTGAGACTCTGACATTATGAGTGGCTGCAGATTTCATTTAAAAAAAAGTCAGAACATGACCTTTAAAAGGTTATAAGTATACTTTGGAATGCTGTTTGCAAAATGTCGCCTCTCTCATGAGCCTTATTTATAATCCTACCAATCGCAAAATTGAATCATTTATCCCAATTCCATTTCCAGCCGATTAACCATTCTCCCCTCCATCGAATATTTTGGCCCCCATCCCATGAGCCCGATTTTTGATCAATGAATTCTATGTTGTGCATTAATTTGTTTCAAGTTTCGAGTTTAATGTTCGAGTACAGTGAGGTATAGGTGCAATGAAAAATATTTTATGCAGCAGCAGCACAGGGACATAGTCTCAGACAAACACACAAAAAACATATATAAATTTAGTTTAGAGATACACTGCGGAAAGAGGCCCTCCGGCCCACTGAGTCCGCACCGACCAGTGATCCCCACACATTAACACCACCCTACATACACCAGAGACAATTTTACATGTATACCAAGGCACTTAACCTACAAACCTGTACATCTTTGGAGTGTGGGAGGAAACTGAAGATCTTGGAGAAAACCCACGCAGGTCATGGGGAGAACGTACAAACTCCGTAGTCAGGATTGAACGGACAGCACCCGTAGTCAGGATCGAACCTGGGTCTCTGGTGCTGTAAGGCAGTAGCTCTACCGCTACGCCTCTGTGCCGCCCACAAATTATACATACATTCTGGATAAAATTGAAAAAGAAAGAAACAAGCCATCAATGCAAAACAAATACAAGCCAGAGATGGCCCGTGGTATTCCATTGTCGAAATAGGGTTAGAGTTGTGTAGATTGGTTCAAGAACCCAATAGTTGTAGGAAAGTAGCTGTTCCTGAATCTGCTGTGGTGTGGGACCTCAGACTACAGTACTTCCCGTCAGAAGGCAGCAGCGAGATGAGGGCATAGCCTGGATGGTGGGGATCTTTGACGATAGATGTTGCCTTCTTGAGGCAGTGTCTTATGTAGATGTTTTTGATGGTGGGGAGGGCTGTGTCCATGTTGGATCACGTTAAGTCCCCACTCTCTGCAGCCTCTGTGTGTAGGAATTCCACCATTCCATGCCTCAACTAGTAAGGGTACTTTCTGCAGTACATCTGTAAAAGTTTGTTAGCATTGTCAGAGACATACCAAATCTCATTAAACTTCTAAGAAAATTAAGGCATTGGCAATCCTTCATAACTATGTCTATAATATAATGGTTTCCAAATATTCACGATTCATGGTTTCCCTGTTAACCTTTCCAATCGATACTATAAAACTCTTAATAGATTCATCGAATTGCAATTTCCATTTTGCATAATTCTTCATTGATTTTACGTAATTACATGTAGATTTTATAAGTTCCCTAATGACAGATTCCAGCAGTCTCCCCCTGCTGGTGTTAATCTCTTCATCACTGGTTTCCTTATCACTTCTTTATTGAACAGGGATCCCAGCTGAAGAAGGTTCTCGACCCAAAACGTCACCTGTTCCTTCTATCCAGAGATGCTGCCTGGCCCACTGAGTTACTCTTGCATTTTGTGTCTATCCCAGCTGTGAGGACCAACCAAAAATCCAGGAAAACTTTGAAGATCAGAGCCGATGATGCATTATTTATGTTCACAATCAGCTTGTCCAAAATAATTTTCAAAAACTCAATTGTTGGATGTCTGAAATAAAAAAAGAAAATGCTAGAAAAGCTTGGCAGGTCAGCCAGTACCTGTGAAAAGGGCAGAGTTGTCATTTTAGGTCAAAGACCTTCATCAGAAATGGGAAAGAGACAACTCAAATGCATATTAAGTTGCAAAGGCAATATGGGTAGAGCACAAAAATATGAAAGGTGCTCTAATAGGTCTCTACTGGGATTAAACAATGCGAAGATAGATGGACTAATACGTAGACAGATTACGGAAAGATGTAAAAGCAACAAGGTTGTCGTGGAGGGTGAATAACTCTTGGGCAGCACAGTGATGCAGCGGTAGAGTTGCTGCCTTACCGCGCCAGTGATCCTAACTGTGGGTGTTTGTCTGTATGGAGTTTGTACGTTCTCCCCATGACTATGTGCATTTTCTCCGAGATCTCCGGTTTCCTCCCACACTCTAAGGACGTACAGGTTTGTAGGTTAATTGGCTTGGTATAATTGTAAATTGTCCCGTGTGTGTGTAGGATAGTGTTAGTGTGCGGGGATCGTTGGTCGTCACAGACAAAGGTGGGCTGAAGGGTTTGTTTCCGCACTGTATCTCTAAACTAAACCAAACTAAAAGTAAACTCCCCCATTATTGACAGGCACTTTCTTTGTGCAAAATGCCTAGATGGGCAGCATTTGGTTAGTGTATCCAAGGTTTTGGTTTGAAACATTATGTTGATAGTCCAACTCGAGGAAGGACCATACTGGAGGACCTTGTATTGGGAAAGAAGCCTGACTTGGTAACTGGTATTTCAGTGAAAGATCATGTTGGGAACAATCATCATAACTTCAGAAGTATTAAGCTACTTATGGATAAGTATAAGCCTGGATCTTGGGGTAAATAATAAATAATGGTAAACCAAATTACGACATTATTAGGCAGGAATTAGTGCAGCAAATAGGGAGCAGCTGTTATTTGGCAAGCCCATATCTGACACATGGGAGTCGTTAATTGGACTTTACTGGACTTTATCTTGCACTAAAGGTTATTACCTCGATCATGTATCTATACACTGCGGATGGCTCGGTTGAAATCATTCCGCTGACAGGTTAGCAGGCAACAAAAGATTTTCACTGTTTCTCGGTACAAGGGGCAATAAACTAAACTAAACTAAACTAAAGAGTGGCTGACCAGAGTTCTGGGCCAACATGTTCTGATGAGGAGTAATAAGAACAGCAAGGCAAAGTAGGCTTGGATCTCCAGAGTGGTTGTACATTTAGTCAAAAGGAAAAAGGAAGCATATATGAGGTTCTGGAAGATGAAATCATACAGGGTCTTTGAAGAATATAAAGGGAGCAGGATTGAACACAAGCAGGCAATTCGAAGGGCAAAAACGGGCTGCGACATGACATCGACAAGTCGGAATAAAGAAAATCCTTTTTATATGTTTAGTTTAGTTTAGAGATACAATGCGGAAACAGGCCCTTCGGCCCACATGCTCCACACCAACCAGCGATCCCCGCACATTAACACTACCCTACACACACTAGGGACAATTTACATCTATACCAAGCCAATTAACGTACCAACCAACAAACCTGTACGTCCTTGGAGTTTGGGAGGAAACCGAAGATCTCTGAGAAAAACCCACACTGTCAAGGGAAGAACGTACAAACTCCGTACAGACAGCACCCATAAAGACAGCAAACACTGCAAGGCAGCAACTCTACTGCTGCTCCACCGTGCCGCCCAAGTGTATATACATTAAGAATATAACTGGAGAGAACGTTGAACCACTCAGTGATAATTGATGGAGTCAGAGGATATAGGTGAGGTACTAAACAAGTACTTTGCATCTGTATTCACCAAGGAGAAGTTCATGGGGATATGAGATCACTGTGGAGTATACTAATATGCCAGGGCAGTTTGAGATCAAGAAGAAAAGTGCTGCCGAGTCTCTTAAAAAGCAATAGAGTGGATAAATCCACTGGGCCTGCTGCGATTATCCCAGGTTATTGAGAGGCTAGAGAGGAGATTAAAGGGGCCTTGATGAAGATCTTTGTATTCTCCCGAGCCACAGGCAAGGTCCCAGACGTCTGGAGAGTTGCCGATGGAGTTCCTTTGTTTAAGAAAGGAAGTAGAGATAATTCAGGAAATTATAGGCTGTTGAGCCTAACATCAATGGTAGGAAAGCTACTGGAGAGGATACATCCAGGCAGGATTTGCTTGCATTTGGAAGAGAATGGAATAATTAGGGATAGTCTGCATGGTTCTGTCCACCACATGTCCTGTTATGGACGAATCCATGCTGAATACCCCTCACTATCCCATTCTCTTCCAAATGCCAGCAATTCCTATCCCGAAGCATAATTTGGTTTGAATGAGTGTTTTTAAGGAGGGGGTGAGGTTGATCGATGAGGGTAAGGCAGTAGATGTGGTCTACATTGATTTCTAGTAAGGCATTTCATAAGGTCCCCTCATGATTCAGAAGTTTAAGATGCATAGATCCTAGGTGGCGCTAGTTTGGATTCAATCACAGAAGACAGAGACTGGAATGGTGTTATCTACCCATGCATCTGTGACCAGAGAGTTGTGGAAGCAGTGCAGACCATCACACAAACCAACCTCCGTTCCATTCACTCCATCTACACTTCACGCTGCCTCGGCAAGGCCACCAGCATAATCATGGGCCATTCTCACTCCCCGTCTTCCCTCTCCTATCTGGCAAGAAGTACAGAAGTTTGAAAACACATACCTCCAAATTCGGGGACAGTTTCTTCCCAGCTGTTATCAGGCAACTGAACCATCCTCAGACCGGCTAGAGTGCGGTCCTGGCCTCCCATCTATCTCATTGGAAACCTTTGAACCTTTTATCTTGCACCAACTGTTGTACCCTTTATCCTTTATCTGTATATTGTGGATGGCTTGATTGTAATTATGTATAGTTTTTTCGCTGACTAGATAGCACGCAAAAAACAGCTTTTCATTTACCACGATACACATAATACCAAACTAAACTAAGTTAAACTAAACTAAACAAAACTAAATTAAACGACCAATTTATCCCCTTTGGTACCTCTCTATTTAGTCTTTTCTATTCCACCCCAGCTACTCTGCATTTTAAAATTAACTTATTTTCTCTTTTACCCTGTTACAATATAAAGTCTTCTATCTGAGATGTACAGAATCAGGTCCAGGGGATTTGTTTGTTATTCCTGTGAATTTTTTCATGACAATTTCTTTATTAATATTAATTTCTTTTTTTCTCATTCTCCCTAGACTCTTGGCTCCCCATTGTTTCCAGAATGTTTGCTCTGTTTTCTGCTGCAAAGACAGATTCTAATTGTTTGTTTAATGCCTCCTTCAGCTCCATATTCCCATTTGTAATTTTTTTTCTTGTCTCTGCGTGTATGGAACCCACATTAACTTATAATAATCTCATCTTTCATGAACATCTACATCTGTTCCAATACCCTGCTATTTTCTCTCACTTTATCCACTTCTTGGATGTAATTTATCAAATTTAAATTATTTTTAATCACTGTTACTTAAGGCAACATTGATCAATGACTTCCTTTAACTATTTTGTGTTAGCTTACGTCGCCCATTCTTCCCGTGAGATTTTCATCCAGTAAGAGAACATATAATAGCTATAAATTATGAATTAATGATCAGTTAGGTCATAATGTTGGGAAATACTACTTGCTGATATGTGGAGCAAAGACCGTGAATAGTTTTAAGGAGAAACTACTTAAATATATTAGAGAGGTAGGAATACAAGATAAAATAAAGAGTGGAACAAATCTCTTTTGGTTCATAAACAATAATATTGACCAATTGGTTGAGATGCCTTTTATCGTATATTGCGAGTTCTATGAGTTGAGATCACTAACAGACACTATTTATTAGACTATTGACCCTGAGATATAAATTCAAATCTTGCCCTGTCAGCTGGTGACTGTGAATTTATGGAATGCCATAAAAGCTTGTCTGGTTTGCTTATGTTCTTCAGAGAAACATGTCTGCCATCCTTGGCCAGTCCAGCTTTAATGGCATAGAGTGATAGAGTGATACAGTGCGGATACAGGCCCTTCAGCCCAACTTGCCCACACCGTCCAACATGTCCCAGCTACACTAGTCCCGCCTGCCTGCGCTTGGTCCATATCCCTCCAAACTTGTCTTTTCCAGATACCTGTCTAATTGTTTCTTAAATGTTGGGATAGTCCCAGCCTCAACTACCTCCTCTGTGTTTCCAGATGAACCCAACAGCATTGAGGGAGTTCCTTCATCAGAGCAATTGCAGCTGCTGAAGAAGGCAGTTCCCCATCATCTTCTCAAGGGTTATTAAGGATGGGCAATGCATGCTGGTCCCAATTGTACTTTATTGTCACATGTTCCGAGGTACAGTGAAATTCTTATTTTGTATACAGTTCAGTAAAAATATTACTATACATAAGCACAATCTTAGCTAAGTACAAGTGTATAGGAATAATACACTGGGATAGTATTCAAAAGTCACCATGTATTGGCACCATTCTTCATGATTCAAGTTTTGAATGTAGAGTTCTTAACTTGGCCACGAAGGCCTGATGTACTGGCGGCATCTTGCCAGGGACTCCCAAATCCTTGAAAATGGATAAATAGAAAACAATGCTGTTAGCAGGCCTCTCAATTCAGGGTTTCACACGACAATAAATGCTGACTATTCTCAAAGCATCTGGGCGGCACAGTGGGGCAGCGGTAGAGTTGCTGCCTTACAGCACCGGAGACTCGTGGGATTCGATCCGGACTATGGGTGCTGTCTGTACGGAGTTTGTACGTTCTACGCTGCGACCACATGGGCTTTCTCTGGTTGCTCCGGTTAGATGTGTAACTACAGGGATGGACATTTAGAGTGATGGATAGATTGGCAATCAAACAGGTTGCTTTGCCCTGGATGGCGTCATGCTTCTTGAGTATTGTTGAGATCTCCTAGAGATGTGAAGAAGCTTCCACCACACTCTTGTCATCCTCAGATGGTGGAGTGTCACTCTCCACACTACACCCACCCTCTGACTTGCTGTCATAGCTACGTATTTATATGGCTTCTCCTGCTTTTGTCTCTTTTAGTTTAGTTTAGTTTAGAGATACAGCGCAGAAACAGGACCTTCGGCCCACCGAGTCCGCACCGACTAGCGATCCCGCACATCAACATTACCCTCCGCACACTAGGGACGATTTTTACATTTTTACCAAGCCAATTAACCTACAAACCTGTATGTCTTTGGTGTGTGGGAGGAAACCGAAGATCTCGAGGAATCAGGTCACGGAGAGAAAACTCCGTCCAGATAAGCACCGTACAGATGGAACAGTACACCACCGCACCATCTCTGGTGATACTTACAGAATTATATACCTGGGTTTGCCCCAGCTGGTCTGGTTGCCATCCACATCCCAAAAACCTGCAAGTTGAAGGTTAAGTTCCCACTGTAAATGTCCCCTCAAGTGAACATGATTGTTGGAATCAAAGGGGATTTGATAGGAAATTGGGAAGATTATTTTTAGGATTGGTATGTAGTTTTAGAGATACAGCAATGAACCCTGCCCTTCAGCCTACTGAGTCAATTTCAACCATTCATCACCCGTTCATACCAGTGCTATGTTATTCCACTTTCGCTATCACTTTCTGGAGGCAATTTAAAGAAACTAATTAACCTACAAACCCACACGTCTCTGGGATGGGGGAGGCAACCAGAACACCCAGAGGAAACCCACACATTCACAGGGAGAACCTGCAAACTCCACACGTACAGCACCGGGGGTCAGGCTCTAACCCGGGTCTCTGGCGATGTAAGGCAGCAGCACTACCAGCTGCTCCTCTGCATTGCCCTCATGATTAGTGTAGGATTCACAGAAATGAGCCTTTCATGGTCTGCATAGATTTAGTTGGCCAATGGGCCCATTTCCCTTGACTTTTATATCCCACTTCCTCAATGAGGGTCACGTTAACACAAATAGTCCATCATTTTTCACTTGGACATGTAAAGGAGGATAGGCAAAGATTTGTTTTCAACCATCAAATGCTGTGCATCAACTCAGTTAAAAAGTAACAAGAAATGACTAAATCACTTCGGCCTCTGAAATACTTCAGAGTCTCGCCCACTGCATACAACCCCTGTGCTTTGCACTCTGACAGGGCCACTTCTGATTAACATTTTAAATCAATCATATTTATAAATAAAAGAGACACAAGATACTGCAGATGCTTAAATCTTGAGCAAAATACAAACTGCCGGAGACACTCAGAGCATCAGTCAACATATTTTAGTTTACTTTAGAGATACAGCACAGAATCAGGCCCTTCGGAACACTGAGTCCACGCCAACCAGCAATCCCTGCACACTAACACCATCCTACACACACTGGGGACAATTTACCAAGCCAATTTGCATACAAACCTGCACGTCTTTGGAGTGTGGGAGGAAATCGGAGCACCCGGAGAAAACCCACGGGGTGCATGTACAAACTCTGTACAGACAGCACCCATAGTCGGGATCGAACCCACGTCTCTGGCGCTCTGTGAGGCAGCATCTCTACCACTGTGCCATCGTGCAACCCTGTGGAAGGAAATGGACGGACAACATTTTGGCTTGGTACCGTCCTTCAGGCCATAAGACCCCTGAACCAATCACCATTTATAAATAAAATTAAACAGCTATCTTTCACCCATTTAGATCGGTGATACCATTCTTATTATCAGTCGCATATTGCGTATATCAATGGATTTTATTTGCCAATCTTTTAGTTGGGGTTAACTGAAACACGATACATGGGGGAAAAAACAAGGCTTATTAGTTAGGTAATTCCTTCTTCTCCTAGCTGACTGGGAAAATATGCATGTGTAGTTTCTAGCCTGATTATTAACTTGAAGAGTAATTATTGGTTATTTTCCATAAATAAAACAAGAGTACCTGAAGGATCCCAATTCAATAGAACAGAACGTGATTCCAATTTATATGCTTATAACACCTTCAGCCTCCACATTAAACCCAGTAGGGTATAGAGATTTTTATAAATTGAAGTTATTTTTAACTGAGCTGAAAAGGCTAAACAGACAGTGGCAGTAAAAATAGTATAGATGGCAGAGTATTAAAAAACAGAGACACGTATCACGCACAAGAGAATAAAGGATGTTAATCATGAACATGTTGCAAATGTACTGCTTAAAGAATAATCACGAGAGAATCAAAGAAGGCAAGAAAAACAAATCAAATGTTGAGTGTAAGAGAAGCAGAACACTCTGAGATCATCAGGTTTCATGAGGAATGCTCATTATATTGAAACAAATATGTGGATCCAGTTTGTAGAAATTTGAGCATTTTCATTGCAACATTTTTTCTTCATTCTAATACTTTATTCTTCCCAGCATGATTATATAGACATGTCTACACTGCATTGAACTAATGGGATTGTTTTTTACTTCAAATGCACAATGTCACTGATAATTGTTAAACTCGCACAAACATCTGTTACAGGATTTCTGCAGCCTCTGATCAGTGTCCTGCGTTTCACCACTTTAATGTCCCTTTATTTGTTCTCTTTCTCTCTGGGTGGCATGGTGGCGCGGCGATTACTGCCTTACAGCGCCGGAGACCTGGGTTCGATCCCGACTACAGGTGCTGTCTGTACAGAGTTTGCATGTTCTCCCCGTGACCTCAGTGGGTTTTCCACGGGGACCGCCTGTTTCCTCTCACACTCCAAAAACAAAGAAACATAGAAAATAGCTGCAGGAGTAGACCTTTCGGCCCTTCGAGCCTGCACCGCTATTCAATATGATCATGGCTGATCATCCAAAATCAGCACGCCGTTTCTGCTTTCTCCCCATATCCCTTGATTCCATTAGCCATCAGAGCTATATCTAACTCTCTCTTGAAAACATCCAGTGAATTGGCCTCCACTGCCTTCTGTGGCAGAGAATTCCACAGATTCACAACTCTCTGGGTGAAAAAGTTTTTCCTCATCTTAGGCCTTATTCTTAAACTGAGGTACAGGTTAAAAGCTGTACAGATTTGTAGGTTAATTGGCTTGGTTTAAATGTAAAATTGTTCCATGTGTGTGTAGGGTACCGTTAATGTGCAGGGATCGCTGGTCGGTGCGGACTCGGTGGGCTGAAGGGCCTGTTTCCGCACTGTTTCTCTAAACTGAACTAAACTAAACTTACTAACCTTTCTCGTTAATCCACCAGACATCGTCATACATTATAGGGTCACATTGGCAGCCTTGGCCTCACTCTAACAGAGATATCCCCTTTCTCCTTCGACTCCTCTATGTCTCTGCACAAAAACGTACTTGTTTACTAACTTCCCCAGATCTGCTTCAGGGGAATGCATTAATTCTGTTCCTCATTCCAATGGATGCTTCAGTTAATGCATTAATTCTGTTTGTCATTCCAATGGATGCTTCCTGATCTGCTGTGTATTCCCAGCATTTTATTTAATATACTGTAACAGGACACACTTTTTGGATCAAAGAGAATCCTTTGATCTCACCATCGTAGTATCAAAGGAATAGTCGCAGAGGGAAGAGACTAGTCCTGCATGCACCACCAAAGTCACGAATAGCTACTTCCCCTGCATTATCAGGCTTCTGAATGGTCCTTCAATAAGCTAGGGTATTGTCCAATACATCTTGTTGTAGACATTGCACTTTCTATATACTACCATGCTGAGAACTATATACTGCACTCTGCATCTTCCCTTTTGCTATACCTATTGTGCTTGAGTTTGGCTTGATTGAATTAATGCATAGTATATCTGATCTGTTTGGATAGCATGCAAAACAAAGCTTTGCACTGTACCTCAGTACACGTGACAATAATAAACCTAAACCTTAACCTAACATTCATCTTGCTGGATCGAAGAGAATCCTTTGATCTCACCATTGCAACATCAAAGGATTGGTCCCCAAGGTATTGCCTCCAGTAGCACACATTGTGAATCATCCAGGTGTTCATGTCTGTCCATGAAAGATTTTCAAACCATCAGTCCAATTGGTAAATATCGGGAAGCTGTTCCATTTACATGGGATGGATTTAAAATGTTATGAAAAAGAGGAAAAGGGGGATTTGGGGGAAAACTTTCTTCATCAAAGAGTAGTTTAGTTTACGGTAGACAAAAGTGCTGGAGAAATCAGCGGGTGCGGCAGCATCTATGGAGCGAAGGAAATAGTCAACGTTTCGTGCCAAAACCCTTCTTCAGACTGATGTAGGGTGGGGTGGGAAGAAGAAAGGAAGAGGAGGAGCCAGAGGGCTGAGGGAGAGCTGAGAAGGGAAGGAGACAATAAGGGCTACCAGAAATTAGAGAAGTCATTGTTCATACCGCTAGGGTGTAAACTGCCCAAGCGGAATATGAGGTGCTGCTCCTCCAATTTCCAGTGGTGCTCACTCTGGCCATGGAGGAGGCCCAGGACAGAAAGGTCAGATTCGGAATGGGAGGGGGAGTTGAAGTGCTGAGCCACCGGGAGATCAGATTGTTTATTGCGGACCGAGCGGAGGTGTTCGGTGAAACGATTGCCAAGCCTACGCTTGGTCTCGCCGATGTAGATCAGCTGACATCTCAAGCAGCGGATGTAATAGATGAGGTTGGAGGAGGTGCAGGTGAATCTCTGTGTCACCTGGAACGACTGTTTGGGTCCTTGAATGGAGTTGAGGGGGGAGGTAAAGCGACAAGTGTTGCATCTCTTGCGATTGCAGGGGAAAGTGCCTGGAGAGGGGGTGGTACGGGTGGGAAGGGAAGAATTGACCAGGGAGTTACGGAGGGAGCGGTCTTTGCGGAAAGGAGACAGGGGGGAGATGGGAAGATGTGGTGAGTGGTGGGGTCATGTTGGAGGTGGCGAAAATGACGGAGAACTATTTGTTGTATGTGACGGCTAGTAGGGTGGGACTAGGGGGACTTTGCCCTTGTTACGAGTGGGGGGATGAGGAGAGAGCAATGTTGTGGTGTATTGAAGATACTTTTGTGCGAGCCTCATCTATAGTGGAGGAGGGGAACCCTCGTTCCCTGAAGAATGAGGATATTTCTGATGCCCTGGTATGAAACACCTCATCCTGGGAACAGATGCAGCGTAGACGGAGGAATTGGGAGTAGGGGATGGAGTCTTTACAGGAAGCAAGGTGGGAGGAAGTGTAGTCTGGATAGCCATGGGAGTCAGTGGGTTTATGGTGGATGTCGGTCAGAAGTCTATCCCCTGCGATGTAGATAGTGAGGTCAAGAAATGGTAGGGAAGTGTCGGAAATGATCCAGGTGTATTTGAGTGCCGGATGGAAGTTAGTGGTGAAATGGATGAAGTCAGTGAGTTGTGTGTGGGTGCAGGAGGTAGCACCAATGCAATCATCGATGTAGCGGAGGTAGTGGTCGGGGATAGGGCCCTGGTACGTCTCAAACAAGGATTGTTCAACGTACCCTACAAAGAGCCAGGCATAGCTGGGGCCCATGCGCGTGCTCATAGCTATGCCTTGTATTTGGAGGAAATGACCGGAAATTGGAGGAGCAGCATCTCATATTCTGCTTGGGCAGTTTACACCCCAACGGCATGAACATTGACCTCCCATTTCTGGTAGTCCTTATTGTCTCCTCCCCTTCTCAGCTCTCCCTCAGCCCTCTGGTTCCTCCTCTTCCTTCCCTCCCACCCTACATTAGTCTGAAGAAGGGATTCAGCCTGAAATGTTGCCTATTTCCTTCGCTCCATAGATGCTGCTGCACCCGCTGAGTTTCTCCAGCACTTTTGTCTACTGTAGTTTAGTTTAGTTTCGTAACACATCGAGGAAACATGCCCATTGGCCCACCGAGTCCGCACCCACCAGCGATCCCCGCACATTAACACTGTCCTGCACACACTGGGGACAATTATAGACATACACCAAGCCAATTAATCCACATATCTGTACGTCTTTGAAGTGTTGGGGGAAACCGAAGCTGATTGTGGATGATCAGCCATGATGACAATGAATGGCGGTGCAACCTGAAAGGGCCATAATGTCCTGCTCCTGCACCTATTTTTCTATTTTTCTTCTTCTATCTCGGAGAAAACTCATGCGGTCACGGGGAGAACGTACAAAGTCCGTACAAACAGCTTCTGTAGTCGGGATCGAACCTGGGTTTCTGGCGCTGCAAGCGCTGTAAGGCAGCAACTCTACCGCTGCATCACTGTGCCACCCCCATTATGATCTAATTCTAGTTTTTTAATTATCTAGTTCCAGTCATTCTAGTTATGATCTAGAATTCACTGCTTGCAGAGTCTGTGGAAACAGAATCTATCAGTGCTTTCAAAAAGAAAATTGGGTAAAAATAATTTAAAAAAATATTCTCCAATGTCCCAACATGGACATGGTCGGCCAATTAGTCACATTCTACATCTTAGCTATTCTATGATTTCATAACTCAGGCTTTTAGCAGTTCTACCAATGCTCCTTGTATATAAATCACCATTTAGGGGTTGTTTATTCAATCAGCAACCCTACATTATTAAGTTGCAGTAGTGTTTGAAACTCCCTCACCTTTACATCAACAGATTGCAATGCAGACTTCTACGATAGAGTCTTACATTCTCAACAAGATTTAGGTTTAAGGTGAAGGGGAAAAAGATTTGATAGGAATCTGAGGGGTAACATTTTCAAAGGGTGGTGAGTGTACGGAACGAGCTGCCAGAGGAGGTTGCTGAGGCAGGGACTATCCCAACGTTTAAGAAACAGTTAAACTGGTACATGATTAGGACAGGTTTGGAGGGGTATGGGCCAAACGCAGGCAGGTGGGACTAGTGTAGCTGGGACATGTTGGCTGGTGAAGGCATGTTGGGCTGAAGGGCCCATATCCATGCTGTATGATTCTATGACTCTCTAAGATTGGGTGAAGTCCATTTACAGTACTGCCACCTCTACACCCTCCTTTTCCTTGAATTCCATGGCATATTTTTGGCTACCATGGAGAATGCATTATAAGAATCTGAAGAAGACACATAGTGCTGGATTAGCTCAGCGGGTCAGACAGCATCTCAGAACAACATGGATAGGCAACATTTCGGGTTGGGACCCTTCTTCAGAATGAAGAGTCACATTCTGCAGACGGGTCCTGACTCGAAACGTCACCTATGCTGCCTGAGCCGCAGAGTTACTACAGCACTCTGGTCTTCTTTTGTAACAGCCTATGTAGTAACAGCAATGGAAAGCTGAAGCTTTGAAATTGCCATTACACCTATTGTGTTCGTGGTTAACCTTATTTATTCATTTTTTATTACTGAAAATTATTATCAACTTGGATTCCAAGCCATTGTATTTTGTGACATAAAGTTCTTACAGCTCATGGACTGGGAAATTGATTCTCCTACTCTCCCATGTTAATCCACTGGGAAGCTGGATGTTTCTCCTTGGGAAATGGCACACTCATGCCTTTCTCCCTGTGTAAGATCCAGTAGCTTTCTGTTGAAGCTCTAATGGAAATCCTGGAATAATCCTTGTGGGGTTTAAAAGCCTTTCATGTGGCCTGCAAGCCATTTTCGCACAAAGTAACTTTGCTTTGTGGTGTTAAGCTCACGTCACAAGTGGGGTTTTAGGAGTAACCGTTCGGCTTATCAGATCCTGTGCCCTCTGTAGCTGGCCTTGGGAAACACATGGCAGCGTCTCTGATCAAAGTAATAACAACCAGAGGGGAAGAAAATGAGGGCAGAAGTCAAAGATTTCTCTTTTGTTTTCACCTCAGAATTCTTGCTGAAATATCGGGATTCAGAGAAATGAAAAAGCCACAGGCTCTTTGTTATTGTTGAACACAATCAAATGAGATTTATACCACAGGAATGCATATGCTTTAGCCCAATGAAAACTGAGATTTATTAATGGAACAAATCTGCCTGTGATCCATTTCTTTAACGTGGCTCAGAGAAACAGAAGGAGGTAAACGCAGGGGCTCTGGATCCACAACATATGAGTATTTTTCTTGATTATCTGGCCTATCGTCTTTGAACGCCAAATCGCTTTGTTTTAGTTTAGTTTAGTTTAGTTTAGTTCAGAGATACCCTTTTTCACACAGAGAGTTGTGAGTCTGTGGAATTCTCTGCCTGCGGTGGAGGCCAATTATCTGGATTCTTTCAAGAGAGAGCTAGATAGGGCTCTTAAAGATAGTGGAGTCAGGGGATATGGGGAGAAGGCACGAACGGGGTACTTATTGGGGATGATCAGCCATGATCATATTGAATGGCGGTGCTGGCTCGAAGGGCCGAATGGCCTACTCCTGCACCTATTGTCTATAGCGCAAAACAGACCCTTCGGCCCACCGAGTCCGCGCCGACCAGCGATCCCCGCACACTAACACTATCCTACACACACTAGGGACAATTTACGATCATACAAAGCCAATTAACAACAAACTTGTATATCTTTGCAGTGTGGGAGGAAGCCAGAGCTCCCAGTAAAACCCACGCAGGTCATGGGGAGAAAGTACAAACTCCGTACAGACAGCACACGTATTCAGGATCAAACCCGGGTCTCTGGCTCTGTAAGGCAGCAACTCTACCGCTGCGCCACCGTGCCACCCACTAATTACGAGAAAGGCAGTTCAAGAGGACCAACTTGTTTTCAGCCACTGCTTTGGTCTCTATTAACGTGTATTAATATCAATAAGAAAATAGAAGCCCATTGTACCTTAATCGTCTGAACTGCTCCAGTTGTTCAATTTGAACAATTTCTCTTTAAAGCATTTCCATGGTGCCGGCTTTTGACTCTGCGGTTGATTGTATAAATTGTCGGTTGTCACATTTCCAAAGATGCTTTGTCACTTGCCTGAATTCTTATCTTTGAAACTGTCAAAAAAGAAGATTGTTGCTCAAGAAATTATGGGAGGTTTGCATAGCTGACCCCAGCTTGGTAAAATAACTTGGATCGTGTTTACAGGCAGGAATTTCTGACTCATACATTTCTAAACATGGGTGAAAGCAACTTGGAGCATTGAAATAAAAAACTTTGAATTCTCTCCTGAAGTTTATTTCCTAATTATGTTGCAAAATGTATTTTTCATTGACCATTGTCTGATGCACATAATCATACAAAGTACCACAGCGTGGCGCCAGCAATGCCTGCCTCGTCAACACTCTGTCTGTCCCTCCCTTCTTTGTGTTTTAATAGTATGTGTTAAATGAAAGTTTTTAGTGTTCTTTAACTTGTTTTATGTGGGGGGTGGCGGGTGGTTGTTGGGGAAAACTTTTTTCAATCTCTTACCTCGACGGAGATGCGATTTGTTTCCGTATCGTGTCTCCGTCCGCACTGCGGCCTAACCGAGGAGTCAGTGCCCTTTGCTGGAGACCGACTTTTGAGAGCTCCACCGCGGGGAGCCTATGGGACTTTATCATCGTGGAGCCAGCGATCCCTTTGCCAGGGATCGACCTCGGAGCTCCAACGGTGGGTGCCTGCGGACTTAACATCGCGGAGCTCGCGGTCTCTGGTCAGAGACCAACTTCGGGGACTCCAAGCCACAAGAGCTTCGACCGCCCCGGCGCAGGAGTTTTGATCGCCCCGATGCGGGAGCTTCGACTGCTCCGACGCGGGAGCTTCAATCGCCCCCATGCGGGAGCTTCGACCGCTGGGTGCGGGAGCTTCAATCACCCCGACGGTTGGTTCGACTGCCCCAACCAAGGGAGAATAAAGAGGAAGAAGGTTGTACTTTTTTGCCTTCCATGACAGTGAGGAATGTAGGGAATCCGCTGTGGTGGATGTTTATGTTAACTTTTATATAGTTGTGTGTCTTGGTGCGTTTTTTTCCCGTAGGGCTGTATGGTAATTCGCATTTCTCTGTACATTAATTGATACACGTGACAATAAAAGACCTTTGAAACCTTTGAAAGTAAAAATGAACCCAAATTTCTTACTGACATTCCTAAAATAAATAATGTAGGGAGGAACAGCAGATGGAGGATTAGACCGAAGAGAGGTACAAAATACTGGAGTAGTGCGGCACGGTGGTGCAGCAGTAAAGTTCCGTCCTTACAACGGCAGAGACCCAGGTTTGATCCTGTCTACGGGTGCTGTTTTTTATGGAGTTTGTACATTCTCCCTGTCACCATGTGGGTTTTCTCCAGTTGCTCCGGTTTCCTCCCACATCCCAAAGACGTGCAGGCTTGTAGGTTAATTGGCTTCTGTGTGTAGGATAGTGCTGGTGTACAGGCGACCACTGGTCGGCATGGACTCGATGGGCTGAAGGGCCTGTTTCCATGTTGTATCCCTAAACTAAACAAAACTCAGCAGGTCAGGCAGCATCTTTGGAGAAAAGGATTAGGTGACGTTTCGGGTCAAGACCCTTCTTCAGACTGAGAATCTCGACCCGAAACGATACCTATTCCTTTTCTCCAGAGATGCTGCCCGACCTGCTGAGTTACTCCAGCATTTGGTGTCTATCAAAAACAAACAGGTTGATTTTACTTGACAAATCAACCATAGCAGTTGAATAAAGATGAGAGTTTTAAATCATACATTTTACACAGCAGGTCCAAATGAGATTGGGACAATTTTCAGTGAGACCCCAGAACTTGACTTTGCGTTTTCCTCTTGCCATTCTACTTTTTCATCTCTTTCCTCTTAATCTGCTATTAAAAATACCGCCTGCTAACTTGCTTCTGTGGACACATGCATGCATCCACTGTTCGATTCTACAACGCTGAAACTACTGAGATGGTAGGAGACTGGGAAATCCTCTGTGACATGTCAACCTACTGCTGCTTTTCACAGGACCACAAATATTTTGATGACGAAGTGGAGAAAAAAAATTGACCGAGAACCAGTTGATCAATGACAATATTTCACCATTGAGGTAACTTTCCAATTCAATTATTCGCTTGTAGCACGAGTTAAGACAGAACTGTTACAGGCACGGCGATACACAGATGAACAGAAGGGCAGCTTAGTAGTGAATAGTTTCAGGCTTCCCTAATGAACACCATGTTATGAAGGATGAAGTTCATCCAAGGTTCAAAAGCTTCAGTGATTGAGTGAGTAGCCACGTTCAGAGATTGGAGTGGATTGAAGACCAAGCTTCAAGTGGCACATAATTCATTTTCAAAACTAGCCATTTGACAAAACAGAATTGCTGATAAATTGTGTCAATTTGTCAGCAGGAGTAAATAGCCCATAAAAAGGCAGGACCGTCCAGGAATGAACTTTTATATCAGGCATGGAATCTTTTTTATATCTTTGATGTATGTGTCTTCAGGTATTATTTGCTTTTGTTTCCAGCAGACACTAAATATTAACGCATACTTAAACCATTGACATTCTCGTACATCTGGATGAAATTGCACTAAGCAGCTAGTCAAGAAATCCTCGTGTTGAAAAACATAGAAACATAGAAAATAAGTGCAGGAGTAGGACATTTGGCCCTTCTAGCCAGCACTGCCATTCAATACGATCATGGCTGATCATCCAAAATCAGTACCTCGTTCCTGCTTTCTCCCCATATCCCTTGATTCCGTTAGCCATATGTTCCTGATGTTGGGAGAGTTCAGAACCAGGGGCCACAGTCTAAGAATAAGGGGTAAGCCATTTAGAACGAAGTTGAGGAAAAACTTTTTCACACAGAGGGTTGTGAATCTGTGGAATTCTCTGACTCAGAAGGCAGTGAAGGCCAATTCTCTGGATGCTTTCAAGAGAGCGTTAGATAGAGCTCTTAAAGATAGCGTAGTCAGGGGATATTGGGAGAAGGCAGGAATGGTGTACTGATTGTGGATGATCAGCCAAGATCACAGTGAATGGCGGTGCTGGCTCGAAGGGCTGAATGGCCTACTCTGGCACCTATTGTCTATTGTCTATATCTAACTCTCTCTTGGAAACATCCTGTGAATTGGCCTCCACTGCCTTCTGTGGCATCTCAGTCCTAAATGGCCTTCCCCTTATTCTTAAACTGTGACCCCTGGTTCTGGACTCCCCCAACATCGCGAACATTTTGTGTTTTTGTCTCATCACCTGCTTTAGCTGATAGAAGGTCCAGAGCCACTGGCAAGACCTTAGATATTGAGTAAATCAAGGACCAGTCTCACCCCAGTCTCTCCCTCTTCTCCTCTTTCCATTCAGGCAAGCGGTACAGATGTTTGACAATACTTACTTCCAGATTCGTCCCAGCTGTTATCAGGCAACTGAATGGTCCTCTTATCAGCTAGAGTGCAGTCCTGACCTCTCATCTACCTTTGAACTATCTTTAATTGGACTATCTTTACCTTGCACTAAATGGTGTACCCTTTATCCTCAATCTGAGCACTGTGGACAGCTTGATTGTAATCATGTATAGACTTTTCTTTGACAGGATAGCAGGCAAACAAAAGCTTTTCATTGTACCACGGTACACATGACGATAATAAACTAAACTAAATCAAGGCAACATCAATGATTTCTCTTCCACTGATGGCAATAGACAGAGACTCATGGACTTAACAAGAACAAGAGACACAAGAGACTGAGAACGCTGTACTCTTGAGCAAAACGCAAAGTGCTGGAGGAACTCAATGGATCAGGCAGCATTTGAGCAGGGAATAGACAGATGGCATTTCAGGTCCTGACCCAAAACATTGCCCTCCATTCCCTTCCGACAATGTCTGGATATGTAGAAAACATTCTCCAACACTAATCACTCTAAACCAGCTACTGGTACCTTTGATTGCTCCCCCCCCCCACCCGAAGCTGTTGTCTTTTTATTAAGGCTCTCATTCGGTACATTATCAGATTTGTGTTCACGGGCAAAAAAAACAATTCTTACGTGACATACACAAGAATCTCTTTCCTGTTCAAGCTACTGAATGTCGACCAGGAGTACTAGTTGCATTGAATTTCAGGGACACTGAGGCAAATTGTGACAATCCATCCCCAACCCAGTCAATACCTTGTGTATATACCGACTCTCCCTGACTTACGTAAAGTCCTCACGGATCCTTGCGCAAGTCAGAATTTATGTAAGTCGGAAACAGAAGTGCTACAGCACACTTGTAAATTCACTAATCGTACTATGTGGTACCAGTAGGAGGCCACATGGGAGCTCTGAGGCGGAGATCACATAAGAGCTCCGAGCTGGAAACCATGCAGGAGCTCCGAGGTAGAGACCATGTGGAAGCTCTGAGGCTGAGATCACATGAGAGCTCCGAGCTGGAGACCACGTAGGAGCTCTGAGGTTGAGACCATGTGGGAGCTCCGAGGTGGAGACCATGTGAGAGCATCCACGAGAAGGGTTGACTGATTGTGGAAAGGGCCGTTTGCACAGTAGTGCACAGCTTCCAAGACCACTGAGACCCACAACATGTAAATAAAACAGTTGGATTAAAGAATTGGTTTCGTAAGTGCGAGTTTACGTAAATTGCATACTACATTAGTCTGTATTTAGAAAGATGTTGATTAAAATATCACCTTTCAAGACACTTGATAATAGTTATGTTATAGGGGTGGCACAGTGGCACAATGATAGAGTTGCTGCCTTACAGTGCCAGTGACCCGGGTTCGATCCTAACTACGGGTGCTGTATGTACAGAGTTTGTACCTTCTCCCTGTGACCGCATGGATTTTCTCCAGGTCCTCTGGTTTCCTCCAAAAACATGCACGTTTGTAGGTTAATTGGCTTCTATATATTGTCCCTAGTGTGTAGGATAGTATTAGTGTGTGGGTGATCGCTTGGCGGCGCGGACTCGTTGGGCCGAAGGACCTGTTTCCACAATAGATCTCTAAAGTCTAAAATCGAACAAGACATTGAATAATGAAGGATATTCAGCTGGTCAGGCAGCACCTGTTGAGAGATAAATCAAGTATTTGGTATGAAACTTTCTAAAGCATAGTCACTGCATAAAGTGGGAAAAGCAGAAGTCAATTTACATCAAGCAAGCTTCCACAGAACATAAATAATGATCATGCCCTGCTTTTTATGATTTTATTTGTACGATGGGTGAGCACAGGGAAACTGGAGAACTGCATCCCAAACATCTAGTATGGAAATCACCAATAAATGCATCCATGTACTCATAGAGTGTGGAAACAGGCTCTTCGGCCCAACTTGCCCACACCGGCCAACATGACCCAGCTATACTAGTCCCACCTGCCTGCACTTGGTCCATATCCCTCCACACTTGTCCTATCTATGTACCTGTCTAACTGTTTCTTCAACGTTGGGATAGTCCCAGCCTCAACTACCTACTCTGGCAGCTTGTTCCATACACCCACCACCCTTTTGGGTGAAAAGGTTTCCCCTCAGATTCCAATTAAATGTTTTCCCCTTCACCTTGAACCTCTGGTCCTCTGGTCCTCGATTCCCCTTCTCTGGGCAAGACACTCTGTGCATCTACCCGATCTATTCCTCTCATGATCTTATACACCTCTATCACCCCTCATCCTCCTGTGCTCCAAACAATAGAGACCCAGCCTACTTAACCTCTCCTTGCATGTCAGACCCTCAAGTCCTGGCAACACCCTCGTAAATCTCTGTGAACCCTTCCAAGCTTGACAATATCTTTCCTATAACATGGTGCCCAAAACTGAACGCAATACTCTAAATGCGGTCTCACTAACGTCTTTCTCACCCATCGGAGCTGGGAAAGGATTCACAGTTGTGCTCATGGCTTCCCCTGAACTGTAGCTATCCCACAGACTTCTGAAAATGCAGGACAACCCAGTTGGGTGGCAGCACTCGGCATGATGTTGCGAACTTGGACTGGTTGTACGGAAGCTCAGTGTGGTTGGTCAAGATGTACTGACCCCACACAAATCACCGTCCGAGAACTCAGCACCTTTAACACAGCAAGACACCTCAAGACTTTTCACTGCCACATTATCGAACAGTAAACTGAAGCTAAGCCATGTAATGAAACATTAGGACAAATGACTCAAATTCTGTCAAACGGGACAAGTTTTAAGGAGAATCATAAGCGAGCCAGGGCATTCAGGGAATATATTCATCGAGCCCAGGGCTTTGGCATTGAAAGGCAGGCCAGCCGATAATGATTAATCTCAGAGATGACCAAGAGGCCAGCGTTACCAGAGTGCAGAAAGTCAAACAGCCAGCAGGAGTCAATAGTACAAGACTTGGATCCTTCTTCCTGCCTTACAGACACGGATACTAATTGCAGTACACTCACTAGCGTTGTCTGTGAGATTCGAAAAACCCAGCTTGATGCTCTGACCCCACAAAACTCTTAAATGAAAATAGTGCAAATGATTCAATAGACAACCCAGTCTCTGTTTGGTTATTTAGAAATAAGTCATCTTTTAGCAATGTATTTAATAATTTATCGTGCCGGATCCTTTTACAGTTTCATGCTGTAGCTAAATCAAATGCCTTCAATGAAACATTCCTGACTCTGTGCCCAAAAGCTGGAGAAAAAGGCACAAATTGTATCTCAAAAGGCTAACAAATATGCTTGTGTTTCCTGCCTTAGGGAGGTCAGTGGAGTTTGTGCCTGAGAGGTAGAAATGTGAGTGCTAAAATGCCAAAGGTGTCAGCATCTCCATCTATCAGCTCCCCTGTGACAGGCTGGCTTGCTGGTTTAAAAATATCTAGGTCATCTTGGCCCACTGCCTTTCTCCAGGAATTGCAAAACCAAAACCAAGTACCAGGTTAATGCATTTTAACTTTGCCGTCTGCTTTCTGATGTGCAAATTAATCAGCTACAAGATCATGTGAAGTAGAAGCAGGAGAACAGGCCCCTTGAGTCTGCTCCACCACTTATCTGAAGAAGGGTCTCGACCCAAAACGTCACCCATTCCTTCTCTCCAGAGATTCTGCCTGTCCCGCTGAGTTACTCCAGAATTTTGTGTCGACCCACCACTTGGTAAGATCATTGCTGATCTTTTACCTCAATTCCACTCACACATTCTATCCCCGTATCCCCTCTGCCCCATCTCTGGGCTCCGGGGAGGATGGGATTACCTTCACTTCTTTCCTAAAGTCGAACACAAATTCTCTGTCACAAATTACTGGCCTGTTTCTATTTATTTTACTATTGCCTATTCCAAGGGTAAGAGCGTCTGGACATTAATTGAACACGTTATAAGTCAGTGGTACAGTATGGAAGTGGAATCAGATGGAGCTGGGCTCAGGAGGGGTAACAGCCATCTCCCTCAATGAACCAGCTGCACCTCAGCAACTATCTTCCGATAGTCATCCACGTTTTGACTTTCCCCCCAATGTCAAACCCAGGAATTTCCAAATTTAATTAATTTGATAATGGAACTTGCCTCAGTGGGTTCTGATCTTCTGGCCTACTTCATCCAGGTCAAATGAAAACAAAAGACTTCTATTAACGTAGCACGTTTCACACAATCTAAATGTAAAAAAAGATGCCTTAGTGAAGCACCTTCTAAGTGTCATTATTATTGTTGAGCGGGAAGTACAGCAGCCAACTTGTGCACAGCAAGCTCCCACAACTGCCATTGGAATTTGCAGCCATTTACATTTTGGGAATGTGGCGGGAACGATGGTGTCAAATTCAAATCCAAAAATAAAGGCGTTTTTGGTGAAATGTGAACATTGGAGGCTTACCTGTCCCCCGACACACGCCCGTTGGATTAAGGAGGTGCTTTACAATCTGAAACTTGAAAAACTCAGGTTCTCTCTCAAAGGTTCTACCAAGACATTCCTAGATACATGGAACCCTTTCTTTGAACTGGTTAACTCTCTTAACTTGTCCCCGGACTCGGAAGAGGACTGAGTGTTCTCCATCATCGTTTTGTTCTACAGCAGCTGCTTTCCCCTTAATCCCCCCCTCCCCACAATTATTTATTTAAATATATATGTGTGTGTGTATATATATATTTTTTCTTTTTCTTTTTTACTTTTTTAAAAATTATTATTATTATTATTTTTTTCCTTTATTTTTATATAGCACATTTTGTTTCGTTTATTCTACCATTTGTGTGTGGATGTGTATGTATGTGAGTGTTGTTTGTCCCCGTTTGGCTCCGACCTGACTTGGGTGGGTTGAAGGTGGGTAAGGTAAGGGTTTTGAGGATCGCTTACATACTGTTGCACAATTATGCCTTGACTGTTACTGTCTGTTATCATTGTATGTATGCAAATTGCTGTGAAATTCAAATAAAAAGATTTAAATCAAATCCAAAAATAAAGGCGTTTTTGGTGAAAAGTGAACATTGGCCAAGCTACTAACCATTTCCCAGTCTGAAGAAGGGTGGCAAAACAAAGACATGGTTGAGGTTAGTTGGGGGGAAATCATTCACTCTCAGGGATTGCGCTGCTAATTTAAACATTTAACGTAACTTTATGTCTGAGATCTTGCCGTACTTCCAGCTTCAACATTATCTGGTTAGGTAGCTGTTCTCAGGGAAAACAGACAGCAACAGAGAAGCAAGGGATATCAATATAATTGCCTCTCCTGTCTTACTTGTGGTTTATATTCATAGAGTTATACATCATGGACACAATCCCTTTAGCCCACCTTGTCCATGCCAACTAAATTGGCATTCTGGGATGATACCATTTCATGTCAAGTCAAGTCACATTTATTTATATAGCACATTTAAAAAACAACTCTCGTTGGCCAAAGTGCTTTACACTTGTTATCAGAATAATATAAACAAACAAACTACATACATATATACATATAGCCCTCGCTCAGAGGACATCAAGAAAGGCTTGGGAGCATAGATACGTTTTTAGTCTTGACTTAAAGGAGTCGATGGAGGGGGTAGTTCTGATGGGAAGGGGGATGCTGTTCCACAGTCTAGGAGCTGCAACCGCAAAGGCGCGGTCGCCCCTGAGCTTATGCCTAGACCGCGGGATATTCAGCAACCCCAAGTCGGCCGATCTGAGGGACCTGGAGGTGGAGTGGTGGGTGAGAAGACTTTTAATGTAGGTGAGGCAAGCCCATTGAGGGCTTTGTAGACATGGAGGAGGATCTTGAAATGTATACGGAACCATACAGGGAGCCAGTGGAGAGAGGCCAGGATCGGGGTGATGTGGTCCTTTTTTCAGGTGCCCGTCAGGAGTCTCGCTGCGGCGTTTTGGACCAGTTGCAGGCGGGACAGGGAAGATTGGCTGATGCCAGTGTAAAGGGAGTTGCAGTAATCTAGGCGGGAGGAGATAAATGTGTGGATGATCTTTTCGAGGTCATCAAAAGTGGAGGAATTGTTTTATTTTAGCTATCGTCCGAAGCTGAAAGAAGCTAGCTTTTACCACGGCATTGACTTGTTTGTCAAATTTCAGTGCTGAGTCAAATATCACGCCAAGGTTTTTGACGTGAGGTTTGAGTAGTGGGGTAAGGCTTCCAAGGCTGCCTGCTGTCATTTTGATTGAGTCCGAGGGGCCGAGAAGGATGACCTCAGACTTACTCTCATTTAGTTGGAGGATGTTCTGGGCCATCCAACACTTTATATCCTCGAGGCAGTGGGTAAGGTTAAGCAGATTTGATTGGTTTTTGGAGCAAGAATTATTCCCCCTTCCATTGACTCCATCTATACTTCACGCTGCCACGTCAAGGCCACCAGCATAATCAAGGATGAGTCTTACCCTGGTCACTTCCTCTTCTCCCCTCTCCCTTCAGGCCAGAGGTACTGAAGTGTGAAAACGCACACCTCCAGATATACAGGACAGTTTCTTCCCAGCTGTTATCAGGCAATTGAACCATCCTACCAACAACTAGAGAGCAGTCATGAGCTACTATCGACCTCATTGGAGACCCTCGGACTATCTATAATCTGGCTGGACTTTCTCCTGCACTAAATGTGATTCTCTTTATCATGTACCTGTACATTGTGGACGACTCGATTGTAATCATGTGTAGTATTTCCGCTGACTAGTTAGCATGCCAAAAAAACATTATTCACTGTACCTCAGTACACGTGACAATAAACTAAACTGAACTAAACTGAACTAAACTAAACTAAACTAAACTAAACTAAACTAAACTAAACTAAACTAAACTAAACTAAACTAAACTAAACTAAACTAAACTAAATTAAACTAAACTAAACTAAACTAAACTAGCCCCAGCAAAAGTCTGAAGATCAGCATCCTTCCCACCACCCCCATTCCTCACAATCCCTTATACCCTTCCTACTTCCTCAGTCTTTATCCCTGACCTCACTTTAACCACTGAGGAAGTCCCCCCCCCCCACCCCCCACCACCATTCAAACCACTTTGAACCCAAATACACAATCCTTATCCCAAAAACAGACAATCGATATTCCTGTTATATAGCCTCTGGGCTGCAGTATTCCCTGCCTGCCTGGGATCTAAGCCTGTCCTGTTTCTTTGAAAACACAAGCAGATGCACTAAAATATTTGGTGTAATCTGGACCTTCAAAGGTCACTTCATCAGAACACCTCCCTCTACTTTGAAATCCAGTTCCTAGATTTCCTTCCCAATCTTTTAAATCTATCCCATACGATTTGCATTATTGTTGTGCAGCCAAGAGGAATGAAGCTAATCTGTCTCCAGACTTTTAAGCTTTAGCACGATGTGCAAGAGAGGCTTTAGAGCTGACATACTCTCTGGTGCTCCCTTACTCTCTGAGGGAAGTATTTAGTGCTCTTCCCCTGACCCCTTCCAAATAGGGATGTGGGCTTGGCAGTTGAAAGTGTGGGTAACCTGGCTTACTGTCAATTTGAATACAACGTTTTCATTCAGGAACCGTTGCTCACATGTAGTAATCATCTGTAAAATATTGCATTATTTGGTACGTTTAGAAAATGTGTTCACAAAAGCAGAGGGCAAAGGTTAGGGTGGCACGGTGGCGCAGCGGTAGAGTTGCTGTCTTACGGTGCCAGATATCCGGGTTTGGTCCTGACTGCAGGTGCTGTCTGTACAGAGTTTGTACTGTGACATGCGTTGGTTTTCTCCGGGTGCTCCGGTTTTCTCCCACACTCCAAAGACGTACAAGGTTGTAGGCTCATTGGCTTTGTATAATTGTAAATTGTCCCTAGTGTGTGGAAGATAGTGTTAGTGTACGGGGGGGATCGCTGGTCGGCGAGGACTTGGTGGGCCGAAGGGCCTGTTTCGGCGTTGTATCTCTAAAACTAAAGAAAGCCTTGCAAGAAGCCAAAACATCAATGTATGGACATAATTGGGCAATGTAGCTTTCCCCCTGTGATTAAAAACAGATCAACATCACAGAATTGTGGATGAGGATGTTCGGCCCATCAAATCTTTACTAGTTCTAAGTAGGATAATCCTTTTAGTTCCCTCCACAGCCTTGCAAATTACTTTCCGTTCAGTGCCTCTCTCCAGATCTCTATTTATGGATCTGATTGATACAGTCCAACATGCAGCAAATTCCAAACCATAGAGTCATAGAGTGATACAGCGTGGAAGGCCCTTCGGCCCAACTTGCCCACACCGGCCAACATGTCCCAGTTACAAACCACTGTCCAAAATCTATCACTTTGCAACAAAAAAAATCAGATTTCTTCAATTCCTTTCACAACCACCACCCACACCTCTGCCCATCACTCCACATCTCTCTACATCTCTGGAATAAACATGGTAACATGCAATTATATCCCTTGCTCCATAATGCACAGCACAAGAATAATGAAATATGACTTATTCGTATTAGGAAAGACTGCGCTTTGTTATCTGTAATCAGGGCCCTATTATTGCAGGGCTGTTCTTCCCTCCAGGATCCACTGTATCCAGAAGCTATCACTCTGAGGTTCTTATATAGGGTAGAGTAGGTTTATGTGATGACCGGCCTTCATGTGCCAAACCTTAGGGCCACTGGTGGGTGGCACGGTGGCACAGCGGTAGAGTTGCTGCCTTACAGTGCCAGAGATCCGGGTTTGATTCTGACTACAGTTGCTGCATGTACAGAGTTTGTACGTTCTGCCCATGACCTGCGTGGGTTTTCTCCGAGAACTCCAGTTTCCCCCCATGCTCTACAGACGTACAGGTTTGTACATTAATTGGCTTCAGTAAGGATTGTAAATTGTCCTCAGTGTGTAAGATTATGCTAGTGTAAGGGGATCGCTGGTCCAGGTGGACTCAGTAGGCAGAAGGGCCTGTTTCTGCGCTGTATCCCTAAAACTAAACTAAACTAAACACCCCTAGCACATAGATACATAGATACATAGATACATAGAAAATAGGTGCAGGAGTAGGCCATTCGGCCCTTCGAGCCTGCACCGCCATTCAATATGATCATGGCTGATCATCCAACTCAGTATCCCGTACCTGTCTTCTCTCCATACCCCCTGATCCCTTTAGCCACAAGGGCCACATCTAACTCCAATATAGCCAATGAACTGGCCTCAACTACCCTCTGTGGCAGAGAGTTCCAGAGATTCACCACTCTCTGTGTGAAAACGTTTTTCCTCATCTCGGTCTTAAAGGATTTCCCCCTTATCCTTAAGCTGTGACCCCTTGTCCTGGACTTCCCCAACATCGGGAACAATCTTCCTGCATCTAGCCTGTCCAACCCCATAAGAATTTTGTACGTTTCTATAAGATCCCCTCTCAATCTCCTAAATTCTAGCGAGTATATGCCAAGTCTATCCAGTCTTTCTTCATATGAAAGTCCTGACATCCCAGGAATCAGTCTGGTGAACCTTCTCTGCACTCCCTCTATGGCTATAATGTCCTTCCTCAGATTTGGAGACCAAAACTGTACGCAATACTCCAGGTGTGGTCTCACCAAGACCCTGTACAACTGCAGTAGAACCTCCCTGCTCCTATACTCAAATCCTCTTGCTATGAAGGCCAACATACCATTCGCTTTCTTCACTGCCTGCTGCACCTGCATGCCTACTTTCAATGACTGGTGTACCATGACACCCAGGTCTCGCTGCATCTCCCCATTTCCTAATCGGCCACCATTTAGATAATAGTCTGCCTTCCCGTTTTTGCCACCAAAGTGGATAACCTCACATTTATCCACATTATACTGCATCTGCCAAACATTTGCCCACTCACCCAGCCTATCCAAGTCACCTTGCAGTCTCCTAGCATCCTCCTCACAGCTAACACTGCCTCCTAGCTTAGTGTCATCCGCAAACTTGGAGATGTTGCTTTCAATTCCCTCGTCCAGATCATTAATATAAATTGTAAATAGCTGGGGTCCCAGCACTGAGCCTTGCGGTACCCCACTGTTCTGATAGTCTCTGAAACCTCTTAAAGCAGTTGAAATTATCTTAAACAATAAAAGTAAAATGTATTGAAAATTAAAATTTTCGATAAAATTGCATTAAATTACTGCAAGTTAACTAATAAGTAAATACAAGGTCAAGTAAAGAAAACAAAATAACAAATCCCCAAATGATCTTAAAATTTTAGTGGAGATCGGCCATCTTCAATATATTCAGGAGCTCTAACTGGAATCGGAAGTGAGCTGGAGGAAGTTGGTTCATTTAAGTTGGTGCCTGATCTCCAATTCTATTTATAGTTCATTCATTTCAATGGGGAGGACCATACGTCAAGGACCTGTTGGGGACAGTTCAGTGTCTCCATTGACGTTTGGTTGGGCCCCTTTAGATAAAGGCAAAAAGGCTTGGTTTGTAGGCTTACTTGTAGTTTAGTGTAGTTTAGTTTAGAGATACAGCCTCGGAAACAGGCCCTTCGGCCCACCGAGTCTGCACCGACGGGCGATCCCCGCACATTATCACTATCCTACACACACTAGGGACAATTTTACATTAATACCAAGCCAATTAACCTCCAAACCTGTATATATGGACTGTGGGAGGAAACCGAAGATCTCAGAGAAAACCCATGCGGGTCACAGGGGGGAAGCGTACAAACTCTGTACATACAAGCACTCGTAGTCAGGATCGAACCCGGGTCTCTGGAGCTGTAAGGCAGCTACTCTAACGCTGAGCCACTGGGCCACCCTTTAGTTGGCAGTATTGTGTTAAAGGTGAAAATGGTGGTAGAGACGCCGAGAGCTTTGTGGTGGAAATTCCACATCTTAAGGTCTTAGCAGTGTCTAACTTAATCTCAGAAAGATTAGGATAGGATTAGTTGAAGTAAGTAAAGCCCCTTGTTGTTGAACTCTTTCAGAGTAGGTTAAGTGCAAGATTACATTTTTTTCCAAACAAGCTCTCTGGGAAAGGTATTTTACCCAGGGGAGCTCATATTAGAACATTCTAGACATGCTTCACTTCAATTCTCAACTGTTATGGAAGAAAAGTCATGGAGGGACCCCATTCATGAGACCCAGATATCTGCTCCTGGCAGCTTGTGCTGCGGGCTTCTCTCACCCCACGTGTAGGAAGGAAATGCAGATGCTGGTTTACACTGAAGATAAACACAAAATGCTGGTGTAACTCAGCGGGACAAGCAGCATCTCTGCAGAAAAGGAACAGGTGGCGTTTCAGGTCCAGTCCCTTGTCTGAAGAAGGGTCTCGACCCAAAACTTCACTTAATCCAGAGTTGCTGCCTGAGCTGCTGAGTAACTCCAGCATTTTGTATCTATCTTCTCTCATACCATGTTGGTATCTATGCCAGCCCTTATTGCCCAGGTCTAATTATTCTGGAACTGAGTGAGGTTTAGGTTTAGGTTATAATTATCACCTGTACCAGGGTACAGTGATGAGTTTTTAGTTTTGCGTGCTATGCAATCAAATTAGATACCACTATACATGAAAACTAAATACACAAAGTGATGGAGTAAAGGGCCTGTCCCATGGGCATGCGACTCCATGCGGCAAGCGCGACCTAACCGGAAGCGGGGGCCGCGCAGAGTTCGAGTGATCCCCGTACAGGGCCGGTCCCACCAGCATGCGGCTGCATGCGGCAAGCGCGACCAAGCCAGAAGCCGCGCGGAGGTCGAGTGAGTGACGCGGGAAGTTTGCGCGTGACGTATGGCGTCAAGACGCTGCGTACGGCGTCGAGACGCTACGCACGCCTGTCGAGGCGGTGCGGACGGCGTCGAGGCGGCTGCGGGCCGGCAGGCCGTTGCCGTGCGGAATTTTTGAACACTGTCAGTTTTTCGGAGCCCCGCGCGATGTCGGGACCAGCTCCGCACAACTCCATACGGCTCCGGCGATCGAAGTGGGTCCGTCCCCGCGAGGCCGTACGGCTCAAGCGACCACGTTAGGTCGCGCTTGCCGCATGGAGTCGCATGCCCGTGGGACAGGCCCTTAACTCAGCGGGGTCAGGTAGCATCTCTGAAGATCGTGAATAGGTAACATTTCAGGTCGGGATCCTTCTACATGAATACAATCAAGGCAAACTCAAGTACAATAGGTAAATGGAAGAGAAAGATACAGTGTGCTGAATACAGTTCTCAGCATTGTAGCGTAACAATTCCAGAGAAATTTTTCAATGTCGGCAATGTGGTAGGTTGCTACATCGTTCAAACACAGTCACAAATCTAACCTTATTTCAGCAGACCTGCACATGGGGTAAGTTGGTAAAATTCCTTTGCTGAATAAGAAAAATAAACCAGATGGGATTTTACTGCAATCTGGTAGCTTCATGGTCTACATTACTGATATGGGCTTTTTCATTGCATATTTATTTATTTAATTTACTGAATTTAAATTCTCCAGCTGCTGTGATGGGATCTGATCTCGTCTCTGAAATTTCAGTGCAAGCTTTGACTAGTCCAGCCAGTCACATAACCTGTTTGCTACTGAAGTCCAGCGACACTTTCTTCAGAGTTAGCATTTAATTTTTAAAATCAGTATTTCAAAGAGAGCTTACTGAGGAATATTTATTATTAATCACTTTTTTTTTACAAGAAAGGAATATCAGGAACTCCAGGGCAATTATAATGACTTCATCAGCTTGATTAATATTTTGATTGAATCTAGTCTCCTGGCTAACATCTGAAGTTGGCAGGACCCTATCTCATCAACATGGAGAGATTAAACTAATATCAGTGTAGACACAGAAGATAATTTTACAGGGTGCCTATTAATTTCAGATTATTAGATAGCAGTGTGCAAGCACAGGCTCTCTAAAGGCCTTTGACATATTGAACTCAATTTTAGCTCCTAAATGGACACTGTAATAAGGGAAATAAACACCAATGTAAAAAACATTTAGTGCAACAACATTTACTAATTTGGTTTAAAGTGGGCCTGTTTATTCATCTGTCACACTCTGATCTCGAATAGTGAAAGGCCTGGATGGAGTGGATGTGGAAAGAATGTTTCCACCACTGGGAGAATCTAGGACCAGAGGCCATAGCCTCAGAATAAAAGGATGCACTATTTATTAGTCAGAGGGTGATGAATCTATGGAATTCATTGCCACGGATAGCTGTGGAGGCCAAGTCAACGGATAGTTTTAAGGCAGATATGGATATATTATTGATTAGCATGGATGTCAGGGGTTATGGGGAGAAGGCAGGAGAATTGGGTTGAGAGGGAAAGATAGATCAGCCATGTTTGAATGGCAGAGCAGACTTAGATTCATAGAGTGATACAGAGTGGAAACAGGCCCTTCGGACCAACTTGCACACACCGGCAAACATGTCCCAGCTGCCCGCGTTTGGCCCGTATCCCCCCAAACCTGTCCTATCCATGTACCTGTTTACTAGTTAAATGTTGAGATAGTCTCTGCCTCACCTATCCCCTCTGGCAGCTTGTTCCATAAACCCACCACCATTTGTGTGAAAAAGCTCCCCTCAGATTCCTTTTAAATCTTTTCCCCTTCACCTTAAACCTAAATCCTCTTGTCCTCAATTTACTTACTCTGGGCAAGAGACTCTGTGCATCTACCCGATCTATTCCTCTCATGATTTTATACTTAATGGGCTGAATGGTCCTATCACTTATGAACTTATGCACTGATGGATTGTACCAGTGATCAGAATCCCTCCAATAACACCAGAGCCCCAAGTAAAGTAAATCTCAATGCCTTATCACCCACAGCAGGAGAAAAATGTGGTTGTCAAGAACTTTAAAAAAAAAATGAATCCCTAAAAACAAAACTAAGTCCTCCTTCTCCAACATGACCTGGACGGAAATATTTCACCATGTTGCAAGAAGGGAGTTGAAAAGGAGTAACAGTTTTCCCTTCCTTCTTAAACACTGCTGAGAATTCCTTCTGGGAATTAAACAATTCATTGCAGCTGGAGGCAAAGGACACACATCCCTTGCACAAACTTGCCTGATCCGGTTGGCCAAGTATTATCTAGTTAAATCATGCTTTATGTGTCCTACTCCAACATTATTTCTCTCCCTCTGACAATCATAGAAAGCTGTACTTTTGACTGACAAGAAGAAATTGAAATGAAGGAAGGGGGTGATCTGAGGGACAGTGGGGGTTGGGGGGAGGACTTGCGGGTGGAATTATTTTGGATTGAGGGAGGGGGGTGTGGGCAGTGGGGGAATTCTGTCCAGAAAATCACTCCCAGACTGTCTGCTGCAATAGGACACTAGAAAAGCAGAGCGATACTCAGACATGGTTTCCTATCATGATCTTTGCTAAGAAACACCAGCTGGGGATTTCTGCTCCTGTTGACAAGGAAGCCGCAATACTTTGGTTATATATATTGCATGAATTTATCGAGGAATTTGCACCGTCTCTGTAGTTATTCCAGCTAATCCCACGCAGTTGATGGGAATCCCTTTATTGGATTGCTTGAACTTACCATAACAGGGCTAAGGAAATATCAAAGAAAGAAATATATGCTTAACCTAGACCATTTATTTAAATGTTCTTAAGTGGCTGGGAGGCCTTAAGTATTCTCAATGGACTCCTTTTTAATAGCTATTCACAAAGATCATTGACAAGGATAGAGCTACCGACATGGGTAGGAAAGAACTGCAGGTGCTGGTTTTTTACCGAAGATGGACACAAAATGCCGGATCAGCGGATCAGGCACCATCTCTGGAGAAAAGGAATGGGAAAAAGTAACCTTTCTGAGTGTGGAGAAGGGCCACGAATGAAAATGACTCCTCTCCATCTTCTCCAGAGATGTTGCCTGACCTGTTGAGTTACTCCGGCATTTTGTATAGGTGACGTTTCAGGTCGGAACCCTTCTTCAGACTCACAGGGCAGTGAGATGGGGATTGCAGAATTCCCAGAGGAGAGAAGAGGAAAACTTTTTCAAAGTAGGTGTACCTTGAGGAGATTTTGCAGGCAAAATGCGTGGGAGAAAACTGCAGATGCTGGTTTTTACCGAGATAGACACAAAATGCTGGAGTAACTCAGTAGGTCAGGCAGCCTCTCTGGAGAAAAGTAACAGGTGCCGTTTCGGGACAGAACCCTTCATCAGAGGGTCTTAAGTTCCTTTTCTCCAGAGATGCTGCCTGACCTGCTGAGTTACGTAAGCATTTTGTGTGTATCTTCCGTACCAACAAAACATTCTTTATTGAAGGGGATCTGGTGGTGACCCTTTGTGTGCTGGTCCCAGCGTTGTATCTGCTATCTTCTGATTCAATCAATCATAGAAACATAGAAACATAGAAAATAGGTACAGGAGTAGGCCATTCGGCCTTCGAGCCTGCACCGCCATTCAATATGATCATGGCTGATCATCCAACTCAGTATCCTGTACCTGCTTTCTCTCCATACCCCCTGATCCCTTTAGCCACAAGGGCCACATCTAACTCCCTCTTAAATATAGCCAATGAACTGGCCTCAACTACCTTCTGTGGCAGAGAATCCCAGAGATTCACCACTCTCTGTGTGAAAAAGGTTTTCCTCATCTCGGTCCTAAAAGATTTCCCCCTTATCCTTAAACTGTGACCCCTTGTTCTGGACTTCCCCAACATCGGGAACAATCTTCCTGCATCTAGCCTGTCCAACCCCTTAAGAATTTTGTACATTTCTATAAGATTCACCCCTCAATCTTCTACATTCTAGCGAGTACAAACCGAGTCTATCCAGTCTTTCTTCATATGAAAATCCTGACATCCCAGGAATCAGTCTGGTGAACCTTCTCTGTACTCCCTCTATGGCAAGAATGTCTTTCCTCAGATTAGGAGACCAAAACTGTACGCAATACTCCAGGTGTGGTCTCACCAAGACCCTGTACAACTGCAGTAGAACCTCCCTGCTCCTATACTCAAATCCTTTTGCTATGAATGCTAACATACCATTTGCCTTCTTCACTGCCAGCTGCACCTGCATGCCTACTTTTAATGACTGGTGTACCATGACACCCAGGTCTCGTTGCATCTCCCCTTTTCCTAATCGGCCACCATTCAGATAATAGTCTACTTTCCTGTTTTCGCCACCAAAGTGGATAACCTCACATTTATCCACATTATACTGCATCTGCCATGCATTTGCCCACTCACCCAGCCTATCCAAGTCATCTTGCAGTAACTCTACTCTTTTACTTATGGTACATGAGTTTGACTTGATTGTAGTTAAGTATAGTATTATCTGATCTGACGAACAGTATTACCTGATAGCATGCAAAACACAGCTTTTCACTCTACCTTCATACACCTCAGCCATCTTCAATTAACAGCAGTTGTTGGTGCAACTTTGCTTCCACAGCCATACCAAATGACACATGTTGTTATTAAAGGATCTGTTCTTATATATACATGATGTCCCTTGTGATCCACTGACTGTTTACATATTCTGCTTCTACCTCTTGCGTATGGCGTGCACAGCCTAAAGTTGTAGGTCAACTTGTTCTATTTGATCTATTTGTTTGTGCACGTCGGGTTGATTGCATTCGTCGAAACAGGGTGGACCACGTGAAGGTTGCAATCTCCCACTCCACATATTCTGCTGTGCCGCCGTGAGTAATAATGTCATTGTTCAATCTGGGAACATATGACAATAAAACACTCTTGGCTCTTGACTTACCTCTCACAAATCTGCATGCTGGTGAGGTCGACAGTGTATTGCTGGCAGTGTGGGTTTGATGCATGGTCAGAACTGGGTCTGTAGTGTGGGCCAAGCGTGTAGTTGGAACCAGGGATGGGAATGATGAAGGTCAGAGATGGTGCAGGTTTGTGGCTGGAACTCGGACTCCCTATATCTTTCTCTCAGATGGAACAGGCGATCTGAAACTTGCATGGAAGTCATTACCACGGAGGTGCCGACTTCTAACAATGGTCTGTTTCTTTTGTCATCGTTACTTTTTTGCATATCTTTTATTCATTGTTCTTTATCCCTCCACATCATCGTCTATATCTCTCGTTTCCCTTATCCCTAACCAGTCTGAGGAAAGGTCTCGACCCAAAACGTCATCCATAACTTCTCTCCAGAGATATAGCCTGTCCCGCTGAGTTACTCCAGCTTTTTGTGTCTATCTTTGGTTTAAACCAGCACCTCCAGCTCCTTCCAACACATTTTGTCCACTGTATGTAATACCTGCTTCACTGCCATTGCCAATGGCATTGATATTCTCTATGAATTTTTATTCTCATGGTCCAGTATTGTGGATTGTGCCAGTGAGCAGCATTCACTATATGCATCGATTGATGAATGTCAGTGAAAGAGGTTATGTCATCGTTATCACATTGGGGACCATGCTATGCACATTAACTGCCATTTTTCACTTCTTTGCAACAGTGATTGAACGTCAAAAGTTCCCTGTTGGCTGAAAAGTGGTACGTGACACCCTGAGGATTTAAAAGGCATTGTGCTAATTCAGGTTTTGCTCTTTCTTTTTATGTTTCTCGAAAGCACCAAAGGAAAGCTGGACCTCAGGCCCCTCAACGCCCTCATTCATCTCTTCCTGATCCAGTGAATGTTAGGAGAAAAAAAAAGTGACCAGACTTATTTACTATTAATTTTGTGGCTTTCTTGATACCTGGGGTGAGCAGGAAGACAAAGAAGCCACGGTACCATCTCCTGATGTATTCAAGCAAAGGGCTCACACCATGGGCATTGCAATATCTTGCTGATATTGGCAACCAGTCATTCTAATTCACAGTAAAGTAAAATGTTGTTTAAATATCAAAATATAATATAATCGAGACATCATCAAAACATTAAGAATCTTTGGCTTTTGTGCAGGTACCATCCTGATCTTTCCTAAACTCAGGAGTAAAGACATCCTTTAGAGATCCAGTTTGGAAACAGGCCCTTCGGCCCACTGAGTCTGCGCAGAACATCTAATGATGCTCTACGATGATTGGTGATGGGACCTGAGCTATTTCCAATATAAATTTAGATTAGTTTAGTTTGGAGATATAGCATAGAAACAGGCCTATCGGCCACTGAGTCCACGCCGACCATGATTACCCGTACACTAATTTTATCCTGCGCACTAGGGGCCATTTACAGAAGCCAATTAAACTACAACCCCACACCTCATTGACAAATGGGAGGAAATTGGAGCACCTGGAGAAAACCCACGTGGTCACAGGGAGAATGTACAAACTCCATATAGACTGCACCCGTAGTCAAGAATGAACCCGGGTCTCTGGCACTGTAAGGCAGCAACTCTACCGCTGCACCCTTGTGCCGCCATTTAAGAGTATTTAATTTTCATATGTACTGGCAATGAAATGATTAAATCCTTACTTGCAGCAGCATAACAAGCCTCTAAATAGACAATAGACAATAGACAATAGGTGCAAGTAGGCCATTTGGCCCTTCGAGCCACATTCAATGTGATCATGGCTGATCATCCTCAATCAGTACCCCGTTTCTGCCTTCTCCCCATATCCCCTGACTCCGCTATCTTTAAGAGCCCTATCCAGCTCTCTCTTGAAAGTAACCAGAGAACCGGCCTCCGCTGCCCTCTGAGGCAGAGAATTCCACAGACTCACAACTCTGTGTGTGAAAATGTTTTTCCTCATCTCTGTTCTAAATGTCTTACCCTTTATTCTTAAACTGTGGCCCTTGGTTCTGGACTCCCCAACAAAGCAATACAAACCAATATTATATAAGAACCAAAAAATTGCAATAAATTAATTACCTCAATAATAGTACAAAAAAAACCCATTGTCGTTAATGCAAATAAAGACAATCCAAAGGTTCCAACAATAAAGACCACAGATCACAGGTCAAATCTACCTCCGTCACATCTTCCTCCTAAATCTTTTTCGTTAGACCCAAGATAAATGAAATCTATAAAGGACACCAAGTGCTGGAGTAACTCTGCAGGTCAGGCGGCACCTCTGGAGAACATGGATTGGTGACGTTTCGGGTCGAGACCATTCTTCAGACTGCAAGTCGTAACCCGAAACGTCACCTATTCCTTTTCTCCAGAGATTCTGCCTGACCCACTAAGTTACTCAAGAATGGGTATCCTGCTGATGTACTCCAGCGTTCCATACCCTTTTGTTGCATTAATAAGCATCTGCAGTCCCTTGTTTTGTTTAGAGATACAGCACAGAAACAGGCCTTTCGGCCCACCGGGTCCGCGCCGACCGCCGATATCCGCACATTAACACTATCCGACACCCACTAGGGACAATTTTTACATTTACCAGGCCAATTAACCTACAAATCTGTACGTCTTTGGAACGTGGGAAACCAAAGATCTCGGAGAAAACCCACACAGATCACGGGGAGAACATACAAACTCTGTACAGACAGCACCCATAATCAGAATTGAACCCGGTTCTCTGAACTGCATTCGCTGTAAGGCAGCAAATCTACTGCTGCGCCACCGTGACCGCCCAATAAAATCTTCAATTAAATCTTTAGATTTCTTCAATGAAATCTAAACTTTACTCCCCTGCAGTAAAATGACAGCCAACCAGATGGGGAAACAGTTGGCCAATCTAGACTAACTATCCAGTTATAAGAGAAACATGCAGGAATTGAAGACAAGAGGCATCCATTCAATTCCTTCCTTATGAAGCAAGTTTGTCTTTTGAATTAAAAATAACATCCTGTGCAATTTTTATTCTTTTGGATTATTGCTGCACCATTTTATAGTCCCTCTGCAAGAGCACTTGTGTTGAAATGAAAAGTATCCATGAGTCACAGATGCTGTCCATGTGGGTGGTTTGTCCAGCTGGCTACTGTCCATATGGAGCACTTGAAGCAGCTGCACCACCAGAAACATGCTCTCCCTTCAAAAAGTCTACAGATGTTTCCATGCCAGTTTTGTTTCCTTCTCTCCGAGATGGAAAACATTAAAACAATGAATTCCTTTCCCCAATCCGTGTTTACAAGCCATTGGTTAAAACTGGATTGGTTTGTTGAACTACATCTCGCAACGCTAAATAATTGCAAGTTTAGTTCAGTTTTTTTAGGTTATAGATACAGCGCAGAAACAGGCCCTTCGGCCTGCCGAGTCCACGCCGATCAGCGATCACCACACATTAACAGTATCCTGCACACACAAGGGACAATTTTTACAATTATATCAAGCCAATTAATCTACAAACTTGTACGTCTTTGGAATGTGAAGGGAAACCGGAGTTCCCTGTAAAACCCCAGGCAGGTCACAGGGAGAACGTACTCTGTACAGACACTACCCGTAGTCACCATGCCACCCTGAGGGGAAAGTATGGAGATCACGGGATGAACTGAGGATGGAAACAAAATGCTGGAATAACTCAGCGGAACAGGCAGCATCGTTGGATAGAAGGAATGGGTGATGTTTCGGGTCGAGACCCTTCTTCAAACTTGACCCGAAACGTCACCCATTCCTTCGATCCAGAGATGCTGCCTGTTCTGCTGAGTTACTCCAGCATTTTGTGTCTATCTTCGGTGTAAACCAGCATCTGCAGTTCCTTCCTACACATGTGATGAATTGATTCATCTTTCAAAGGTTCAGACGAAACATGATGAACTGAATGTCTCTTCCCTTCCTGCATAAATTTATGAAGTGTTTTAAAAATTAATCCAGTTCTGTTTCCACTCCAAATACAAAGATACCAAAATATACATGCAGATATTTACAGTATAACAGGTGAGTCTATAGCTGATAACAGATTGGTCTAAACTGCTAGATTATGATGGATTAATACGTTAAATTAGTGGGTCAGACAGCACTACTGGAGAAAAGGAATAGGTGACATTTCGGGTTGGGTCTGAAGAAGTGTCTCGACCCGAAACGTCACCTATTCCTTTTTTCCAGAAATGTTGCCTGACCCGCTGAGTAAATACCTTCAGTATAAACTAGCATCTGCATTTCCTTCCTACAATATATTATCACTGATCACTTGCTTGGCTCTGCACCAACTCAATCTGAAGAAGGGTCCAGATCTGAAACATTGCCTGCCTATTCCATCCGCAGATCTTCTTCTTCTTTTCGTGTCTTTGAAGCTGGTTGGCTATATGACAGTTTCCCATTCCTTTACACAGTCCTTTGCGTTTTTATTGAACACTGCAAGATCCTTTGAGCTGCACTGGTTGGGTAGTAGGGGGCAGGCAAGGCAGTGCTGCATTGTGTGGTCCTCTTCTCCACATTCACAGGTGGTTTGGCCAGTTTCATAGCCCCATCTGGCTATGGCATCTTTTGATCGCCCTGTTCCTGTTCTCAGGCGGTTGAGCATCTTCCACTGGACCCATGGTGCTTCTGAGCCAAGAGGGAGGGCTTCAAAAGGAGGGATACCCATGTCAGTAAGAGGGGGGTCGTCCTCAAGCCTTTTTGTCAATAGTTGGAGTCTGGTTTCTTCCCGTGATGCTATTAGGGGTTGGACATGGCTGAGAAAGCTTCTCCTGGACTTCAGCCGTTGGGCTGGGGGTACACGTCCGTAGAGGAGGTGGCGTTCATCATTGGTAGCCTTGGTCATCTCTACTCGGCTGGCGATTTTCTGCAGATGCTGCCTGACCTTCCAGCACTTTGTGTTCTGCTCACGACTCCAGCATCTGCAGCCTCTTGTGTTTCCAATATGTTTGAAATATATATATATATATATTTCAAACATATTCAAAGTATATATACATATATAAACTGTATATGTATACAGTGTATATATATATATATACTGTATACACAATATATTCAAATATATTTTTAATCTAGTTTTTATTATTTCTATTTTGTTCTTCATCAGCAAGAAGGTCACGCAAATGTCTGTGGGCTCTTTTGTGTTGCTGTTGTCTAAGACAAATATTTGCATGACTGAAGGGAAAGTCTGTAGATATTGGCATCGATGAGACACCAAAGAACCAACAAAGGCCTAATTGGCAGCCAGTTGCTCTGCCCGAAAGAAAAATCAAGCAGTTACAACCGTAATTTTCCAAAGGGAATATAGAAATACTTAAAGGAGTAAAAATAGCAGTCACAGGAGAATGAAACAGGGTGCAGCTAATTAGAAGTCTGTTTCCAAGAGACAGCATAGACATGAATGGCCAAGAGCAGTACATTGTGTTTTTGTACCAATATTTTATGTTATTATAAAAATAGCAGAAAAAGTTGGGAGGTGATGTTGCAGTTATGTATGACGCTGATGAGGCCACTTTTAGAATTTTGTGTTCAGTCCTGGGCACCATCTTATAAGAAAGATGTTGTCAAGCTGGAAAGGGATTGACAGCTTGACAACATCTGTATCACTCCATGAGGAAAGAATTGCTTGGTCACTCAATCTGCGGTAGTCAATCCTAACATTTTTGCTGCCATCTAAAATTGTAGTCAGGGCACAATGATGTCATCCAACCACCATTTGCACATTTAAAGAAGATCTCCAATGGAAGTTCTTGGTACATCTCATAGGTCAAATTAGATTGGATGCCACAAAGATCCAGGCAACTGTAAGTCACCTACCTGACTTCCACTTTGCTGCAGAGTAAACATTTTCCTCAGAAATATTTTCCACCAAAGCGATTTTATCATCAATATACTCTCATGGCGTTGAGATGTTGAATGTGATACCTATTGGGATGAAGTCAAGTTCCGCCTCGAAATATAGAAACATTGAAAAATAGGTGCAGGAGTAGGTCATCCGGCCCTTCGAGCCAGCACCGCCATTTAATGGCTGATCATCTAAAATCAGTACCTCGTTCCTGCTTTTTCTCCATATCCCTTGATTCCTTCAGCCCAAAGAGCTAAATCTAACCTCGCTCACATCTTCATCAGTCAGGCTATTAATCAAATCAAAGATAGACACCAAATGCTGGAATAACTCAGCGGGACAGGCAGCATCTCTGGAGAGAAGGAATGTTGCCTGTTCCCCTGAGTTACTCCAGCATTTTGTGTCTATCTTTGGTTTAAACCAGCATCTGCAGTTTCTTCCTACACATATTAAGCAAATCATTTTGATTTTTCATTTTCCAAAACAGTTCTATTTGTACCGAAATGTTCAAAAGCTCACGTTCTTGTTCTTCTTGAAAGCTCCATCATTTTTGTATCCCCCTGAACCATGCATGTTTCACAACTTGCACTGATCTGCAGAGCAATTCTTGGGTAATTATCTCTTGCTAATGCGAGTTTCCCTTGTTTTGAATTGCCACTTACCGCCTTTCCACTTAAATGGAAATAGCAGCGCAGATCACTCTGTCATGGTTTATCATGACCCAGGAGAGGCATAATTAAATCATAACTTTGATAGTTACTGTTAAGCATCCATACTCTAACATATAATTTAGTAAGGGCAATGAGGGTTGATAGTGCTCGGAAATTGTGGTAATTTACAGGTTGAAGTAGCAATCAGCAAGGTCAGACAGGAGTACAGAGACTGGTTACTTTTGCCTCATTGACAGCATCACCCTCATCTGATGCCACTGCACTGCCCAAGAAACCATAATCCATTTCCACATCGCAAGATCAAGTGAATTCAAGTTTATTGCCATATGCACAAGTACAGTGAGATATAGATATGACCAACATTTTGCTTGCAACAGCATCACAGACGCATGGGCTCAGAAAGCAAACAAAACATAAATTATACAAGACAGTGAAAAGAAAAAGACTACAAAAATAAGGCACAAGTCCATGGTAGTGCAAAATGTGGTCATCAAGGCACGCCATGTGCTCCTCTTTCGGGACAGGGACAATAGTGGCCCTTTTGATGCAGGTTGGAATCTCAGACTGCTGAAGCAAGAAGTTGAAGATATCCTTGGGTAGTCCAGCCAGTTGATCCATACATGTCTTTAGCACCTGGCCAGGTACGTCATCTGGCAGTCCTCTTGAAGGGTGCTTTGATGTCAGCGTCAGAGACTGAGATCTCAGAAGTTGCGGGACCTCGTATAGGCAGTGGCGGACTGGGTCTAAAAATATTGGTTGCCAGGAGACAAAGGGGGCCCACTTTATCAGGGGCCCACTTGATATAGGGGGCCCACTTCATCAGGGGCCCACTTGATATAGGGGGCCCACTTCATCAGGGGCCCACTTGATATAGGGGGCCCACTTAATCGGGGGCCCACTTAATCAGGGGCCCACTTGCCATCGGGCAAACGGACACCCTGGCCAGTCTGCCACTGCGTATAGGTAATACTGATGATTGCAGCCATGGGGCCATGACGGATATTAATGAAACAAGAAAGATGGATGCAAATGCATCTACGAGATCGGTTAGACCTATCAGTTCCATACCTCTCATATCATCTAGTCAATCAACTTGGTCATTCACTATGTAGAAACAAGGGACTACAGATGTTTCTTTGGACAAAAATACACATTGTCTGAAGAAGGGTCTCGACCCAAAATGTCACCTTTCCATGTTCTCCAGAGAACATATTATCAGGCAATTGAACCATCCTACCACAGCCAGAGAGAAGTACTGAACTACTATCTACCTCATTGATGTCCCTCAGACTATCCTTGACCGGACTTTGCTGGCTTTACCTTGCACTAAACGTTATTCCCTTACCATGCATCTATACACTGCAAATGGATTGATTGTAATCATGTATTGTCTTTCAGCTGACTAGTTAGGCACAACAAAAATCTTTTCACTCTACCTCTTTACACATGACGATAAACTAAACTGAATAGAGATGCTGCCTGACCTGCTGAGTTACTCCAGTACCTTGTGACCTTTTGGGTATTAACCAGCCACTGCAGTTCTTCGTTTTGACATTTTGACTGTGAAATCTCCTCAAGTTATGCCTCCTTTGAAGAATTTCTCCTCCTCTCTGTGATGGGAATTATGTGAAACCCTCTTCCACTGCAAAAGGCTGAAAAAGAGTCACGACCTGAAACATCTACCTGTCCATATCCACCTGAGATGCTGCCTGGCCTGCTGAGTTACTCCAGAACTTTGTGTTACTTTGTTCATTCACTACAGGGGCCAAGCGATTTTTTAAAAGTAAAAAGACAGATGTTACAAGAAAATTAATTAAAGTAGTTTACTATGGTATGAGACCAATGACATTGAACATTGCGCTGTTGACTGATGAATCTTTTCTTGAGGTTCAGTTGTTAATTTGAAGACATTCATTGTGATTTTCCACTTCAGCGATACTCTATTTAACAGAGAACAAGAATGCTGTTGACTTCCATATGGTTTTCTCAGCAGGATCCAAACAGGATCCAGGAGATGTGGCCACTTGAAGTATAAGTTGCAAGTCAGACCCTTTTTCCTGGATCAAACAATGAACCATATCAGCACATCCTGCCCTTGGTGCAAGTTCAATGTCCACATTGTGGCGTATGAACACAAACTCTAATCTTCTTATACAAGAAGAATGAAGGGCAAGCCTTTATGTATTTGTTCATTGTATACGGCCGTCCCTGTCCATGAATACCAGGTTTCCTCTCTTAAAATATGACACAAAACATCACTGATATTATTGTTTTATTCCTGATTTACTTAATTAGCTGAATAGAAAATTCCTCTCGGCCACCACCAGTATTTGATTTCACAACTTCAGATATGTCTCTGGACTACTGGATCCCAGGAATATACTGCCAAACATTTAGCTGAGATAGGCACAAGGCACTGGAGTAACTCAGTGGGTCATGCAGCATTTCTGGAGAAAAGAAATAGGTGACGTTTCGGGTCACAAGTTCACAAGTGGTAGCAGTAGAATTGGGACATTCGGCCCATCACGTCTACTCCACCTTTCAATCTTGTCTGAATTATCTCTCCTTCTCAACCCCATTCTCCTGCCTTCGTCCCTTAAACCCTGACACCCTGCACCCTTCTTCATACTCTTTGGTCTGACCCGACACGAAATGACACTTATTCTTTCTCTCCAGAGATGCTGCCTGACCTGCTGAGTTAATCCAGCATTTTGTGTCTATCTTCGGTATAAACCAGCATCTACAGTTGCTTCCTACACATTTAGCTGAGATCGTTTTTCTCTCTGTCAGACACCAAAATGAAGTCCAGGCAAAATGAGATTAAGTCAAATCGGTGAACTAGCTGATCCACTTTCTCCATTCACTGCACAAGAACATCAGAGCATTGAGCTGCTTAAAGCCTGCTGAGGTCCATAACACTGGGATAAAGAGATTGACAGGCACTTCTGTGGAAACTACATTACTCAAATTCCACTGCGTAATTTTACACATCAACATGATGGGAATACAGGAGCAAATTTGACCTGCTGCCTCATTTCTTGCCAAGATATCAAGAAATGTCACATTTTCTGCTGTTTTGCAACAATGATCTTCTTCCTACGTACTCCTGCAGTTTTACTTGTAGTTTTACACTCGAAAAGAAGGCGAAGAAGTGATTAAAAAAAAGGTGTATGGTATGCTTGCCTTCCTTGATCGAGGCATTGAGTATAAGAGTCAGGAAGTCATGAAGCTGCTTTATAGGACTTTAGTTAGGCCACGTAAGCGATAGGAACAGAATTAGGCCATTTGGTCCATCAATTCTACTCTACCATTCAATCATGGCTGATCTATCTTTCCTTCTTAACCCCATTCTCCTGCCTTCTCCCCATAACCCTGGACACCCGTACTAATCAAGAATCTATCTATCTCTGCCTTAAAAATATCCATTGACTTGGCCTCCACAGCCTGTGGCAAAAAATTCCACAGATTTACCACCCTGTGACTAAAGGATGTGGAGGCGTTGGAAAGTGCAGAGGAGATTTATCAGAATAATGCTTTGATTTGGGCATATTAGCAACAGGGAGTGGTTGAACAGACTTGGATTGTTTTCTGTCGAATGCCGATTCTCAGGATTATGTTTGTGCAGGTCAGTTCAAAAACTTGAGAGTTGCAAGAAAGTCGCTGTTTCCGAACCTGACTTCTGCGCCTCCTGCCCATTGGTAGTAGCGAGAAGAGGGCATGGCCTAGATGGTAGGGCCTTCTTTGTCATTATATCTATGTGCAGGGCACAGGACTGGTTGTTGCTCACTTTCTCCACCGCTGATCTGTAAATGAAAACTGGCTGCTCAATCAGCTGCACTCCCACTTTAGAATGTAGAATGTTGAGGGGTGAAGCACAGGAACAAGTCCTTTGGTCTGCACTCAACACAATGCCAAGAACAACTCATGACCTTTCATTCCCTGCATATCCAATATGCCGATCCAAAAGTCTTTTAAATGCCGGCAATTTTTGGACGGCACAGTGGCGCAACGGTAAAGTTGTTGCCTTTTTGCGCCAGGTTCGATCCCGAGTATGGGTGCTGCCTGTACAGAGTTTGTACATTCTCCCCATATAACCACATAGGTTTTCCCCTGGTGCTCTGGTTTCCTCCCACAGTCCAAAGTCGTATATGTTTGTAAGGTTAATTTGGCTTCAGTAAAAATTATCAATTGTCCCCAGTATGTAGGATAGTGCTAGTGTACGGGGACAGCTGGTCGGCGTGGACTCGGTGGACTGAGGGGCCTGTTTCTGTGCTGCTTCTACAAACTAAAATCCTCTCATTTTATTTTATGCAGCACGGATCTTCCACTTTGCTGCTATGATTATTTGCAGTGGATTATTGCCCAAAAATGTGCCGAGTAATTCACAAACGCATTACTCAAGACAAATTGATAGCTTTGTCACTTTGCTTCTAATTGTAAACAGTGCAAACGTCTGACACAGTTTAGCTATTGCAGATTGCCAATTGTACATTTCTCATGTTTATTGCCAAGATAGTGTCCCAATGATGTAAAATAGACCTTATTCTCTTAATTCCTGTCCATCTATCTATGACTGCCAGCATATAACTATATGGATCCTTGCCTTGCTCTTAAGACAGCTCTGAGAATACATTCATGTCAAGGTGATTAGTTTAGTTTAGAGATACAGTTTGGAAACAAGCCCTTAGGCCTACTGCGTCCACATCGACCAGCGATACTCATGCTAGGGACAATTTACATTTATACAAAGCCAATTAACCTATAAACCTTTACGTCTTTGGAGTTTGGGAGGAAATTAAAGATCTCGGAGAAAACCCACGCGGTCACAGGGAGAACATACAAACTCTGTACAGAGAGCACCGGTAGTCGGGATTGAACCCCGGTCTCCTGCACTGTAAGCACTGTAAGGCAGCAACTCTACTGTTGCACCATCATGCCGCCCAATTATTTGTTACACTTGTATTGATGCTATTGAGGGAGTGCAGCGTAGGTTTACAAGGTTAATTCCCGGGATGGCGGGACTGTCATATGCTGAGAGAATAGAGCAGCTGGGCTTGTACACTCTGGTGTTTAGAAGGATGGGAGGGGATCTCATTGAAACATATAAGATTGTTAAGGGCTTGGACACACTAGAGGCAGGAAACATGTTCCCGATGTTGGGGGAGTCCAGAACCAGGGGCCGCAGTTTAAGAATAAGGAGTAAGCCATTTAGAAAGGAGACGAGGAAAATCCCTTTTTCTCACAATGAGTGGTGAGTCTGTGGAATTCTCTTCCTCAGAGGGCGGTGGAGGCAGGTTCTCTGGATGCTTTCAAGAGAGAGCTAGATAGGGCTCTAAAAATAGCGGAGTCAGGGGATATGGGGAGAAGTCAGGAACGGGGTACTGATTGGGGATGATCAGCCATGATCACATTGAATAGCGATGCTGGCTCGAAGGGCCAAATGGCCTGCTCCTGCACCTATTGTCTATTGTCTATTGTCTATTGTATTTGGAGGGGAAGTTGGAATGGGATGATAAATCATGGTTGGAAGATAAGTATACTAAGGAGGGGAAAGGAGCAGGGTAACTAATTGGTTGGAGAAATAGAAACATAGAAAATAGGTGCTGGAGTAGGCCATTCGGCCCTTTGAGCCAACATCACCATTCAATATGATCATCCAAAGTCAATACCCCATTCCTGCTTTCTCCCCATATCCCTTGATTCCGTTAGCCCTCAGAGCTAAATCCAACTCTCCCTTGAATACATCCAGTGAATTGGTCTCCACTGCCTTCTGCGGCATGGAATTTCACTGATTCACAACTCTCTCAGTGGAAAAGTTTTTCCTCATCTCAGTCCTAAATAGCCTATCCCTTATTCTTAAACTGTGACCCCTGGTTCTGGACTCCCGCAACATCGGGAACTTATTTCCTGCATTTAGCCTGTCCAACACCTTAAGAATTGTATATTATGTCTTGATAAGATTGCCTCTCATTCTTGTAAATTCCAGTGAATATAAACCCAGGGATGGATGGATGAACGGGCAATGAAGAGTTGGTGAAGGGTAACTGGTTCTGAATGAGGACTGGCTGCTGGTAATTGTGGAATGTCAGTGAGACTAGTGTGCCCATGGGCGTCAAGTCAAAAATATCTGTGGATTAAAACACAAAGTGCTGGAGAATGGGTCAGGCAGCATCTGCAGAGGGAATGGATAGACAACATTTTGGATCGGGACCCTTCTTCGCTGATTGTTAAAGGGGGGAGTATATCTGGGTTGATCAAATCCTATCAAGCGATAGGTGGATACATGTTAGGGGTTCGATTGGCAAATGGGTGGAGTAAGGTCAAAAGGTCATGGTGATAGGAGCATAATTAGGCCATTCGGCCCATCAAGTCTACTCCGCCACCTACTCTTAACCTCGTTCTCTTGGTTTCTCCCTATAACGCCTGACACCCGTACTAATCAAGAATCTATCTATCTTTGCCTTGGCCTCCACACCCTTCTGTGGCAAGGAATTCCACAGATCCACCAACTTGTGAATAAAGTATTTCCTCCTCATCTCCTTCCTAAAGGAATGTCCTTTAATTCTGAGGCTATGACCTCTAGTCCTAGACTCTCCCAAGAGTGGAGTATGTGACAAAGGTTGGAGATTGAAAGAAGACAAAAGGATGTCAGGCAAGGAGAGATGAGGCAGGAAATGTAAAACTGGAGGGAGGAATATGTGTACAAATCCAACGTTAAATCCCTTCTTTCTGTATATTCCCTGTGTCTCATCAACTACCTCCAGATTCTGCTGTCACCCACATACTAATGACCAATTAGCCTACCAGTTCACCAGCGTTTAGTAAAAGAGAGGAAACTGCAGTGCCCAAAGGAAACTCTCACGGTCACGGAAAGAACATCAGGACCGAACCTGGTCAATGGAGACATGAGGCAGCCCCTCCACTAGATGTGCCACTGTACAGGCCCGTGGGAGCATCCCTCCAATAGCCTTGATCATCATTGACTATCTCTCCACACAGTGATGAAGTGTGTGCCAGGTAGGAAGGAGACTGAATGTTGTCATTACTTGTCAATGACCCATGTAAACGATCTTTTTAACATGGAGAAGCAAGCACGTGATGGTTTCATAAAGACCATAAGACATAGGAGCAGAATTAGACCATACAGACCATTGAATCTACTCCGCCATTCAATCATGGCCGATCTATTTTTCCTTCTCAACCCCATTCTCCTGACTTCTCCCTCCTCTTCTGCCCAAAGTGGAGCCTTAGTTCCAGAGCAGTGGATATCTGAGGTAGCTGCAGGTAGAGCTCTCCATCCCGACGCATTTCACACAACTTCAGATCCGTTCCACCAGTGAAGTCTTGATATTTTGGACCCCTCTTCATCTGGAACCTCACCTCTAACCTGGTCGCCATGGTTGTTCCAACCAGGGGTACAAGACCTTGGATGTCGTGGTGACGGTCATAAAGTTGTGAGCTTCCCCTTCCTCTGTTCCCTTGATATTAGTGGAATATAGTGATCTCACCAATCATGCACAGTCTTAAACAGCAAGCAGAACATTAGCACTCTAAGCAATGGCTCACAGCTACACTGCTTCAAGACCACATTAATAACCCATTCCCCTGAAAGCATTCCTTGTATTAAGCACCCTTTAGAACTATCATTGCCCTCAAAGCAATAATTGATTCACTGGTGCAGCGTGGTTGAGATATTTGTTCATGCCACAACCGTTTTGCAGGGAAGGGCAACGAAGGAGTAGGGGTCAGTCATATACACTGATTCCACACTTGAAATATGTTGACTATTATGTTATTAATAAGAAAGGAAAGAAAAATCAAGGTCTGCGTTTCACAACACATCAAAAGATTTCATAATCAATTAATGGCTTCTTGGAATATAGTTTCTGTTGCAGTGCAGGAAATACAACTTGTTTACCCCTTGTGTAGAAACAAGAAACATGTTGGGTTCATCAAGGAAAGACACAAAATGCTGGAGTATCCTTCAGACTGAATATGGATCCTTTCTGAAGAAGAGTTGCAACCTGGAACGTCACCTATTCATGTTCTCCAGAGATGCTGCATGATCAGCTGTTACTCCAGCATTGTGTGTCTTCCCTTCATTTACATCCCCCTTAGCAAGCTCCCACGACAATCAGTGGACGTGCCTTTAGTTTAGGGCAAGGATACTGCAGATAAGCACACTTCCTCAGAAAAGTTCCACGGAACCTTTTACCTCCACTTGAATCTCCGTCTAACCTCATCCAAACAATGCCATTTCCGACAGCATGGCACGCCCCCATGGTGCTGTACAACTTTGTCAGCCAAGTTTTTTGTCCTATAATCAGGAGCAGGAGTAGGGCACTAATGATCAGCGCAAAAATCTTTTGTTTGGCAAACAGTATTCCCCAAATATATTGAGTCAAAGAACATGTGTGCTTTGTTCCTTCATATCAATTCTAAAGAGTGTTGATTTCCTTCACTTGACTACCCCTCCCCACTTTCTGTTCATCTCCACCCCAACTCCATATATATATATCAGAACATCTGAATCATGTTATCATTCCCATTGTTTATATGTATCTGCCTAAGTTTGTGAATTCAAATGTCAGCTTCAAATTGAGTCATAAAGTCATACAAGTTCACAAGTTCACAAGTTCACAAGTACTCAGATGTAGATCGATTGCATAGATAGAGTGGATGTGGAAAGGATGTTTCCAATGGTGGGAGAGTCTAGGACCAGAGGACATAACCACATAATTAAAGGGTGCTCTTTTAGAAAGGAGGTGAGGAGGAACTTCTCGGAGTAGAATTAGGCAATTCAGCACATTGTGTCTACTATGCCATTCAACCATGGCTGATCTCTGCCTCCCATTTTGCTGCCTTCACCCCATAACCCTTGACACCCGCTCTAATCAAGGATTTGTCTATCTCTGCCTTAAACATATCCACTGACTTGGCCTCCACAGCTCTCTGTGGCAATGAGTTCCACAGATTAACCAACCTCTGACTAAAGAAGTTCCTCCTCACCACCTTTCAAAAAGAGCGCCCTTTAATTCTGAGGCTATGTCTTCTGGTCCTAGACTCTCCCACCAGTGGAAACATCCTTTCCACATCCACTATATCTAAGCAATATATCTACAACTGGTAGATCTGTTGTCTCACAATGCCAGAGACCCAGGTTCAATCCTGACCTCGGGTGCTGTCTGAGTGGAGTTCACATGTTCACCCTGTGACGGTGTGTGATTCCTCCAGGTGCTCCGGTTTCCTCCCACATCCCACAAGACATGTGGGTTTTGTAGTTAATTGGCCTCTGTAAATTACCTCTTGTGTGTAGGAAATTGATGCAAGAGTGGAATAATTTAGAACTCATGTGAACGGGTGATCGATGGTTGGCATGTACTCGGTAGGCCAGTGGGTTTGTTTTCATTCTGTAAGTTCATTGGTTCATAAGTTCATAGAATCTTGGACCAGAATTAGGCCATTCATCCCATCAAATCTTCTTTGCCATTCAATCATGGCTGATCTATCTTTCCAGCTCAACCCCATTCTCCTGCCTTGTTCCCATAACCCCTGACCCATACTAATCAAGAATCTGTCAATCTCCACTTTAAAAATAGCCATTGACTTGACCTTCACGGCTGTCTGTGGCAATGAATTCCACGGATTCACCAACCTCTGACTAAAGAAATTCCTCTTCATTTCCTTTCTAAATCTACATGCTTTTATTCTGAAGCTCTGGTCACTGATCCTAGATTCTCTCACTAGTGGAAACATCCTCTCCACATTCACTCTATCCAGGCCTTTCACTATTCGTTATATTTCAATGAGGTCGCTCCTCATCCTTCTATACTTCTGTATATTTCAATTCAATTCAATCCAAATGACAACTATGAAGCAATACCACATTTGGCTGCAGTTTTTGCAGCTTAATTGTGGAAAAAAAATTCCCAACACATGAGGCTGGAGCCTGCACAGCCCAGTCTGGGTCTAATGGAAAGGTCAACTCAATTGGTATGGAGCCAGGGCCTGCATGCAATAATTGTCAGTAATTTAGTGCTAGTCTGAAATTAAACTCAGAGAGCCCGAGGGATATCTGTTGCAGTAAATGGGAATCTACCACACAAGGGGAGAATGAGAAATTATTAGCAAGATTAAACGAGAACTTACCAGTTTGAAGTTTGATCTTTATTTTATGAGGAGTTACGATGAGGGACTACGTGAAGAAGAGCCCGTACAGCCGCACACGCGTCAATCTTCAAAGCAGCGGTGTGAAATCACAGGAAATAATTACTGAAGTATGATAGTAAGATACGTAAAGACTAGAACTACCAGCTTGACCTTTATGAGGGGTGGGAGCGGAGGGCACGTAGTCCCTCATCGTAACTCCTCATAAAATAAAGATCAAACTTCAAACTGGTAAGTTCTCGTTTAATCTTGCTATTTTACTTCGGAGTCACGTGAGTGACTACGTGAAGATTTCAAAGCTCTGTAATTTCACGCCGTAGATTCAAATCCAGGCGTCTCACTGCATTGATTGACTCTAAATGAGTAAAGCAATCAACAATGCATAACCACAACATAGATGCAATCAGTTAATGGTTTATTATCACAACAATAGTAACCCTTTTATCATAATGGGGGACTAATACTGAATCCAAAACAGCACCACCAAATAACCCAGGATCTGTAATCTCCTTATGGTAATACTTGTGAAACATCCGTTCACATTGCCCATCCTGCGGCCGTGAGGATATGGTCTATTGGAACGTCCAAATCCTTGGCCGCCGATGTTGATGCCGCCCTGGTGGAATGAGATTTAAATTTGTCAGTATCAATACCTGCATCAACCACCACCTCTTCAGCCATCTTGAAATAGTCTGTACCGACACTTTCTTATGTGTTTTTTTATAGCTGATAAAGAATGCTGATTCTGCACCTCTTACGGTTCTGGTGGCTTCAATGTAACATCGTAAATGTGCTACTACACATAGACGTGGATCCGTAGGATATGCTGAAAAAAACAACTTACATCTTGTGAATCCAGGTCTACTCGGACGACAGATGGCGCAATGGGCTAAGTGTTCGGCTGGCAACCGGAAGGTAGCCGGTTCAAATCCCGCTTGGAGTGCATACTGTCGTTGTGTCCTTGGGCAAGACACTTCACCCACCTTTGCCTGCGTGTGAATGTGTGTGAATGTGTGTGAATGTGTGTGAGTGATTGGTGGTGGTCGGAGGGGCCGTAGCGCAGATTAGCAGCCACGCTTCCGTCAGTCTGCCCAGGGCAGCTGTGGCTACAGAAGTAGCTCACCACCACCGAGTGTGACTGAGGAGTGAATGAATAATGCGATGTAAAGCGCCTTGAGTATTAGAAAGGCGCTATATAAATCCCATCCATTATTATTATTACTCTGTTAAAGCAAATCATAGACATTGAATGTAATGGCATCTGCTGCCATTTTCATCCTGTCTATTCATAATTTCTGCAATGTTTGCACTCTCTGTGCTGAAACCAGTGCCATGAGCATAACTAACTTCATGGTAATTTTGACCAATGACAGAGCTTCAATAGGCATCCATTGGCGAAGGAGCATCAGCACATCTCTTACATTCCAGATTTCTGTATACCTGGGTCTAGGAGGCTTGGAATTGAAAATTCCCTTCATAAACTACAGACCCAAGGGTGTGATCCTACAGGATTTTGTTCTGATTCCCTGCATAGATATGCAGAAAGAGCACTCCTTGCAGTATTGATCGCACTATAGCTTAAATGTAAATCAAAATAAAGAGTTGACAGGGACTCTAACACATCTGAGATGTCTGCAGTGTGATATGTAATATTCTTTTGTAAACAAAACACCTCCAATTCTTATGTAAGAAATGTACTGCTTCTGGGTACTATTCCTCCAGGCTGCCGCAATAATATCCACAGTACGATCTGATAGTCCTCTTCCGAGATATGGCCTCCTTAGCATCTGCAAATCAATAAACCAATACGATCATGTAAAGGATGTGAATCACCAGTTACAGGGTGCACAAGCAGGTTTTCCTGTTTAGGAATAATCATAAGGGGCCTTGTGATAATTTTTAACATCAGAGGGTACCACGACTGTGTAGGCCAGTCTGGTACCACCAAAACCCCTGAAGCTGATTCCTGTTTGATCTTCTGTATACACCGATTAATGAGGCAAAATGAGGAAATGCATACAGAAACATACTACCCCAATGCAGCGAGAAAGCATCCACCACTACTGCACCAGGATCAGGTTCCCATGACACATACTTAGGCAATTGGTGGTTAAATCTGGATGCAAAGAAGTCAATCTCTGGCAACCCGAACCGTGCAACAATTTAATTAAATTTTTCACGATCCAACATCCACTCTGTATTGTCATTGAATTTACGTGACCTTGTGTCTGCAACTATGTTGAGTCTACCTGGTAGGTAGATTGCCGAAAGCCAAATGTTTCTGGTAATACACAGGTCCAGATCATGTTTGCCAATCTATCACAAGATTCTGACTTGATATCACCCATGTGATTAACATACGCTACAGCTGTAGTATTGTCAATCTGTACCTGAATATGCACATTTTTCATATCAGAACAATAAGCATTAAGCCGATAAAATGTTCCTAAAAGCTCTAGATAATTGATACCTTGTTCTTGGAGCAAAGGTACTTCCTCCACATTCCATCTACCTCCACAGCTGGAAACAGTATTAGTGGCACCCCAACCTAGAGCACTTACATCAGTCTGTAGTATAATGGAAGGTGTTTCAACCAGAATTTGTCTGGAAGCATTAGAGACACTGCTAATCCACCATTCTATTTCAGTAATAGCTGCAATTGCATGGGCCTGTCAAACTGCCCTGAATGTATCCTTAATACATGTACCTTTGCTCCCTGCAAATGCTGATAATGCATTGGTCCAAACTGTACAGCTGGAAAAGAAGCAATTAATTTGCCCAGCAAGCTTGCTACCTGCCTAATTGAGGTTGGTGCTGTGTAATGAGCCTAATACAACCTTCAATTAACTGCAGACTTTTATCTTTGGGCAAAGTGACCACCATGTCTTCTGAATTAATGGTAAAACCCAAGTAATCAATGTGCTTGGTAATAGTTTGGATTTATCTGGGTGAATAATGAATCCCAGCCTCTCGAAGTGAGCTTAATTCTTGACACTGACACTTCTGTTGTAGCCAAAGTGTCTCCCACAATCAGAATATCATCCAAATAGGCCATTAGAAAATGGCCCTGAGCTCTTAGTAGTGCAAAGATTGGTTTTATTAATTTTGTAATAGTCTTGGAGCTGAAGTTAAACCATTAGGCAATGCTTTAAATTGCCATAATTGACTCATCCATCTAAATTTTAAGTATCTCCGATCATTACCATGCACAGCCACAGAGTAATATGCATCTCGAAGATCTATGCTAGCCATATATCATTTTCTTGAAACTAGCTGAATGGCATTGGCAAATGTCTCCATCTTGAAATGTTTATACTGTACAAAAGGGTTAAGACTTGTCAGATCTAGAATAATTCTACACCCACCATCCTTTTTGGTCTAGGAAAAATATTTGAAACAAATTGATGGTGTTGGTCAACTGACCTCTATTACACCTTTTTACACAATATTTCAAGTTCTGCCTGAATCTGCATATTCTCTTCTTTTGAGAAAATACTTGTCCGGCATGAAATATGCTGAGTAGGAGGATCCAATTGTGGATAGAATTCAATTCTAAATCCCACAATACTGCACAGTATAAACGCATTAGTTGTTATTTGTTGCCATTCTTTTAGGAAGAATTGTAATCTTCCTCCAACTTGTGAGTGTGAAACATTTAATATGTCTCTTACCGGACCAGACCCACCTCCCTCGGGGTTTGCCGATGGCAAATGTTGTCCCCTGCTCTTAGTGGGAATACTGTAACCTCCACGCGTTCCAGGAGCAGTGCGCCAATAATGCATATATAGGAAAGACCGACTTGTTCCTTCTCCGGCCCCAGACATCCATCGATAGGGAAACTGTCTTCGAGTTGATCTGCAAGCACTGGTGGTTTCATCATTCCCACGGTTTTTGCTTCTTCATTCAGGACTTTTACCCTTTTGGCTAGATTCTCTCCAAAAAGCAGGTTAGGCAATTGAATATTAGATGGCTTATAGAGCCCCGCAAACTTAGGGTGAATGTTAGGTCTTATAGCACTTCAAAGTGTGCACTACACATGAGTGCTAAGGCATCCTGTTGTGAAGCAGACACATGCTCCTCATCCAAACCTCTGGCGAAAGCCGTAATGCCTGACCCAGCAATTTCAACACCCGTTGTAATTTCATTTCTTGTGCGCGTACTCCAATGCCAAATAGCCCCATATTACGTTATTCACCGCTGGGACTGCTAGAAGTGCGCAATTCTGTGGGGTTTCATATTTTTTGACAGTCTCATACATGGTTAATTCTTGGAGCTGATGGGAGAGCAAGTAATTTATAGTCATTGCTAATTCATCTCCCAATGGTTCCCCTGTTAGTCTGGGAACCGCAAACTTTTGTGCCAGACCTGGTATTTCAGGCTCTGTTATTGGGCTCTGGTCCTCATATGATTCATCATCTGAATCTTGATGTTCCTCCTCATGATGGGGGAGATCTGGCATCCCTGTTTCAGGTGTTTCTAGCACTGGCTCTTCCATTGGCCTACGCATAGTAAATTCTTTACCAGGTTCTCCCCGCGCGGGCTCCCCTGTAGGCCCACAAATAGGCAACCCTATTTCAGGTGCTGCTGGCGCTGGCTCTCCTGTAGGCCCATAGCGGTCGTATACTGCCTTTGTTCAGGCATTTCTGGCGCTGGCTCTGCCTGTAGGCCAACACTTTATACTGCCTTTTTTCAGGCATTTCTGGTGCTGGCTCTCCTGTAGGCCAAGGCATATACTGCCTTTTCCCAGGCATTTCTGGTGCTGCTCTCCTGTAGGCCAACGCTGTGCCGATCATCCAGGCACTCCCTGTGCTGGCTCTCCCGTAAGCCAACGCGGGCTGTATTCCTCCTGAAGTGGGTCTTGATATATCATCTTTCCCATGAGGAATTCTAGACTAGCGACCCGAGCAGCCATAACTTCTGACTGAGGAGGGTTAACATCCGGGTCTGTCTCCTCAGAGTCTACTGGTCGCACGGACTTTTGCCCGGCCTTGCGTCCTAATGGCGCTGTAACGGTACTTTCTACCGTATCTGGAGTTGATGGCCTGGCTGCCACCGACTCCTCAGACGGACGCCCGCTACCCTCAGACCCGCGGTCTTCTGAGGTTTACCTGCGGTACGTCTCCTCCCTCTACGCCCTCTCTCCATACTGACTTTTGTTGAACTCCAACTACTAGTCTCACGAGGAAGGCGACCTGAAAGCGAAAGTGAAACCACTTACCTTCAGGCTTTTACTTACTCACTGCTTGGAGGAGCTTTACTCCTCCACACACGGTCGCTGCGCTATGCGTCTGACGATATGACGCGTGTGCGACGGGCTCTTCTTCATGTAGTCACTCACGTGACTCCGAAGTAAAATCTAGGTGTACAATGCAGTCCCAAGTTGTGGTAGATTTCTGCAAGAACTCTTTCACTGTAACCCCACTGGGAGATGTGTGGATTCCCCATTGAGGCTATATCCTGTGAGATTTTCTATAAATCTCCACTGTGCCGCCCTTGTGCCACCACAAAGTGCGACACGGCAGTGCAGCGATAGAGTGACTGCCATGCAGGGCCAGAAACCATGGTTCGATCTTGACTAAGGGGTGTTATCGTTGCAGAATTTGTATATTCTGCCTGTGACCACTTGGGTTTACTCTGGTTGCTCCAGTTACCTCCACATTCCAAAGACATATGGTTTGTAGGTTAATTGGCTTCTGTAAATTGCCCCCAGCGTGTAGGATGCAAAACTGCAATAATATAGAACTAGTGTAGGGATGATTGTTGGTCGGTGTGGACTCGTTGGGCCTGTTTCCTCGCTGCATCTCCAAACTAAACTAAACTGATTCTTTTGCTGAAATAATAGGAAGGAAAGAGCATTTTGGCACAGCTGAATGAGATCCTGAGCCGCATTGATCCCAATAATTGTAATTAGCACCGCTCAGTTCAATGATGCTTCACATTTGCTTATCTGGACTACTGGATTTGTTTTCATATTCACCAGTAGAAATCGCATCAAACATTTTTCATGCTGTCATTCCCACTGTTCATATGTATCTGCATAAGTTTGTGAATTTAAAATGCAGTGTTCCTCTTGCCAATGTGAGTTTCAAGTAGAATCATGAAGTTATATAGCTTGGAAACAGGCCCTTTGGTCTTTTACATCCATGCTGACGAAGATGTCCATCTAAGCAAGTCCCATTTACCCAGAAGCTACCCGTATCCCTTTAGGTTTAGTTTGAGTTTTTAGTTTTAGTTTTTTAGTTTTAGTGACGCAGCGTGGAAACAGGCCCTTCGGCCTATCGAGTCAACGCTGGCCAATGAACACCCATACACTAGTGTATGCTAATCGTCATATAGATGACAAAATACATTGAGAACTACACTGACCTCTGGGCACACCACCAGTCACCGGCCCAAAGTAAAAATAAACAACCATCAACCTGGACATGTATTCAATTAGCTAGCTCATAAGGTCATAAGGTTATAAATGATAGGAGCGGAATTAGGTCATTCGGCTCATCAAGTCTACTCCGCCATTCAATCATGGCTGATCTATCTCTCCCTCCTAACCCCATTCTCCTGCCTTCTCCCCATTACCCGGACACACGCTCTCCCTGAATCCCATGCATACTAGCCTCCCTGAGCAGTCCATTATATGGAATTTTGTCAAAAGTCTTGCTGAAGTCCATATTGATTACATTTAGATGAAATCAATATGGACTTCAGCGAGACTTTTGACAAAACTCAGCCCTCATGTTGATTCTTGATTACTGCTTCAAAAAACTTAAACACACTGGTCAATCTGAGGAGTAAATTCAGCAACAAACTGGTACCACCAAGATGGAGGAGATCCTTCTTCCCTGTGGCTATCAAACTTTACAACTCCTCCCCATTCTGTCATGGGGGTAGACTGAGACTGACCCCACCCCCCCCCCCCCATCCCCAATCTTTGTACATCCCCCAAGCCTTTCCACTCATCGCTTTAATTTCATGTTTCATGTATTTTGTGTTTTGTGTATTTTGTGTTTTTATGACCGTTACAGATTCATTTCCCTCCTGGGATAAATAGTTCTATGGTATCATATTGTATCATATCGAAACATTGCTGAGCACACTTGACAATTTCCATCCCATTGAAGTTCTTACCTCGATATCAGTCCAATTCTCCGCAATCTCCCTGCCTATTTATTTATCTCATTTCTATTGACGGTTTGAAGACCAACAATACATGTTGGGCAGCACGGTGGCACAGTGGTAGAGTTGCTGCCAGAGACCCAGGTTCGAACCTGACTATGGGTGCTGCCTGTATGGAGTTTTTTTACGTTCTCCCCGTGATCATGTGGGTTTTCCCTGGGTGCTCCGGATTCCCCCCACACTCCAAAGACGTACAGTTTTGTAGGTTAATTGGCTTTGGTAAAAATTGTAAATTGTCTTTTGTGTCTAGGATAATGCAAGATTAACGGGGATCGCTAGTTGACGTGGACTCGGTGGGCCGAAGTGCCTGTTTCCACATTGTATCTCTAAACTAAACTAAACTAAACAAACACAATCCCAACGAGGTGCTCATCGCCTTCTTATTTCACAGCTCCACCAATAGATCCTCACTCGATGATCCCTCAGTAATTTCTTCTCAAACTACTGCTGTGATGTTCTTCCTAATCAAAGTGCAATTCCCAGTCCTCTCATTCCTGCACCTATATCCCACCTGCGACTCCAAATATGATTCACTGTGGTTGAAGAGTCTGAATCATTTCCTTGGCTTGGAATTGGAGAAGTGACAAGATTCATAATTCTCATCAAAAGAAAAAAATCTTCACTGACAGACAATTTAAAATGTGGCAGCTAAAATAATAAAAAAGTTTAATGCATCCAAGGGAGTCCTCCAGATAGAAATGGGAGAAAGCAGTCCTGGGATTAGTTTGTCTCATTCTATTATTTTACACAAAATCCTACGCTTGACGGAATTATCAAAATAAAACATTTTTTCCCCATTTTAACTGCGGTGATTCAAGTAGAAAATTCTTCAGGGTTGTCACATTGTCTCAGCATTTACTGTAGCATTGCTTTCTTATGCAGCATGTATAATGTCAATGCAATTCTCTACCAGAGAGGAAAACATTGAATAACTTCCAGCAATTAGATTTCATGACCGTTCTTTTGCAAGTGACCAAGACTGATTTCATGCGGATAATTTATCCTCCTCTCACGCTGTTTTTTTTTCCCCTTGAGAAGTTGCATACTCAGGGGGAAGTTGGGGGAATCGGAAGGAGCTTCCGTCATTAAGTTCTCTTCCCATGGTTTCTTAAATAAACTTTCTTGCCTAGAATCTCCTCAGTACCTCAAATTGGGTGGTAATAAGTAGTTATGCAGAAGGCTAACAATCAAACGGAATATATAGGAAGGAACTGCAGATGCTGGTTGACGTCGAAGATAGACACAAAATGCTGGAGTAACTCAGCGGGACAGGCAGCATCTCTGGATGGAAGGAACAGGTGACATTTCAGATCAAGACCCTTTCTTCAGACTGACTTCAGGTCTGAAAAACAGTGTAGACTCAATGGACAATAGACAATAGACAATAGGTGCAGGAGTAGGCCATTTAGCCCTTTGAGCCAGCACCGCCATTCAATGTGATCATGGCTGATCATCCCCAATCAGTACCCCGTTCCTGCCTTCTCCCTATATCCCCTGACTCCGCTATCTTTAAGAGCCCTATCTAGCTGTCACTTGAAAGTGTCCCGAGAACTGGCCTCCACCAGAAAATTCCACAGACTCACAACTCTCTGTGTGAAAAAGTGTCTCAAAATGTCATCCATTCCTTCTATCCAGTCATGCTGCCTGTCCCACTAAGTTACTCCAGCATTTTGTGTCTAACAATCAAACGGGTTGTTTATCTGCCACTTAGTAATTTAGCATTGCCGAATCTGTTTATTGGCCTTACATGAGGAAAGACCTTGCCTTCACCAGCAGTGCCAATAAAGGTAGAGATGTACGGTAGGAATTGGGAGGGTGGGTTCAGGCAAGAGCCAGGACTGTGGTCAGACTTCTGGTGATCGGGTGTGGAGGGACTATGATTGCCGCTTGGTAGCGCAGGGGCGCAGCCAGTGTTAGGAATAAAGAGACTGCAATCGGCAGTATGCCAGTTGTAAGGGACGTGGTAGCATGTGGAAAAAGGCTGAACAAAGTCCTTTCAAGTTAGGCAGAGGTACACTTGCACCTCCTCCAACCTCATCATACATCAGCAAGACCAAACGTAGACTGGGTGATTTTTTTTGCTGAACACCTTCGTTCACTCCGCATGGACATAGCTGGACTCCCAGTTGCCAAAAACTTTAATTCCCCTTCCTATTTCTGTCCTAGGCCTCCCCCACTGTACGAGTGAGACCAAACAGCAATTGGAGGAACAGCACCTCATATTCCGCTTGGGCAGCTTACAACCCAGTGGTATGATTATTGATTTCTATAGCTTCAAGTAACCCTTGAATTCCCTCCGTCTCCATTCCTCCCCAACCCAAGTTGTACCAGCTTCAAAGTCCTCTTGTTTAGTCACATTGTCTGTACTAACTTTCACCTTGCATATCTTTCATTCATTTGTTCTGTATCTCCCTATATCACTGTCTATATCTCTCATTTCCCTTTCCCCTGACTCTCAGTCTGAAGAAGGGTCTCGATCTGAAACATCACCTATTCCTTTTCTCCAGAGATGATGTCTGTCCCTTTGAGTTACTCCAGCACTTTGTGTCTATCGTCAGAGAAAGTAGAGATTAGCGGACTTAAACGTTGCAAGTATGGTGCAACTCAGCATGCAAGTAGGGTGGTGAATCTGTGGAATTCATTGCCACAGAAGGCTGTGGAGGCCGTTAATGGATATTTTTGGCAGAGTTAGATTCTTCATTAGTACGGGTGTCAGGGGTGATAGGGAGAAGGCAGCAGAATGGGTTAGGAGGGAGAGATAGATCAGCCATGATTGAATGGTGGAGTAGACTTGATAGGGTGAATGGCCTAACTCTGCTCCTATTACTTATGATCTTATGATATTATGATACTTTGATCCTTGTTTTTAAAACAGAAATCACTGTTTTAAAAGTTAAGTTTTAAAGCAATTAGGAACTTTTTTTGAAGTCTTTGCTTGCAGGTGAGGTGAGACTGAATTTGTATCTCCCGGTGAGATAATCTCACACCTATTCGTGTGTTGTTTATAATTTCACACACCAAACGATAGCAAACAGCTTGCTTTAACACAAAGCTTCTGAACAATTTTCAGTTAATTTGTGCTGTTCAGCATAACAGGTCTATTCAATGGAATGACAATGATTCCGACAGTTGCTTAGGATTAAACCTACATACTGTAATACCCTGAATGCAGACACAAAATGATGGGGAAACTCAGCGGGACAGACATCATAGCTGGAGAGGAAGAATGGATGATGTTTCAGGTCGAAACTTCTTCAGCATTCAACATTACTCCAGCATTTAGTGTCTATCTTCAGTGTAAATCAGCATCTTCAATTCCTTCCTTACAAATATCCCAAATGCTCCTTTCTCACTTTTTCAGTTTCAGTTTAGTTTAATGCCACGTGTACCATGGTACAGTGAAAAGCTTTTGTTGCGTGCTAACCATTCAGCGGAAAGACAATACATGAATACAATCAGTCCGTTTACAGTGTATAGAAACATGATAAGGGAATAACGTTTAATGCAAGGTAAAGCCAGGAAAGTCCGGTCAAGAGTAGTCCGAGGATCATCAAAGAGGTAGATAGTAGTTCAGCACTGCTCTCTGGTTGTGGTAGGATGATTCAGTTGCCTGAAAACGTTGACCAGCCATGGAGACCAGGATTTCCCAAGAGTTATTAGGATGTTGCATTTTATTCAAGGATGTTTTGAGATTATCCTTGAGTTGTTTCCTTTATCTTTTAGTCAGGTCAGGTCAGAGGGGAGTACCATGTAATCCTGTGCTACCTGCTCCATGGTCCGATAGTCGACGACTAAACCGTCTCCCCCACTTGGTTTGCCAGGCGAGGAGGGGGCTGTGGACCCCCAGCAGGACCAAAAACAAGACCTGTCAAAGGGCGGATGAGCTTCTAGCGAGCCAATGGCCATCCACAATTCAGTAGAAGTTGCGATCACTATCGTATATAGCATCGTAAGGAATGATGATAAAGCACACACACCAAAATCCTACACTTCCAGTGGCGGAAGTCCGCAGGAACTGGAGGACAAAGGATCCCGTCGTTCCCGTCGGAAACCGTACCCGTAGTCACCGTTCCCGTCGGAAACCAGCACCACTGCGTCGCTAATGTTTGCAATGATGATGATGATGTGTCCTTAGTTCACTTGTCGCCACTTTTAGTGACGGAGCTCAGAACTAAGTGTCCTGAGGGTCTGGTATCCACTGTGTGAATGACAATGCCTGCTCCATGGAGCTGCATAAATGTAACTACAATCTCAACGTTGGTGATTCAAGTGTCGAGAGTCACGAGTTTTTTGTCATATGTCCAGAAACAGAACAATGAAATTCTTACATGCAGCAGCATAACAGATATGTAAACATAGTACTCTGTAAACATCGGACCCCAACAGAACATTGTTTTCATAGAAACATAGAAAATAGGTGCAGGAGTAGGCCATTCGGCCCTTCGAGCCTGCACCGCCATTCAATATGATCATGGCTGATCATCCAACTCAGTATCCTGTACCTGCCTTCTCTCCATACCCCCTGATCCCTTTAACCACAAGGGCCACATCTAACTCCCTCTTAAATATAGCCAATGAACTGGCCTCAACTACATTCTGTGGCAGAGAATTCCAGAGATTCACCACTCTCTGTGTAAAAAATGTTTTTCTCATCTCAGTCCTAAAAGATTTCCCCTTTATCCTTAAACTGTGACCCCTTGTTCTGGACTCCCCCAACATCGGGAACAATCTTCCTGCATCTAGCCTGTCCAACCCCTTAAGAATTTTGTACGTTTCTATAAGATCCCCCCTCATGTCTTCTAAATTCCAGCGAGTACAAGCCGAGTCTATCCAGTCGTTCCTCATATGAAAGTCCTGACATCCCAGGAATCAGTCTGGTGAACCTTCTCTGTCCTCCCTCCATGGCAAGAATGTCCTTCCTCAGATTAGGAGACCAAAACTGTACGCAATCCTCCAGGTGTGGTCTCACCAAGACCTGTACAACTGCAGTAGAACCTCCCATGCTCCTATACTCAAATCCTTTTGCTATGAGTTTTCCCTTTATCCTGTAACCTCGGTACATGTGACAATAAACTAAACTAAACTAAATTAAACTAAACCAGTGTTGGTGCATTTTATTCTGCTTCCTAAATTAATTCTCAATGAACTCAACAGAATTAATTTTTGAAGCTAGAACAATTTTATTGTTCCTTTGTCGGTATTTTTGACAATTAAACACTCCTGACTCTCTCTCTCTCGACAATAGACACAAAAAGCTGGAGTAACTCAGTGTGTCACACAGCATCTCTGGAGAAAAGGAATAGATGAGGCTTCGAGTCGAGACCCTTCTTCAGACTGAGAGTCAGGGAAATGGGAAACAAGAGATATAGACGGTAATGTAGAGAGATAGAGAACAAATGAATGAACGATATAAATGAATGACTCGCACTCGACACAATGCTACAACTAAATAGTGAGTTTAGCACATAGAAATAACCATACACAACCAAGTTGGTGGAAAACCTTGGGAAGCGAGAAAACATTTTTAGAAAGACAAACAAGAGCATATGCTTCAGATTGATGGTGATTGATTGATGATTTCATCTGAACTGGTGAAAGATGTCCATCTTTAATTGTATACCCCATTATCTGAATCTTAGTTCTGATATAACATCATAATCATAATCGTAATTTATTAGCCAAGTATGTTTTGCAACATACAAAGAATTCGGTTTGCCATACAATCATACCTAAAAAAGCAACAAGATACACAACCACATAAAAATTGACTTAAACATCCACCACAGCGGCTCCTCCACATTTCCCACTGTGATGGAAGTCTTATCTTCTTTCCTCCTTTTCTCTCGCGGTCGGGGGAGTCGAACCATTCGCAACTGGTGATCGAGTTCCCACGTCGGGGCGGTCTAAGCTCCCGCATCGGGGCGGTCGTATTCCTGCGGATTGGAGTACCCGAATTCGGTCCCTAACCTGGGACAGCGAGCTTCACCATGTTAAAGTCCGCAGCTCCCGCAGGTTGGAGCACCAAAGGTCGACCCCTGTCAAAGGGATCGCCCGCTCCAAGATGTTAAAGCCTGCAGGCTCCACGGTTTTGAAGCTCTAGAAGTCCCAGTAGGAGGCCACCAACTCCACGATGTTAGGTCCCCTCGGTGATGGGGAGGTCAGTACCCCGTGAGGGACAGGGCAATGTTCACCACTCGAGTATATTGTCATGTGCACAATATGTACCAGAGATGCAGGGTGTGAATGGATGGGTTGTTTTGATCAGGTAGCTGTGTGTGTGGGCCTTTATCCTACCGTACCCATCTCAGGTCACTGTCATAAATTGTCAGAATCTTTGTGTCAAATGGGAACACTTTGCAGGTGGAAGCGCGGTGTTGCACTCTCATTACGCAAGTGTCAGGCTTCGATTCCTCTCCAAGCACTGGAATGAGATTAGAATCTACAGGCTGTCAATACGATGCAGAATCTGCTACTCCCTGTGTGGCCGAAACATCTAATTAGTGTGCAAGACATGTTAAGTTATAATCAAAGCTTAACCAGGTTCAGGGTAGCAAATGGCGCAGCGGTAGAGTTGCTGCCTTACAGCACCAGAGACCCGGGTCGATCCTGGCTACAGGTGCTGTCTGTATAGAGTTTGTACGTTCTCCCTGTGACCGTGTGGCTTTTCACCCGGTGCTCCAGTTTCCTTCCACACTCCAAAGGTGTACAGGTTTGTAAGTTAATTGGCTTCTGTAAATTGTAAATTGTTCCTAGTGTGTGTAGGATAGTGCTAGTGAACAGGATGATTATTGGTTGGTGTGGACTCGGTGGGCCGAAGAGCCTGTTTCCAAGCTGTACCTCTAAAGTTAAGTAAAGGCTGGTAGACAGACAGCTATCATCCAGAAGAAGAAGTCTTAATAAATTTGATGATCACAACAGCTCCATCTTACCATCATCACATTTGGCTCTTCCAACATCTTCAGATTATCAAGATTTATTGTATTGGTTGTATTCCAGTAATGGTTGAACAGAAAATTTAGGGATAGACAATAGGGGCAGGAGTAGGCCATTCAGCCAGCACCACCATTCACTGTGATCATGGCTGATCATCCACAATCAGTACCCCGTTCTTGCCTTCTCCCCATATTCCTTGACTCCGCTATCTTTAAGAGCTCTATCTAACTCTCTCTTGAAAGCATCCAGAGAATTGGCCTCAACAGCTTTCTGAGGCAGAGAATTCCACAGATTCACAACTATCTGGGTGAAAACGTTTTTTGTCATCTCCGTTCTAAATGGCCTACCCCTTATTCTTAAACTGTGGCCCCTGGTTCTGGACTCCCCCAACATCGGGAACATGTTTCCTGCCTCTAGCATGTCTAATCCCTTAATGATCTTATATGTTTCAATAAGATATCCTCTCATCCTTCTAAATTCCAGTGTACACAAGCCCAGTCGCTCCATTCTTTCAACATATGACAGTTCCGCCATCCCGGGAATTAACCTTGTGAACCTACACTGCACTCCCTCAATGGCAAGAATTTCCTTCCTCAAATTTGTGGAGCCAAACTGCACACGATATTCCAGGTGTGGTCTCACTAAGGCCCTGTACAGCTCACTGTCACAGCCCTGGGTTTCTCAGCTACCTACACAATCGGGGCAACAGTGGCGCAGATAGACTGGTAGACTTGCTGCTTTTCAGTGCCAGGCACCCAGGTTCATTCTTCACTACGTGTATATATATGAAGTTTATATGTTCTCCCTGTGACCGGGTGGGTTTCCTTTGGGTGCTCCGGTTTCCTCCCACACTCCAAAGACGTGCAAGTTTTAAGGTTAATTGGCTTTGGTAATTTGTAAAATTGTTCCTAGTGGGTGTAGGTTGGTGATCGCTGGTGAGCGCAGACTCGGTAGGCTACATCGCTAAATCAAATTCTAAAGTAATCCATGTCTCTAGCACTAGCCAAACACTGAACCAGATTGTTTCATCTATGGATTCTTCTTAACAGCATGCTTCACCACATATCTTTGAAGTTATTAAACCTCCCTAACACTTTCTGTCTCTCCTTCTTTCATATTGACACTTCTTAAACCTACTTCTTTGAGTAAGTTTCTGTCCTACGTCCTAATATTCATTATGGAACATTGAATATAAAACAGTGCAGCAAAGCAACAAACCCTTTGGCCCACAGATCCCATGATGTTAGTTTAAACGAACACAGGTAGCATTGTGGTAAACCTCTTCTGCACACTCTCCAAAGCCTCCACATCTTTCCTGTTTTGGGTCAACTAGGCTCCAGAAACACTTCAAATGCAGCTTAACCAAAGTTCCATATAGCTGCAAAATGACTTCCTGAATCTTAATACTCAATGCCTCTTAATACCCAATGAGGAGAGAAAGCACTCATCACTTTTACTTTAATGTGTTTAAAATCGTAACCAGTGCAATTACAACTCTAGCGCTGTGGCAAAGTAGCCTGACCTGTTGTGATCATCCCTTCAATCGCATCCACACCATCACAAGCTTCCCCTTGCAAGCAACCTGACATGGTTGTCCTTTCAACACCTTGCTCTTGAATAGTTATGCAAGGATCATAATCTGCATTTATAGACGAACAAGAATGCTTCCTCATCCTGCTTATACCAGGGCAGTAGGTTTGGACAATTCAGACATATTAAGCTGCAGTGTCGATAATTACAAAATAGATTTTAGACAGACAGGAAGCATGGAGAACCATAACATAATTTAATTCATTGCTATCTTCCACAGAATTGTTTATACGCCCGACGGTAAAGATTGATTTTTCAATTAAAATGTTGTCAAGTCTTGTTTAATTTGTACGGAGTCTTGTCCCCATCTCAACCCACTCTGTGTGGAATAGATTGGGCCAGCGAAAGAAATTATTTCAATGTGTGATTTACTACCTGTAATGGACATAAATTCTGAAAACCTGCTTTGGTCACCCCATGCCCAAAACAACTGAGCTAATTAAATAATAAACTCATGAGTCTTTGACTTTATGAGCCATTAAACTAAGTCCTTGCATTTTATTGACCCATGACAGCAATTCATTGCTGAATACACAACAGGATTCTTACGTTTGTAGCCATTTTACTGAACTTTTTTTAGAGATACAGATACAGCGCAGAAACAGGCCCCTCGGGGCCCACCGAGTCTGCGCCAACCAGTGATCCCCGCACACTAACACTATCCTACACACACTAGGGACAATTTACAATTTTACAGAAGCCAATTAACCTGCAATCCTGTACGTCTTTGGAGTGCGGGAGGAAACCAAAGCACCCTGGGATGGCGGGACAGTCATATGAGGAAAGATTGAAAAGACTAGGCTTGTATTCACTGGAGTTTAGAAGGATGAGGGGGAATCTTATAGACACATATACAATTATAAAAGGACTGGACAAGCTAGATGCAGGAAAAATGTTCCCAATGTTGGGCGAGTCCAGAACCAGGGGCCACAGTCTTAGAATAAAGGGGAGATAATTTGAGAAAAAACGTTTTCAGCCAGAGAGTTGTGAATTTGTGGAATTCCCTGCCACAGAGGGCAATGGAGGCCAAGTCACTGGATGGATTTAAGAGAGAGTTAGATAGAGCTCTAGGGGCTAGTGGAATCAAGGGATATGGAGAGAAGGCAGGCACAGGTTATTGATAGGGGACGATCAGCCATTATCACAATGAATGGCGGTGCTGGCTCAAAGGGCCGAATGGCCTCCTCCTGCACTTATTTTCTCTGTTTCTATGTTTCTATGTTTCTACAAGGGGAAAACGTACAAACTCCATACAGATCCGTAGTGAGAACATACAAACTCCGTACAGACAGCACCCATAGCCTGTATTGAACCCAGGTCTCCGTCACTGTGAGGCAGCAGCTCTACCGTTGCGCCACCTTGCTGCCCTGCATTGCTTGCACAGATTGGCAAATACATGGAAATCAACCATGATAGAGCTCTACCTGTAGAAGGCAACACAGTGCGACACAGCTTGTTTTTGGTTATTGTATTAGTCATGTTGTCACCTGTTTGAAAGTGACTGTTCAGGAATTGTTTGCAATCACCTTTTCAATCAAACATTCCATGTAGTCCTCTTTGCACTATTTCTTTGCCACTGTTACCTGAACCATAAATTTGGTACAATTGAAAATGTTGCAATTGAAAAATGGCAATCACAATCCATTTACAATGAATTGATTGATTGAACGAGACAGAAAGGAAACAAGCCTGCTGAGTCCATGTGGACCATCGATCACCCATTCTCGCTAGTTCTATGTTATCCCACTTCGAATCCAGTCCCTGTACACTTAAGGGCAATTTAAGCAATTTGTAGAGGGCAATTAACTCACCCCGCTTTGCTTCCACTCCCTACGCACTTTAGCAACTTAGGCAATTTACAAAAGCCAGTTAGGTTACCAACGAGCACGTTTTTGGAATGTGGGGGGGAACTGGAACACCTGGAGGAATCTCAAGCAGTCACAGGGAGAACATGCAAACTCTACACAGTAAGGTCAGGATCGAACCCGGGTCTCCGGCGCTGTGAGACAGCAGCTCCACCAGCTGTGACACGGTGCCACTCCTTTCAGTCGGAGTCAAGCAAACAGTTGAGCAATCTTCTCATTGTTGATTACAATGAAATTATGGACCATCAGGGGCTGTGGCATGGCTGCACTCTGTTCCTCTGTGAGCTCGTACAAATGTTGGCTAAACACCCTTCTGGATATAACATATCTGTTTTTCTTCGGCAACCAATTGTGAAAGCTAACATTCAATAACCGTTCAATGGTACAAAATCTATTTCCATTGTCAGCTCTTGCATCCACATCTATCTCCACTGGCTACTTTCAGTAGATATATTCTGCATCCCATAAGCAGTGTGATGTTCAGCTTGGTTTCCACGCCCACAGGTATGTGTGCCCCAGATAACTTGTAATAGTCACAGTGTAATGTTAGTGATTGGATTTTTATTTTTACCATATGTGGTTCACAATAATGGCTTATTATTAAAATGGCTTGAGGAAGGGACGGAATAAAGCAGTGGATTGGAAAAGTGATCTTTCACATCTGACCTGGATTTGAGTTAACGCTAGGTTAATAACATAAACACCTCCCCTCTCTGGCTGCTGAACCAGCCCAAAGCAAAATTAGTTCAGACAGAGTTGTCTCTAAATCAGTCCCACGTGGGCAGTTGGTGACAGGATTGGTAATTGGTACCAAATTTTCTCTTGCGCTACGCAAGGTCACGGAGGTGCTCAATGCAAGAAATGGAACAGTCTCATTGGTGCAGGTGGGTGTCATTCTGATGATGAGGTGTAGGAAAATTGGATGTGGCACGAGGTTCCGTGCTGTGGTTGACCAAGATTTGCTTGGTGGCACCATGAGATGAAAATAGGTTCAAATCTTCAGCATTGATATATCATGTTCTGCATGCAAACAAAGACGTGGCACGTGTAAACAGCAGTGGGGATGCTATCTGCTTCTGTTGTGAGGGGAACTAAAATGGACCTTTTGAGAGTTTATTTTATTATTGTCACTGGTACAAGGTGCAGTGAAAAGCTTTTGTTTGCATGCTATCCCGTCAAAGAAAAAACTACACATGAATGCAATCAAGCTGTCCGCAGTATACAGATAATGGATTTAACACAAAGGTATAACAAAGAAGGCCCAATTCAAGGTAGTTCAAAGGTCTCTACGAGATAGATGGGGTCAATGCCACACTATGGCGGATGAGAGGACTGTTCAGTTGCTGGATAATAATTGGGAAGGAACAGTTCCTGAATCTAGATGCATACATTTTCAAACTTCTGTACCTCTTGCCTGATAGGAGAGGGGAGAATAGGGAGTGGTCCTTGATTATGCTGGCAGACTTGTGGAGGCAGCATGAAGTGTAGATGGAGTCAATACAAGAGATGTTGGTTTGTGTGATCGTCTGGGCTTTGTCCACAACTCTGCAATTTTGTGCAGTCTCGGATGGAGCCGTTCCCAAACTAGGCTGCGATGCATCCCAATGAAATTCTTTCTATAGCACACCTGCAGAAGTTGGTGAGGGTTGTTGGGGACATGTCAAATTTCCTGAATCTTCTAAGGGAAGTTGAGGTGTTAATGTGCTTTCTTGGCCATAGCCTTGATATGACTGGTCCATGAAAAATTGCTGGTGATATTTATTGCTTTCAACCATCTCTACTTCGACAGAAGCTTCACCTGAGCAAGAAGAAGAAAGTGAAGTGGAAAGTTACACCAAGCTTATCAGATTAAAAACATTGGTTAAGGTCAGTAGAGTAAGCATTGCTGAGGCTGGGTAATATTAGCTGATACCATCTGATAAAAGATTAGGTGGCAGCAAATCACAATTCACTTTACACCTGGACTGAATTTCGCCTCCATTGAAAAGAAAATTATATAAAGGTGCAAAACACTAGGCTCATTTAAAATCTATTTGTTTCAAGCTGTGCCTTCTAAATGTGTAATCACAGTTTCCTTCAAGCTGTATACATCAGCTATGCTTCTCTTACCGTTTGTAAGCCTGTGACAATAACTCCTCCAGTGTTACATTCATTATGGTCAAAGCTAATCTCGTTGTGTGAATTTCTCTTAATCATTTAGAGCACCTTGTCCAAAATATCTGGGCCTAGAAACTGCATCAATTGCATCCTCTTTGTACAAACCAAAAATAAGAGACAGAAACAAGGAACTGCAGTTGCTGTTCCAACTCAGCAGGTCAGGCAACATCTCTGGAGAACATGGATAAGCACTTGGAAGTGCAAGGAATGGAAGGATATGGATCATATATGGGCAGATAAGATCAGTTTTGCTTGGCATTATGTTTCAGCATAAACATTGTGGGCCGAAGGGCCTGTTCCTGTGCTGCACTGTTCAATGTTCAATATTCAATCTCCGTTCTCTAGAGAAGCTGTCTGATCTGCCTGGTGGATTGTGATGGAAGAAGGAAAATCTGTATCCAACAAAAGTTTCAGTAAGCAATTCATAGACATTCAGTATTAGCAACAAAAACATATTCGAAATGTGAAGACGTTTGTTGCACGCAATGGCATGTTATGGTCAACAATCCATTGACTTTGGAGTCATAGAATAATTCATGACCCATCTACACTAGTCCCACCTGCCAGCATTTGACCCATGCCCCTCCAAACCTGTCCTATCCATGTATCTGTCTAACTGCTTCTTAAATATTGAGATAGTCCCTGCCACAACTACCTCCTCTGGCAGCTTGTTCCATACACCCTTTGTGTGAAATCTCAAAGGTAGAAGAAAATATTGACCAGAATGATTCTATGGGTGAGGGATTTCAGACTGGAGAAGATGGGGCTATTCATCTTGCAACAAAAATGTTTAAGAGGTGATTTGAAAGAGGTATAGAAGATCTTGACTGGTTCGGATAGGAAAATGGAGGGGAGCTGATGATTCATGCACCATGGGCATAATATTAACATATTGTGCGTTGGATACAAGGGGGATCTGTGGAAAAAGTATTTTTACTCAATTGTCAAGAACTGGATTTAATCGCAAACAGGATCATTCAGTGCCTTTCGAAGAAATTTGGCACTTGAGAAAGAATCATTTGCAGGTCTAAGAAAAGTGCTGGGAAATAATATTGATAGAAATGTTTGATTAGAAGCTGGCATGGACTCAGCGGGCCAAACAGCCTCTTCCTTCGCCATGTTTAAGAAAGAACTGCAGATGCTGGAAAAATCGAAGGTAGACAAAAATGCTGGAGAAACTCAGCCGGTGAGGCAGCATATTTGGAGCAAAGGAATAGACAATGTTTTGGGGTCGAAACCCTTCTTCAGACTGATGTCGGGGAGGGGAGGGTAGGGGAAAGAAAGGAAGATGAGGAGACAGTGGGCTGTGGGAGAGCTGGGAAGGGGAGGGGAAGGAGGGAGAAAGCAAGGACTACCTGAAATTGGAGAAGTCAATGTTCATACCGCTGGGGTGTATACTATCCAAGCGAAATATGAGGTGCTGCTCCTCTAATTTACTCTATGCCATGGCAGTTCTATAATTCAGCACCGCTGGAAGTGGATTCAGTAGTCGAATGGGCTTCATTGTAACATACACAAGTACGGTGGTACAGGCACAATGAAAATCTTGCTTGCTGCAACATCACAGGCAGATTCAAACACACACAAACGTAAATTATATATAAATAATTCAAAATGCCTGCATAAGAGTGAAAAGAAACAGGTAGTGTAATGCAAAACATGAACAGTACATTAGTACAGCAACAATTTTCAAGATTAGGATGAATATTTGAAGGAATACAGCTTTCAAGGCTGTTGACAACAAAAGCTTTTCACTGTACCTCGATACACGTGACAATGAACAAAACTGAATTGAACTGAACTAGAGCAGGAAGTATTAAAAAGCTCTTTCAAAGAGCCAGGGCAATCACCACAGGCTGAATAGTCTCATTTTGAATAGTGTCCTTATGAAGAAGGGTTCCGACCTGAAACGTCACCTATCCATGTTCTCCAGAGGTGCTGCCTAACCCGCTGAGTGACACTAGAACTTTGTGTAAGCCAGCGTCTGCATTCCCTTGTGTGTAGTCTAGTCTCCTACGTTGCTGGTTCTTCCTTAATTCAATTGGGATATAAAAGCTCTGTACATATTTTTGATTGTAAATTCCTCATCGACTAAGCTGCAGCCATAGGTTCCTGCCAATATGACAGCAGTAAAATTAAGCCTTATGTCAGTGATAAAAAAGAGTTTGTCTTGCAGCCAGCTGTTGTTTGGATACTGGGTTGTAGAAATGAATGCAAGGCTGAACACTGTCAGCTCTGTCAGTTTGATTCTTTGCTCCAGTACTGTTATCCATCTCAATAAACCTTGTCAAGATACCATCCACACTCCTTTTTCTTGCGCATTTGCAGAGGGATTGAGTCATTACTGCAGCATGATAGAAATGCAGGGAATAAATTGCTGATTATCTACAGGGATCCATGAGAGATTGAAAGTGTACTCTCGTAGCAATAGGCCAGGGACAAGTGCTAACCTACGTTCAAAATCAATTCTGATTTAAATCTAGATTACGATCTCAATGCAGAACTCTTGGAACTTACCGGTAAATACAGCTGTTCCTTTACTGTCAAATATTACAGGAGAGTGAATGGTGAAAGACGTTGATGAAAAAGAATTGAAACCCAGTGGTAAAATGCTGCTACCATTTCAGATTGCAAGTGTTGCTTTTGTAGTACAGAGATACAATGCAGAAACAGGCCCTTCGGCCTAGTGATTCCATGCTGACCATTGATCACCCGTACAGTTCTTCGTTAGCTCACTTTCACATTCTACACACTGGGGGCAATTTACAGAAGTCAATTAACCTAAAAAAAACTGAATGCCTTTGGAATATGGGAGGAAACTGGAGCACCAGAGTCACAGGAGGTTTAGTTTAGTTTTAGCTTAGCTTAGTATTGTCACGTGTACTGTGAAAAGCATTTTGTTACGTGCTATCCAATCGAAGAAAGACTATACATGTTTACAATCGAGACTTCCATGATGTACAGATAAAGGATAATGGGTACAACATTTAGTGTAAGATAAAGTCAGATTAAAGATAGTTCAAAGGACTCCAATGAGGTAGATGTGGGGAGGCCACGCCTGTACAAACTCCGCACAGACAGCACCCATGGTGAGGAGCGAACCCGGGTCTGTGGCAGCGAGATCTTAGAACTGAATATATTCAAAATACAATGCATATAATCAGCATGATATAACATCTATATGAGAAGATAGATCTTCAAAGTTACTGAGAATTAATCAGCTGAGTGTCCATAGAGCTATATTATGTTTTTTTGTTCATGGCAGCCAAGTCAACATGTATATTATAGTCATAAAGAGATACAACAGAGAAACAGGCCCTTTGACCCATCAGTCCATGCAGAGCATTAAGTATATATTTTTACACTAATCGTACTCCAATCCCTTATATCTTGCCCACATTGCCATCAACTCCCACATGGTTCGAACATTCATCCAAACACCAGGGACAATTATCAGTGTTTAATTAACCTTGTGCACTCATGATTGAGCAGCTAAATTCAACTTTAACTCCATTTACAAGTTTGCAGATGACACCATTGTAGTGGGCCAGGACACAGACGATGATGAGACAGATTATAGGAATGAGAAAAAGAACTTCAGAAGATGGTGCGAGGACAACAACTTCATTTTCAACAAATGAAGGGGCTAGTTATTGACTTCAGAAAGTGTGGTGGAGTGCGCCCAATCTGTGTCCATGGTGTTGAGGTAGAAATGGTTGAGAGCTTTCATTTCCGCGGAATTAATATTACCAATGATCAGCCATAGACATCAGATTGAAGCGACAACTAAAAAGGTACAACAATGCCTCTACTTCCTCAGGAGACTCTGAAATTTGGCGTTTCTGTAGTGACTCTTAAAACTTCTACAGATGCACCCTGGAAAGTATACAGTTGCATCACAGTTTGGTTTGCAAACAGCTCTGCCCAATAACTGCAAGAAATAAATTGCAGAGAGTTATGAATTTAGCCCAGTCTTTCACAGAGCAGACCTCCGCCATTGATTCCATCTACACTTCATACTGCCTTGGAAAAGCAGCCAACATAATCAAATTATTTAATTATTAAATAAATAACCTAATTGATAAATTAATAATTAAAGACTTGTCTCACCCCCGTCTTTCCTTCTTCTCCCAACTCCCATAGGGCAGAAGGTACAGAAGCTTGAATGCACACACCACTGGACGCAGGAACAGCTTCTTCCTCTCTGTCATCAGGCTTCTGACAGGTCCTTCCATAAGCGAGGGAACTGTCAAATCCATCTCTACCCATTGCAGTCACTGGACTTTGTACCGCAAAAGAATTGGAGTGCTATAATTCTGAGAACTATATTCTGCACTCTGTATCTTCTCCTTTGCTCTACCTATTGTGCTTGAGTTTGACTTGCTTGCATTGATGTATAGTATTATCTGATTTTATTGGACGGCATCAAAACAAAGCTTTTCACTCGCCTCTGTACACGTGGCAATAAACCAAACTAAATTAAATAAAACTAAAAAAAAAACTAAACTACTGTAGTCATGGTCTGTAGTTTGGAAAACATGGCTGAATCATCCGACCACAACCAGAGAGCAGTGCTGAACTACTATCTACCTCATTGGTGACCCTCGGACTATCCTTGATCGGACTTTGCTGGCATTACCTTGCACTAAACGTTGTTCCCTTATCGTGTATCTATACACTGTAAATGGCTCGAATGTAATCATGTTTTGTCTTTCTGCTGACTGGATGACACACGACAAAAGCTTTTCACTGGACCTTGGTACACGTGACGATAAACTGAAACTGAAACTGAAATTGGCCTTGGTTCTTTGAAATTGAAGTCAGGCCACATGGAAGTACTCTAGGAGAGGTTGGGTGTCCACATGGACTGTGATGGGAGACTGCCAATTGGATTATTCTCTCTCCAAGATCCCTTCCCAAGCACTACATGTGAAGGAAAGTGTAAGGGTTGGAGAGGTTGGTGTGAATCAAAATAATTTGCAAGTTCGGCCAGTGCAAATTATTTCACATATTAGCATGCCATCTGGATATTTACAAAACAACAGTAACTATGATTGGCACTGTTCCAGGATTAGAAAAGGGCTTGTGATACGTGTCTCTCGGGGCAGTGGTCAAACAAGCAGTGCATAGTGTTATTCCCGATTAGTCCCCGGTTCTGCCTTGCTGATGAAGAACAACAGATGCTGCGATATAAAGTGCAAGTGATGTAGACAAAGTACCAGGCCTGCCGAGATTTGAACAGTGGCAGTGGCTGTTGAATTAACCTGCAAAGCCACAAGGAATTTGGTCGCATGGCAATCCACAACCTCCTTTCAAGTCTCACACACAGGTCCCAGAAAGGTATACATTCCTCAGTTGCTATGGTAACTGTCAGCCATTGCACTTGCCCAATATGTGGTTCCTGTGAGAAATGGATCTTAGCTTCAAGTTTGCCAACAGCCCCTATAATAGTTTATAATAGTATAGTAAGACCTGAGTGATCTCCTGGACAAGTGTCGATCGCCTGGATTGGGGTCGGAGAGGAATTTCCCGGATTTTTTTCCCGAATTGGACCTGGGTTTTTATCCGTTTTTTTGCCTCCCCCAGGAGATCACGCGGTTCTTGGGGTGGAGAGGGGTGATAGCGATATAAAGGGGAGGGTAGTGTCTTGTGTTCTGTGTCTTGTGTCTACTGTTTGTGGGTAAGGGTGTCTGTTTAGTGTTCAGCCATGAGCGAATGGCGGTGCGGGCTCGATGGGCCTGGTGGTCTACTCTCGCACCTACTTTCTATGTTTCTATGTTTCTATATTAGTTTAGTTTAGAGATACAGCATGGAAACAGGCCCTTCAGTCCACCAAGTCCATGCCGACCAGTGATCGCCCTTACACCAGTTCTATCCTACAGGGACAATCTACCAGGGACAATTTACAGAAGCTGATTAACCTACAACCTGCACATCGTTGGAATGTGGGAGGAAACCACACAGAGAAAACCCACACTGTCACAGGGAGAATGTACAAACTCCATACAGACAGCACCCGTTGACATGATCGAAGCAGGTTATGTAGCATTGTAAGGTATCAACTCTACCATTGTGCCACTGTGTCATCAAATATTGATATAGAGACTTGGCCACCCCGTGTGAAATTGGAAAAGGTGCCTGCTCCACCTTTGTTGGTAGCCTGCACTGGGCTGAATGTTTTGGGGTGATGATTTGTCCTGGTGCCACCAACCAAATAGGTGTTATGATTTGCCAGAGCCATCATTTCAACACTGACCTCTGCAATAAATTCAAGCTTGCTTCACAGTGATCTGCTGAAAATTCAGGAAGCCCTGCGAGGAATACTTCACACCAAGATTCTTCAACCAAAATGGCACCGAAGCCAGCTGACTCTTTGTGTGCTTCTCCCAGAAGTGGATCTGCAATCATTCATTACAATCGCCTGACTCTTTTAATTCTCTATTTCAACGGCAGCTTTCTTGCTCTAACTGTTCAGCTAATCACATGGGTTTCTTGTGGGTCTCTGGCTTTCTTCCACATCCCCAAGATGCGCATGTTGCAAGCTTAATTGGTCACTGTAAATTGTCCCTAGCATGTGGGCAAGTGATATAATCTGGGAGCATTGAAGGGAATGTGGGGAGAATTAAATGGGATCAGAGTAGGATTAGTGTTGATGGGTTGATGTTGGTGCTGCCCTGTTGCCATGCACTATAATTCTGTGACTCCATAAAAGGTACGGACATGACCACAGCCAACATTGACAACCCAATTTGGCTCACATGCATTCAAAGGATTTTACTGCAGCAGAAGACTACCTGTTCTCAAGAGGGACCTGCACCTGTAATATGAACTATTTTACCCTTCCCAGTCGCTTTCTGTTTTTATTTCAGATTTCCAGCATCTGCTGTTGTATTTGATTGTTCAGGCCTCTTGCTTTTATATAGGGGTGGCCAACAAAAATAGCACTGTGGTCTTTCCGAGGCTTCTGTAAAGGAGCTGTCTGTCGCAATTTATGGAGGCCTTTGTTAAAGGCCATTTTAATGGCGTAACCTCTCCTTCATCTCTCCAAAGACTTTCTTGCTCTCAATGAGCTTTAAATGCTCTCAATTGACAGGCTAAATAGCAAGCTGTAAGGTCAAGAGACAAGATGTTGATTAGTTTAGTTTAGAGATACAACATGGAAACAGGCCCTTTGGCCCATCGAGTCCGCGCTGACCAGCGATCACCCTGTCCGCTAGCACTATCCTACACTCTAGGGACAATTTACAATCTTTACTGAAGCTACAAACCTGTACGTCTTTGTAGTGTGGGAGGAAACCGAGCATCCAGGGAAAACCCACACAGTCATGGGGAGAACATACAAAATTTGTACAGACAGCACCCATAGTCAGGATCGAACCTGGGTCTCTGGCGCTGTAAGGCAGCAACTCTACCGCTGCACCACCGTGCCTTCTTTGATGTTGAGCTTCCTGGCTTCACTGGAAATATAAGGCAATGGCAAGGACCACATATATTGTCCATGTTATAAAATCTTGCCCATTCCGAACATGGATGGGAATAGATAAGTACAGGTATAGTGTGCTACTTATACTCGCACCGGGACAAGGAGCAGTTGGGGTAAACAGCCCATTGATTAAGGGTAGAAAACATGAAAAGCACAAAAGTGCTTCAGGATTTACACATGGGACGTAGAGTATGAACGCTAAGAGTTTATGATGAATTTGTTTAAGAAAGGTTTTGGACCACGGTTAGCATACAGTTTATCCATCCCACAAGTGAGAGATAATAAAACCACAAGGAATGCTCAACATTTCTATTTTACTGCCAGGTAGCAAAAGTGAGCTTTATTTATGAGATGAGACTTTTACTTTCATGGAATTATCTTTATTGAAGCAGAATAGGAGGTTCAATTGAAATTTTTAAATAATGTTTGAAGTGCTTTCAAAGTGTAAATAACAAAATATTTGGTACAGCAGTATGGTATGTGTATTATTAGCAATCCAGATGGCTAAGCCTACTGATCTGGAGATACGAGTTCAAATCGTGTGGGAGTTGAGAAATATAAATATAGTTTATTTGATATGTCTGGAATAAAAAGGCAAATATCTGTAATAGTGATTGCTAGAGTACTGGTTTGTTGGAAAAGAGTGTCTGGTTCACTAATAGTCTTAAAAGTAAGAGTTCTTCCAGCCTTAACCACAGTGGCCTATATGCAAAGCCTAACCCAAAGTTATGTGTTTGACCCTGAATTGGCCTCAAAGATTATTCTGTTGTTTCGAAAGGGACTCACCGAGCGACTTTTCAAAGCCAAATAGGGATGGCCAATACACGCCAGTGATGCGCAGACAACAGGAATAAAAATGTTTTACAAAGGTGACTTTTTCACACAAAGGGTGGTGGGTGTATGGGACGAGCTGCCGGAGGAAGTAGTTGAGGCAGGTACTATCTCAACGTTTAAAAAACATTTAGACAGGTACATAGTTGGACAGGTTTGGAGGGATATGGGGCAAATGCAGGCAGGTGGGACTGGTGCAGATGGGACATGTTGGCCGGTGTGGGCAAGTTCTGCCATTGGGCATGTTTCCATGCTGTAAGACTCTATGACCGAATGAAGGTGGTTACACCATCATTAAACCCTGTGGCTTGTTGATACTTAGGCCCTATTGACAGGACTATGCCAACTTTTTACCAGGCCTTGGCATATTGGTACAGGTAAGTTATGGCAACTTTAAGCTCGAGTAGCCACTTGTCCTTTGCTTGAGAGTCTCTGCAGAGTCAAAGAAGTGACCATATTAACTTCGAGTCAGAAAGGTCATTGCTTCTTTTCCTGTCTGCACAACAAGTAAAAGTTGTGAAATATACAATAGACAATTGGTGCAGGAGTAGGCCATTCGGCCCTTCAAGCCTGCACCACCATTCAATGTGATCATGGCTGATCATCCACAATCAGTACCCTGTTCCTGCCTTCTCCACATATCACCTGACTCTGCTATCTTTAAGAGATCTCTCTTGAACGCATCAGAGAACCGGCCTTCACCCCCTTCTTAGGCACAGACTCACAACTCTGTGTGAAAACGTTTTTCATCATCTCCGTTGTAAATGGCTTACCCCTTACTCCCAACTGTGGCCCCTGGCTCTGGACTCCCCCAACATCAGGAACATGTTTGCTGCCTCTAGCGTGTCCAAACCCTGAATAGTCTTATATGTTTCAATAAGATTCCCTCTCATCCTTCTAAATTCCGGAGTATACAAGCCCAGCCGCTCCATTCTCTCAGCATATGACAGTCCCGCCATCCTGGGATTTAACCTGGTGATCCTACGCTGCACTCCCTCAATAGCAAGAATGTCCTTCCTCAAATTTGGAGACCAAAACTGTACACAAATATCTCCTGTTGCTTTAAAGATCCACTGTAAAGAATTAGAATGTGAGAAGTCAGTCAACATTCCACTCATTCACTGACTACGTTCAAGGCAGGTTCTTGCCCAGTCCCAAATCTCCTGCTTACCTTAACGAGCAATGGGACACCAACTATGGCTGAGCGTTGGTAGCCCTTTGGAAAGGAGAATTTCAAAGATTAGCAATTTTCTTCAAAAAAAGAATCTCTCTTCATCCACAGACCTGAATTGTTCAGTTCAGTTCAGTTCAGTTTAGTTTATTGTCACGTGCACAGAGGTACAGTGAAAAACATTTGTTGCATTCTAACCAGTTATCGGAAAGACAATACATGATTACAATCGAGCCATTCACAGTAAACATACACATACATGTTGCAGTAGGAGTAGAGGTTTAAAAGTGTGGAGCGATTTTAATATGTGATGGTAGATCTGCTTCTGTGGCTAGCACACAAATAGTCGCTTGGGTTGGGCGCCATCTTGAAATCAGACCTGGAATTTTGAGACTGTCCCCACTACTTCGAGATTCTCCAACCAGATGAAGGAGCCTCTCAACATTCACCCTGTAAATCTCTTTTAATTCTACCCTGAATTTAGCTTTACTTTACTTTGGAGATTCAGCTTTAATACAACTGTTCCTTTACCATCAATTATTGCAAAGGAATTGAAATCCAGTGGTAAAATGCTGATACTATTTCATATTGCAGGTGTTGCTTTTATTTAGTTTAGGGATACAATGCAGAAACAGGCCCTTCGGCCCACCGAGTCCGCGCCGACCAGCCCGATCACCCCGTACACTAACACTACCCTACATACTAGGGACAGTTGTACAACTTACCGAAAACCGATTAACCTACAAACCTGGACGTCTTTGGAGTGTGGGAAGAAACCGGAGAACTCGAAGAAAACCCTCGCAGTCATGGGGAGAACTTACAAACTCCATACAGACAGTACCCGTAGTCAGAATTGAACCCGGGTCTCTGTCGTGGTAAGGCAGCAACTCTACCATTGTGCCACTGTGCTCCTAAGCTCTTCAAAAAACAAACAAACATGGAATTAATGATGCATGTTGCAAACTAATTTTTCTAATTGGCTCGTTCGCTCGTGTGTCAGATGATGTAGCTCGCTGTTGGCTTCTGTCGTCGTCCAACATGTTGACAGAATTGTCGTCCGACGCGTCACATATTGCATCGTGTCGTCACTTCCAGGGATAGCCACGAGGAGGCTTCTGTCATGATCCCCTTCTAATTGGTGAAAAAACAGCATTACGTCCACAGTTTGCAGGGTCATGGTTAGAGATCAAGGCAGTGTTTCCAGATTTTTTTTTAATTTACTTGCTCATAGACCAAAGGTATTACTGGTAAAAATCAATGTCCATTTTTTTAACCCATTGAATATTGTCTTTCTGAAAGCAGTTAAGACAAATCTGCAGTGGTGCATCTTGAGTCACCGATGGCCCAGATCATTTTAAGATGATGGATTTGCCTTACAGAAGGTCATTAAGTAACAAGATGTTTCTTTTTACAGCATTCCAGTAGTTTCACTATCATGATTACTGACTAGTTTAGTTTAGTTTAGAGATACAGCGCGGAAACAGGCCCTTCGGCCCACCGAGTCCGCGCCGACCTGTGATCCCCACACATTAACACTATCCTTGACACGCTTGGAACAATTTACACTTATACCAAGCCAATTAACCCTCAACCATGAATGTCTTTGGAGTGAGGGCGGAAAACGAGATCTCGGAGAAAACTCACGCGGTCATGGGGAGAACACACAAACTCCATACAGACAGCACCCGTAGTCAGGATCGAACCCGGGTCTCTGGCACTACAAGCGCTGTAAGACAGCATCTCTACTGCTACACCCCACCGTGCTGCCCCATGATGGCTTATTTTAAATTCCAGACTTGTCTAACTACTTACATTTAAATTCTCCAGCTGCCGTGCGAGATTCGAACTTGCATCACCAGCTCAGTCCTCCTGCTGGTGCTCTGATAATTTAAACTCTGGTGCAACTCGGCAAAATACCGGCATGTGTTTTACGGAATGCCCATCCATGTTGACAGGCCTATGGTTCTACAGAGTTAAAATGACAAAGAATAGAAAAACAAGAGGAAATGGGATTGGGAGTAAACAGATGGAAAGGTATCGTAATTGAATACAAATCCTTGGTGCTCCCTGTCTCGCTGGAACATCTTGAAGTTGTCAGCACCTTGTATACTGAATAATCTGCCAGCCATCTGTGTTTCCATATGTGTATCACAATACAACATAGGAATAAGTTAACTTAGTTAAAGTTTATTCTTTCAATAAATGTTCTCGCTTCGAGGGGAATTCAGATTTGTAAGGTTTTTTTTCTCTCCATTTCTTTGCTTTCCTTCCAAATGGGGATGGTACATGCTGAGTTATAAACAACAGCAGCTGCTTGATACTCCACCCAAATGATCATTTTTCATTGAAGCTTGGAGCTGAATGTTTGAGGCCTATTAAACTATGAATAACATATTTATTTATTTATTGCTCTTCAATGAGTATGTATACATGAGGCACTTTCTAACAGTGGGTCACTACTGGGATAACGATCGGGGTTCAATTAACCTGCTCAATTCTCCACCATTTCTCCAATTCCCCCAAAGCTCTGATTTAAAAAAAATGCAATTTTAATGTTCCAATATCTTTACTAAATTGGAATTACATTGTGCGATATTAAAAGCGCGCCAGAAATCACAGTGTCCTCCCCCCCCTGTGTGTTATTTTAACAGAGGTGTTAACCTGTTTAAAGAATCCATTTCAGGAAAGAACGATGAGAGGATGTTCATGTGAGCGGATTAATAGGTGCAGTATGAATTTCACCTCCGAGGTCAGATCGCAAAATTGAGAGGGAAATGTAAGGCTCCCTTTCATCGTTCTATTAGATGTCTGAAAGATCAGCTGGTTGGATTTGGAATTAATAACATGCATTAAAGCTCGGCACAGTGGAATGTTTCATTATTGTGCTGCATCCATTGGAATTGTGTCACTGGTGATTGTGGTTAGAGGTTAATAAGAAAAACGCTTGGTACGGGCACAGTTCGAAAGCCTGCTCAAACACTGCCGCGTGTTGTGGGTTCCGTCCAAGGCTTGCTTACCTGCAAGCCTGCTTCCTCCATTCAGCATGTCAGAGGTTATGGGGAGAAGACAGGAGAAGGGGGTTAGGAGGGAGAGATAGATCAGGCATGATTGAATGGCGGATTAGACTTGATGGGCCGAATGGCCTAATTATGCTCCTATTTGTTATGACCTTATTCCTTCTTACTATGTCTGTTTTCTGGATTCCTAATGGGGGACATCAAGATTTATTAGTCCGCAATGGAGTGGGCCTCTCCCTTTGCGAACCAAACCAAAAGATTTGTTTATTGTCATATACACCAGAGTGCAATGAAATTCCTTGTTTACACAAGGCTCTTTAGTATGCCTACAGTAATAATAAATAGAACAATAATTTCCTGTCTTTTGCACAGTCTTTTTACTTCTTGCAGATTTTATATGTATGAATTTACATACTACATACGGCACTATTGGGCAGCTGGCAGAGCTGCTGCCTCACATCGCCAGAGACCCTGGTTCAATCCTGACCTTGGCTGATGTTCATGTGGAGTTTGTACATTATCCATGCGACCACGTGGTTTTCATCCTGGTGCTCCGGTTTCCTTCCACATCCGAAGGACGTGCAGGTTTGTACGTTAATTGGCCTCTGTAAACTTGCCCGTAGTGTGCAGGAAGTGGATGTGAAAGTGGGATAACACAGAACTGGTGTTAACAGGTGGTCGATGGTCAGTGTGGACACTGTGGGCTAAGTAAACAATTCTGTATTTGCCAGTTGTCTGAGTCTATGTGCCTGTGATGTTACTGCAAGTGGGTTTTTCATTGTACCTGCACCTCATTATACATGTGTTTTAGACAATAAACTGGACTGGACTTGACATGGCTGAATGAGGACCTGATATCTGAGTCATCGTTGCCTGATCGACAACAGTTGAGGGCCGGAGCATCTTGGAAACAGTGGCTTAAAATCAAAACAAATCTTTTGTAAGTAGCAGGTATCATTGCAAGGAGTAAGGTACCCTTTCCCCAAGGACCAGAGAACTGGACAACCGGAGAGGAGGATGGAGGGAGCCGGCGGCAGTGGACACAAGAGCAACCACCAGTCAGAGTGTGAACCAAACCCCTGGGGTGAAGGCTGAAGGTGGCCGGGCGAAGAGAGAAATGACCTGGATGGAGACCCCTGCAGCAGCTTTGAGCTCACCAGGATAGGGCGCCGTTCCAAAAGATCAAGTTCCAATAGTCTACTTTCCTGTTTTTGCCACCAAAGTGGATAACCTCACATTTATCCACATTATACTGCATCTGCCATGCATTTGCCCACTCACCCAGCCTATCCAAGTCACCTTGCAGCCTCCGAGCATCCTCCTCACAGCTAACACTGCCCCCCAGCTTCGTGTCATCCGCAAACTTGGAGATGTTGCATTCAATTCCCTCGTCCAAATCATTAATATATATCGTAAATAGCTGTTGTCCCAGCACTGAGCCTTGTGTGGAAAGACAAACGAGTTAGTATTTCAGGCTGGCGATCTTTTGGGGGAACATCAATTTAATATTTAAATAGTCCTTTATTGTGGTTTACTTAAAAAACAAGTTTACTTTTTATTGTTTTGGTTAAGGAAAAGACTACGGTACTTTTGTCTTTCAATTGCCGTCTCCTATTATAGACACAAAAAGCTTGAGTCACTCAGCGGGACAGGCAGCCTCTCTGGAAAGAAGGAATGGGTGACGTTTCGGGTCGAGACACTTCTTCAGGCTGGAAGAAGGGCCTCGACCCGCAACATCACCCATTCCTTCTCTCCAGAGATGCTGCCTGTCCCGCTGAGTGACTCCAGGTTTTTGTGTCTATCTTTGGTTTAATAGACAATAGACAATAGACAATAGGTACAGGAGCTGATGGCTGATCATCTACAATCAGTATCCCGTTCCCGCCTTCTCCCCATATCCCCTGACTCAGCTATCTTTAAGAGCCCTATCTAGCTCTCTCTTAAAAGTATCCAGAGAACCAGCCTCCACCGCCCTCTGAGGCAGAGAATTCCACAGACTCACAACTCTCTGTGTGAAAAAGTGTTTCCTCATCTTCGTTCTAAATGGCTTACCCCATATTCTTAAAATGTGGCCCCTGGTTCTGGACTCCCCCAATATCGGGAACATGTTTCCTGCCTCTAGCTTGTCCAAACGCTTAATAATCTTATATGTTTTAATAAGATGCCCTCTCATCCTTCTAAACTCCAGAGTATACAAGCCCAGCCGCTCCATTCTCTCAGCATATGACAGTCCCACCATCCCGGGAACTAATTTGTGAACCTATGCTGCACTCTCTCAATAGCAAGAATAAACCAGCATCTGCAGTTCCTGCCTACACTCTCCTTCTATTACGCTTGGTACGTTTGATTTGACAGCAACATGCAGACAAGGGACAAATAGCTGGTCTGGACAGAACTATAGGGGAGTGGGAGGCAATCTATTGTAAAGAGGCAGAAGATGCTTCCACAGATATCTGTGGCCTTTGATCAGAAATCCCAGCAAAGCAAGGACTTCAAAAATATCACTCAATGTAAACCTCTGCACACCCCCGACTGGGTCCGAACTGGTGGATAATAGCACAAATAAATAAAGATCTTTGGAGAGCACATATCAGATGGAGCAAACAAAAAAATAAAATCAAAAATGACTGGGATGAAAGAGTGAATTCAGCTCGCATTACAGGTTAAAAGGTTGCTGATTTTCCATCAGCTGGTATTCTCCTGTGTTTATCTACCTCTCCTGCATGGAACAGCTAGGCAGAGATAACAGTGCCAGATTTTCGTGAAGTCCATGTTTATTAGTCCTCAGGGCTCCCTATTATGACTGGCAGAAATGTAAAAAGCTGTCTGTCGGGCCTTGCCTTGCCCTCTTCCATCAATGTTGTACAGAACAGATAGACACAAAATGCTGGAGTAACTAAGCAGGACAGGCAGCATCGCTGGATCGCAGGAAGGGGTGACGTTATGGGTCGAGACCCTTCTTCAGACTGAGAGTCACGGGAGAAGAAGATGCAGAGATAAGGAAATGTGTGAAAACAAGAGAAAGGATGGAGATCAAGGAAAATGCAGAATAGATCATTGTTAGTTCAGAGAAGGTGACAACAAAGCAAACAGAGATTAAATAGTAAGATTAAACGAGAACTTACCAGTTTGATGTTTGACATTTATTTTATGAGGAGTTACGTCCAGCCACACGTGCGTCAATCTTCAAAGCAGCGGTGTGAAATCACAGGTAATAGTGACTGAAGTATAATAGTAAGATAAAAGAAGACTAGAACTACCAGATGACATTTATGAGGGCTGGGAGTGGAGGGCATGTAGTCCCTCATCATAACTCCTCATGAAATAAAGATCAAACTTCAAACTGGTAAGTTCTCGTTTAATCTTACTATTTTACTTCGGAGTCACGTGAGTGACTACGTGAAGATTTCAAAGCTCTGTGAATTCATGCCGCAGATTCAAATCCCGGCCTCTCACTGCATTGATTGACTTAACATAATTAAAATAATCAATAATGCATCAATCATAACATTGCTTTAACGAATTAACGGTTTATTTACAAACAAAACAATAGTAACCCCTCCATACCAGGGGAAACTATATAACTGAACTTTAAACAGAATCGGCAAAAAAAACCAGCCTTGTAATTGGCTTATGGTAAAACCTTGGGAACATAAGTTCACTGGACCATCCTGCGGCCGCGAGGATATGGTCTATAGGAACGTCCATCACCCTGGCCGCTGAAGTTGCTGCCGCCCTGGTGGAATGAGATTTAAAATTATCAGTGTCAATCCCAGCGCTTACCAGAACCTGCTTTAGCCACCTTGAGATTGTTTGCATCGACACCTTATTGTGCGTTTTTGTGTGACTAATGAACAATGCTGACTCTGTTCCCCTTAAAGTTCTGGTAACCTCAATGTAATGGGACAAACATGACACTACACACAGGCGTGAATCCTTGGGGTATGCAGAAAAGATAATCTTACATCCTGTCGCCCCTATTCTACTCTGCTTGAGCAGATCATAAACATAAAAACTGGTGGCATCTTTTGATACCTCCATGCTGTCAAGACGCAGCATCTGTAATGTCTGCACACGTTGGGCTGATACCAACGCCATAAGCATGACCACCTTCATGGTGAGTTTGACTAGAGATAGGACTGTGACAGGAGCCCACTGGCGAAGCAGCATTAGAACTTCGCTCACATTCCAGATAACCGAATACCTGGGCTTAGGAGGATTGGAATTTAAAACTCCCTTCATGAATCTAGAGTCTAACGGATGTGTCCCCACTGCATGTAATTCTGACACCATGGGTAAATATGAAGACAGAGCACTTCTGGCTTTGTTGATAGCACTATAGCTTAACTTTTGATCGAAATAGAGAGTTGATAAAAACTCCAGCACATCTGGGATACATGCATTTTGATATGAAATATTCTGCTGTAAACAGAACACACGGATGTTCTGCTTTTGGGTACTATCCCTCCAGGCCGCAGTGATAACATCCACGGTGCGCTCAGATAGTCCTCTCCCCAGGTATGGTCTCCTTAGAATCTGCAAATTAACAGATCAATACGATCATGTAAAGGATGCTGATCTCCAGTTACAGGATTCACTAGTAGGTTTCTGTTTTTGGGAACAATCATGTGAGGCTCAGTAGCCATCTTCAAAACATGATCATACCATGGCTGAGTAGGCCAGTCGGGTACCACCAATACTCCTGAAGCGGAGTCCTGCTTGATGTTTTGCAGGCATCAACTGACGAGACAGAATGGAGGAAATATATATGTAAACATTCCACCCCAGTGCAGCGAGAACGCATCAACCGCTGCTGCCCCAGGATCTGGTTCCCATTAAACATATTTAGGCAACTGATGGTTAAGTCTGGATGCAAACAAATCGATATCTGGTGTCCCAAAATGAGCAACAACATTTTCAAATATGTCATGATTCAACATCCATTCTATATTGTCATTGAATTGTCGTGACCTTGTGTCTGCGACTATGTTGAATCTACCAGGTAAATGGATTGCTGAAATCGAAATATTTCTGTCAATACACCAACTCCAGATCTGATTAGCCAACCTATCACAAGGTTTCGACGACTCCACCCATATGATTCAGATATGCTACTGCTGTAGTGTTATCAATTTGAACCTGCACATGCACTTGACTTTTGGTAAAACAATAAGCTTTAAGCCCATAAAATGTTCCCAGAAGCTCTAAATAATTGATCCCTCTTAATTGTAGGATGCCTCATCACAATTCCATCTGCCTCCACAGCTGGAAGCCATATCAGTAGCACCCCAACCTAGGCCACTGACATCAGTCTGTAAAACTATAGAAGGTGGGTCAACCAAAACATTCCTGGAGCTAGTTGCAACATTCATAATCCACCATTGTATCTCAGAAATGGCTTCTGTTGGCAACTTCATAGGCCTGTCAAAATGGCCTGCATGTGCTCTCAATGCTTATTCTTTTGCTCGTTGTAATTCTTGATAATGCAGAGGCCCAAACTGCACTGCTGGAAAAGCAGCCACCAGCTTGCCAATCAACTTTGCCACCTGTCTAATTGAAGGTAATTGTTCTTCAACAAGCTTAACACATTCTTCAATTAAATGCTGCCTCTTATCACTCGGCAAAGTCACTAACATGTGATCTGAATGAATAGTGAAGCCCAAGTAATCAATAACTTTAACTGGTGTTAATTTGGATTTATCTGGGTGGATAATAAACCCCAACTGCTCTAAAGTGAGTTTAACACTTGATACAGATGATTCAGCTGCCTCCCGAGTGTTCCCTACAATAAAAATATCATCCAAATAAGCCATTATCACATGACCCTGAGTTCGGAGTAAGCCCAGAATTGGTTTCAACAATTTGGTATACAATCTCGGAGCTGAGGTTAACCCATTAGGCAGTGCTTTGAATTGCCACAATTGCCTCATCCAGCTAAACTTCAAATATCTCCTATCATCACAGTGAACAGACACTGAGTAATAAGCATCATTGACATCTATGCTTACCATAAAACACCCTTTGGAAACCAGCTGTTTACCAGTAGAAAACGTTTCCATCTTGAAATGTCTATACTGCACAAAAGGGTTCAGGCTCGTCAGGTCCAGAATGATTCTACAATCCCCATCCATTTTAGACCTAGGAAAAATACTTGACACAAACTGATGGGATTGATGAACGGACTTCTCAATAACCCCTTTTTTGCACAATATCTCAAGCTCTGCCTGTATCTGTAGATTCTCTTCTTGTGAAAACACAAGTTTCCGACTTGGGACATGCTGAGTGGGCTGAAACACAGTAGGGTAAAATTCAATTCGAAACCCCTCTATACTCCCCAAAACAAATGGATCTGATGTTATCTCCTGCCATTCTTTAAGAAACAGGTGTAACCTGTCACCTATTTGAACACTTCCCACTTAATTTATTTCCTTCAGGAGCAAAATCTCTTACCTGCACATTTCCTGAATGAGCTTATGGCCCCCGGCCCCTCGTAGGGAAATTCATCTTAGGCTTTGTGCCTGTGGCAGAATACCATGTTCTTGTGTTCGCAAATGAACGACTGGTCCCTTCACCAGTCCCTGTGACAGCACCCCGTCGATAATAGTGACCGAAGTATAATAGTAAGATAAAAGAAGACTAGAACTACCAGATGACATTTATGAGGGCTGGGAGTGGAGGGCACGTAGTCCCTCATCGTAACTCCTCATAAAATAAAGATCAAACTTCAAACTGGTAAGTTCTCGTTTAATCTTACTATTTTACTTCGGAGTCACGTGAGTGACTACGTGAAGATTCAAAGCTCTGTGATTTCATGCCACAGATTCAAATCCCGGTCTCTCACTGCATTGATTGACTCAACATAATTAAAATAATCAATAATGCATCAATCATAACATTGCTTTAACAAATTAACGGTTTATTTACAAACAAAACAATAGTAACCCCTCCATACCAGGGGAAACTATATAACTGAACTTAAAACAGAATCGGCAAAAAAAACCCAGCCTTGTAATTGGCTTATGGTAAAACCGTCGATAAGGAAAAAACCTTTTGCCCATCCTGCTGGTTGTTGGCACTTTAATGAGGCCCACAGTTTTTGCCTCTTCATTCGTTTCCTTGAGGTCCTCTCCAAACAACAGATTTGGTAACTGCACATTATTTGGTTTGCAGAGTCCTGCAAATTTTGGGTGAATGGCGGGGCGTATGGCACTCTTTCTCAGGCTGTTCATTTCAAAATGTGCACTGCACAAAAGCCCCAGAGCGTCCTGATGAACCTCAGTCAATTGCCCCTCTTCCACTGTTCTGGCAAAAGCAGTGATGCCTGTAGCCAGTAATTTAAGCACCCTCTGGAGCTTCAACTCTTGTGCTCTCACTGCAACCCCCATTTGGCCCCATATAACCTGATTAACCATTGGCACTTTCAACAAACCACAGTTAACTGGAGTTTCATATTTCTTGGCCGTATCGTCCATAATCAGCTCCTGGAGCTGATGGGAGAGCATATAATTAATTGTCATAGCCAATTCTTCCCACAATGGCTCCCCTGATTCTTTGGGGACTGCAAATTTAGCAGCCAAATTTGGTACAAAAACCTTTTGCCCTTCACCCATTGGGCTATGTTCAGCCATTTCCTCGGTATCAGTATAACTCTGACCCAGCACACCCTCTTCTTCCATGAAGGGGCGATTATGCAGTCCTTTTTTCTGGCACTGCTGGCACAGGCTCTCCAATAGCCTGGCGAGAACTCCACTCCTCCTCCCGGAGTGAGTCCTTTCTCGAGCCACCTCTCCATTAGGTGCTCTAACTGTGAGAGCCGTGATGAAACGGACTCTTCTTGAGGTAAAACCTCCTGGCCCGACTCTGGGTCTATAGGCCTAGGAGACTTAAATGTGGCCTTTACGCCCTACCGGCGCGGCAGCGCTGCTCCCATGCAACGAGTCTGCATTAGCAAGCTCTGCTTGCGATAAAGTTGGTGAACTAGGCGGGCCCTCGGTAGCCGCACTCCCGCGGTCCTCTACACTTTTCGACATAGCTCGCCTCGCCTTCACCTTACTTGCTTTCTGCATTGTCGACAACAAACAACCCCCGACTCAGAAAGCAATCTCAAGACTAAGTTTTCACTTACCTTGAGGTGTTTACCCGCTGGAGGAGCTCTGCTGCTCCAACCGGCCGCCTGCACCAATGCTTCTGACGTAATGACGCACGTGCGGCTGGACGGGTTCTTCACGTAGTCACTCACGTGACTCCGAAGTAAAATGTAATAGGGGACAGTCAGATTGGATGGAGAACTGGGAAGGGGGAGGGATGGAGAGAGAGGGAAAGCAAAAGTTATTTGAAGTTGGAGAATCCAATATTCATATCGATGGAGTGTAAGCTGTCCAAGCAAAATATGAGGTGCTGTTCCTCCAATTTGTGCTGGGCCTCACTCTGACATTGGAGGAGGCCCAGAACAGAAAGGTGGGTGTTGGAATGGGAGGGGGAGTTAAAGTGTTTAGCATCCAGGAGATCGGGTAGGTTTAGGTGGACTGAGCGGATGTGTTCAGCAAACAGCATCTGAAAGCCCAAATAACCACTGGGATATAATGCAGTGAGAGTTATTTGTGATCACGGTGTGCTACATTAAACGGAATTAAAAAAAGACACCTCCACGGAATTCATCGTAATTTGTTTTTGTCAATGCAGCTCCCGTCTTAATTCTGGAATCCCTGGTGCCATTAGCAAAACTACTTTAGCTGATGCTCACTTAAAAGCCCATAAATTCTCAACATACCTGCCTGAAGGTGTTGTGATGGTACCGAGCGAGAATGTATAGACACTCCTGTGGGTGTTTATCAGTCAGCATCCGTACATCAGCCTGTTGGTAATAAATAATGGCAAAATCTTTTCTTTCTAAAATCCAATTGCAAATCCTGAGCATTGTTGGGTATCCTATTACGTTTCAGAAATCAGTCCCTGAACAATTAAACATTGATAACCATTCAAAAGCAGTATGAAGCAATTTGCTCCAAACAGGGAGTCTGTCAGCAGAGGGCTAAATATCTACACTGTGGTATTGTTCTTGATTCCCTTTCATTCAGTCTGAACTATGAAACAAGTTCAACACTAGAGGATTACAGTAGGAGAAAGTGATTTGGTAGTAACAGTGTATTAATGTTAATTTCCCATCAATGATTACTTAAGGCTCTCATTGGAATAGCGGCTTTATTTCTTGACACTCCTGAACGTATTGACCTGTATAATCAGAATGTCTTAGTGCAGAAAGCACAGGAAATTGTGTCTTGCCAATTTAATTCAGTTCTTTTTGAAGAGGTGACCAAGAAGATTGATGAGGGCAGTGGAGCAGATGATGTCCACATGATCCTTAGCCAGGCTTCTGACAGGGTACCACATGATCATACATTTAAGATGAAGGGGCGGGGGAAAGATTTAATAGGAACCTGAGGGGTGATTTTTTTTACATAAAGGGAACGAGCTGCCGGAGGAGATAGTTGAGGTAGATACTGTCGCAATGTTTAAGAAACACATAGACAGGTACATGGGTAGTATATGTTTGGAGGGAGATGGGCCAAACTCAGGCAAGTGGAAATAGTGTAGATGGGACATGTTGTCAGTGTGGGCAGGTTGGGCCATAGGGCCTGTTTCCAAGCTGTATGTTTCTATGACTGTATCTCTATGATAGGTTGGTTGATCTGGAAGGTTAAATCACGTAGGATCCAGAGTAAGCTAGCCAAGTGGATATATGCTGAGAGAATGGAGCGGCTGGGCTTGTAGACTCTGGAGTTTAGAAGGATGAGAGGGGATCTTATTGAAACATATAAGCTTGTTAAGGGTTTGGACACGCGAGAGTCAGGAAACATGTTCCCGATGTTGGGGGAGTCCAGAACCAGGGGCCACAGTTTAAGAATAAAGTGTAAGCCATTTAGAACGGAGACAAGGAAACACTTTTTCTCACAGAGTCTGTGGAATTCTCTGCCTCAGAGGGCGGTGGAGGCCGGTTCTCTGGATACTTTCAAGAGAGAGCTAGATAGGGCTCTTAAAGATAGCGGAGTTAGGGGATATGTGGAGAAGGCAGGAACGGGGTACTGATTGGGGATGATCAGCCATGATCACAGTGAATAGCGGTGCTGGCTCGAAGGGCCGAATGGCCTACTCCTGCACCTATTGTCTATAAAATTAGCTTGAAGATCGGACAGAGAGTATGGTAGAGAATAGTTCTTGAGACTGGAGGCCTGCAACAAGTGGTGTGCATGGGGATCGGTGCTGGGTCCACTCTTGCTTATTATTTATTATAACAATTTGGATGTGAATGTAGGTGGAAAGATTAAAAAACTTGCCAATAATGCTAATATTAATAACATAATATACAGTGAAGGAGGTTATCTAAGATTACACTGGGATCTTGAATAACTGGGCCAATAAGCCATTGAATGATAAATGTAGATTACTTCAGATAAATTCGAAGGGTTGCATTTCGGTACGACTAACCAGGGCAAGATTTACACCGTAAATGCTCGGGCTCTGAGGAGTGTTTTCGAATGGAGAAACTTAGCGTGCAGGTACATTGTTCCATGAAAGCGGCAACTCGTATAGATAAGGTGATGAAGAAATTGTTTAACTGGTCAATATTTTGAGTACCAGAGATAGGACATCATGTTCCTGCTGTACAAGATATTGTTGAGGCCACATATGGAGCCCTGTATATACTTATGGCCACCCTGCTACAGGAAGGATGTCATTAAAATGGAAAAATATGCAAAAAAGATTAATGCGGACGTTTATGAGTCTGGAGGCTTTAAGTTATAAGGAGATGCTGGATAGGTTTATTCCATGTAGTGTAAGAGGCTGAGCGGCAAACTTATACAATCGTATATAAAATCATGAGCTGAATAACCCCAGTTTTTATTCCTGGATGTAAAACTAAAGGACATTGGTTTAAAGTGAGAAGGGCCGGATTTAGATGAAGAGAGGCCCTAAGCTATTTCACTTGCGAGGCCCCACCCCCTCCGAATCCCCCACCCCCACGACTAGAGGGACCATGACTACCCGACAGTGACAGTGTAACACTTTTAGATCCCTACTGTATGTTGTCATTAAACAGTTGTTTTTAAAATACATATTGGATTCACCGCGGAGCGGGCGATGCCTTACCTGGATCGTCGTTTGAAGCTCTGGAGTGTTGGGCCTGCTGCTTCAACATCATGGAGCTGTGGTTTGCGGAGCTCCCAGCCTCGGGCCGCGCTGATTTCAACATCGTGCAGCCCTGGGATCCCTTTGCCGAGGGCCGCCAGCGTGAATCCTCCGGCCAGCTCAGCCTGTGGACTTCGGGTGGTGCAGGAGGGAAGGGGAGAATTGACCAGGGAGTTGCGGAGGGAGCGATCTTTGCGGAAAGCAGACAGGGGGGGAGATGGGAAGATGTGGCGAGTGGTGGGGTCATGTTGGAGGTGCCGAAAATGACGGAGGACTATTTGTTGTATGTGACGGCTAGTGGGGTGAAAGGTGAGGACTAGGGGACTCTGCCCTTGTTACGAGTGGGGGGATGGGGAGACCCTGGTGAGAGCCTCATCTATAGTAGGGGAGGGGATCCCCGTTCCCTTAAGAAGGAGGACATTTCTGATGCCCTGGTGTGAAACACCTCATCCTGGGATCAGATGCGGCGTAGACGGAGGAATTGGGAGTAGGGATGGAGTCCTTACAGGAAGCAGGGTGGGAAGAAGAGTAGTCTAGATAGCCATGGGAGTCAGTGGGTTTATAGTTGATGTCGGTCAGAAGTCTATCACCTGCGATGGAGATAGTGAGGTCAAGAAATGGTAGGGGAAGTGTCGGAAATGGTCCAGGTGTATTTGAGTGCGGATGGAAGTTAGTGGTGAAGCGGATGAAGTCAGTCAGTTGTGTGTGGGTGCAGGAGATAGCACCAAAGCAATTGTCGATGTAATGGAGGTAGAGGTCGGGGATGGGGCCCTGGTACGTATTGAACAAGGATTGTTCGACGTACCCGACAAAGAGGCAGGCGTAGCTGGGGCCCTTGCGTGTGCCCATAGCTACGCCTTGTATTTTGAGGAAATGGGAGGAGTCAAACGAGAAGTTATTGAGGGTAAGGACCAGCTCCGCTAGGCGGAGGAGGGTGTCAGTGGGCGGGTATAGGTTGATTCTCCGGCCGAGGAAGAACCGGAGGGCTTAGAGACCATCCTGGTGGGGGATGGAGGAGTAGAGTGACTGGACGTCCATGGTGAAGATGAGGGGATGGGGGCCTAGAGAATGGAATGCCCGGAGATGACGGAGAGTGTCTGAGGTGTCTTGAACATAGGTAGGGAGGGATTTAACCAGGGGGGTTAGGATGGAGTCAAGGTATGTGGAAATAAGTTCGGTAGGGCACGAATAGGCGGAGATAATGTGTCTACCAGGACAGTCAGGTTTGTGGATTTTGGGGAGAAGGTAAAATCGGGCTGTGCGGGGCTGGGGAACGATGAGGTTGGAGGCTCGGGGGACAGGGAACAGGAGTGGATGAAGTCAGTGATGGTGCAAGAGATAGTAGCCTGGTGCTCGTTTGTGGGATCATGGTCCAGGGGTAAGTAGGAGGAGGTGTCCGAGATTTGGCGCGTGGCCTCAGCTTTGTAGAGATCGACGCGCCAGACTACCATGGCACCTCCATTGTCGGCGGGTTTGATAACCCAGTCTGGTTGTTGTGGAGTGAGTTGCTGGCAGTGCGTTCAGGGGGGGAGAGATTGGAGTGAGACAGGGGAGTGGAGAAGTTGAGGCGGTTAATGCCCCGTTGGCAGTTTTGGATAAAAAGGTCTAAAGCAGGAAGGCCATGAGGGGGGTCCACGAGGATGGGGTTCGTTGAAGACGGGAAAAGGGATCATCAATTGGGGGCGAGGACACCTTCCCATGGAAGAATGCTGTGAGGCGGGGGCGATGGTAGAAGAGCTCCAAGTCATGGAGGGCGCGGAACTCATTGACGTGGGGACGGAGGGGACAAAGGTAAGACCTCTGCTGAGGACCGACCGTTCGGTGTCGGGGAGGGGGAGGTCAGGGGGGATGGTGAACACACGGCAGGGATGGGGGTTGGGGGCCGGAGGAAGGCAGGTGAGTGAACTGAGGCCAAGGCGATGTCTGGTGGGGGCGTGGGGGTGTGGGGGTGGTCAGGGAGGAGGGGGGCATGAAGACTGTAGTGTGGGTGGGGAAGAGCAGGGGTCACATTGCTGGAGGGGGATGGGGAAGACCCAGTGGAACAGCCACTGAGGTTACCAGGGTTAGGGGCTACTAGCACTAGGACCCAGTGCAGTCAAACCCAGGGGAGTGGGAGTTAGCAGCGTGGAGACTTCAAGCCCGGTGCTGAGTCCAGGCTGCAGGTAAGGTGACAGTTGTGGGCTGCTGGAGGGCGGTGGAGTGGCGAGGGTCGGCGGACCCGATGGTAGGAGTCCACGGGCAGTAGAGTCTGGGTCGGCGGGCGATGCGTGGGAAGTCCCGGTGGGCGGATGGTCGGTGGGGCGGCGCGGTTCAGCCAGCCCGGTGAGGCGACGAGGTGAGTAGGGCGCGGTGCGGTGGCCATGTTCGGTGAGCCCCGGTCCGGCGGCCATGTTCGGTGAGCCCCGGTCCGGCGGCGATGTTCGGTAGGTCCGGTCCGGCGGCGATGTTAGATGGGCCGGGTGCCGCGGCAATGTTGGGTGGGCCCAGTGCGAGGTGGGTCGTCCAGGTGCGCCAGCGAGGTGAGTAGGCCCCAGTGCGGATGCGAGGTGGTAGGCCCCAGTGCAGATGCGAGGTGGGTAGGACCCAGTGCAGATGCAAGGTGGGTAGGCCCCCAGTGCGGCAGCGAGGTGGGTAGGCCCCCAGTGCAGATGCAAGGTGGGTAGGCCCCTAGTGCGGATGCGAGGTGGGTAGGCCCCCAGTGCGGCAGCGAGGTGGGTAGGCACCCAGTGCAGATGCAAGGTGGGTAGGCCCCCAGTGCGGATGCGAGGTGGGTAGGCCCCCAGTGCAGGAGCGAGGTGGATAGGCCCCCAGTGCGGCAGCGAGGTGGATAGGCCCCCAGTGCGGCAGCGAGGTGGGTAGGCCCCAGTGCAGGAGCGAGGTGGATGGCCCCCAGTGCAGGAGCGAGGTGGATGGCCCCCAGTGCAGGAGCGAGGTGGATGGCCCCCAGTGCGGCAGCGAGGTGGATAGGCCCCTAGTGCGGATGCGAGGTTCGGCGGGGGAAAAGGGTTAAATAAACAACATACCTTTTGCTTTGTACTGCACTTCCAATGATCCAAGGATCTGTGGAGCAAATTCCTCTCCACAACAAATATATACCTCACCTGCATTTTAATCCCCCCCCCCCCCCCACACCACCAAAGACTCCGGAATCGCAAGCACAGCGCCACCGATGGTAGGTTTTGTAACAACGCCACTATCTCAAAAGTTTTATACACCTTGGTGGAGCGAGCAGAGGCCCCCCTAGATCTCAAGGCCCTAAGCTTAAGCTTGTCTAGCTTATACGTAAATCCGACCCTGGAAAGATTTAAAAGGGACCTCAGGGGCAAACGTTTCATACAGAGGTTAGTGCACCAATAAAACGAACTGCCAGGTAGAAGTGGTAGAAGTGATTATATTTTTACATTTAAAAGACACTTTGACAAGTGGACATGGATAGGAACTGTTTGGAGGGATACACAGAAGATAGACATAAAGTGCTCGAGTTATTCAGCGGCTCAGCATCTCTGGAGAAAGAGGATAGGTCACCTGAAGATAGACACAAGGTGCTGGAGTACCTCAGTGGGTCGGGAGAGAGAGAAAGTGCTGACCTGTTTGAGTTACTCCAGCACTTTGGGTCTATCTTCGGTATAAATCAGGATTTGCAGTCCTACAACATTTTAGCTCGGAAATGCAACTTGGTCAGCAGAGACAATTTGGGCCGAAGGACCTATTTCCGTGCTGCTTAGCTCCATGAATCTATAAAGACGGGCTGTCCTACCTATTAAATTTTACAACTGCACACAGCCATTTAGTTTAATCCCTTGCTGTTTAATATTCCTGCTTTTTAAGCAATTGTCTGCTTAATTGGTCAGGCAGCATCTGTGGAGGGAATAGATAGGCATTGTTTCAGTGCAGGACCCTTCTTCAGACTGGCAGTTTCTTTGGTTAACCCAGGTTGTCCTGAGAACTGGTACCCCAAAACTTTGGCAAAGGGAAGCTGTGATGGTTTGATGCAAAGTAACATCTTGCTGTGTAAGACAGCTGAGGTTTGATTATGGTTTAGTTTAGTTTATGTCAGATACAGCGCGGAAACAGGCCCTTCGGCCCACCGGTTCCATGCCGACCAGCGATCCCTGCACATTAACACTACCCTACACACACTAGGGACAATTTGTACATTTACCAAGCCAATTTACTTACATACCTGTACGTCTTTGGAGTGTGGGAGGAAAACTAAAGATCTCGGAGAAAACCCATGCAGGTCACGGGGAGAACATACAAACTCCGAACAGACAGTACCCGTAGTCGGGATCGAACCCGGGCCTCTGGTGCTGAAAGTGCAGAAAGGCAGCAACTCTACCGCCGCGCCACCATGCCGCCCTTAGTAGAACTAGAGATGGAAGTGAGGAAAGTGCGGGAGGAAAATGGTCCAGGGAAAGTTAAGAGTGTTCCCATCTCCCGCCATGCAAGCGTCATTGCCACTGGTACATCGCAGCCTGTTACTTGGCGGAATGATGAAGGAAGTACACGAGATTGGACCGCTGGCAGTAGATTTCAAGGTGCAAAAAAAAGGCGGGGCATCGTTAATGGCTGACTCCTTTCACGCATCCTCCGAAGGAGATGCCAAGAATGATTTTCAAAAATAAAACATATTGAACTGAATCTACTGCCTACCTGCACACTTGCATTTTGTTGGCATCTGCCAAGAATATGGGTGGGAACAGACCGGACTGTGGATTCATTTTTGCCAAAGGGGGCATTCTTTAACACACAGAAGAATGAATGAATAAGTTGGCCAAGAATAAATATTGGCCAAGTATTCACATACAAGGAATTTGCCTTGGTGCTCCGCCCACAAATGACAACATGACATACAGTGACAGTTACGAATGACACATTAAACACTAAACATTAATAATAAAACACAATTGATCAAACATGTGAACCAAACAAAATACCAGAGCAAAAGGAGGTTCCCCCAGAAGCCTGTCCCACTTAGGCAATTTGTTGGGCGATTAAAGGCAACTGCCGCAAAATTGTTGGCAACAGTGGCGACAATTTTTGCAGTCGCTGGTTGTCGTAGGTGCTGATGTAGTTTTCGCCAGGTGTCATAGGTGAATTCCAGTAAAACTAGTCCCTGGCAGTTGCCCAAAGAGTCTCCTAAGTGGGATACACCCATAAAACTTACAGATTCAGTTAGCACTCCTGCTGCTTGTGGCTCCACTAGATGGGATGACTGTTAATTAAAAAGTGTTCAGACTTAACCAGGATTG